>CM060900.1:40002374-40602374 GCA_030762935.1 Hymenopus coronatus
GCCAGTTCCCCACTTACTGGTTTTAACTTGAAATAATCCCTTTGAGCTCTGCAAGTCTTTTAAAAAAGAAGAAATTAAATATTGACAATGAAGGTCGTTTAACTAACGCAACGCTTTAAAATGACAATCCTAGGACAATCGAGCTTTGAAAATATGTACTTAAAGTATGCTGAATTTTTTGTAACAAATTCTTTTTCGAAAGCTTATTCTTCTATTTACTTCATGATAACCAAAAAAAAAAAAAAAATTAGCAGAAATGGCCTTATTACTTACTTCCTTGTAAGTAGAAGGGAAATAAGAGAGTAACATGGGCTAAAGCGATACTAACATGTTTTAAAAGCTGGTTGCCATGTGATTGAAGTTCCTTTGTTTGTAAGGCCAGAAGTTGACAAATTCCCGTTTAACAAAAGTATTTAATACTGAAACAAATAAAAAGAAATATCTCAACTCTTCGAAAAAGTGCACATACGTAAATTAAGCAGCTCTGCATTTATTTGCGAGTGTGTTTTTGTGTGTATCTTACGGTTTACAGGTTATACAATATTCTGCAACATTCCTAGAGAATAAAGATGTCTTCAAAAGTTATTTTCAAAAAGTTCAAGATATACATTTTATTTGTCTTGTAAATCTCTTAAATATGCGATATTTTGATCCAAATCGTTATAGGCAGTTTTGAGAAAATCAAACTTTTCAAACAAAGTTCCATGTAAAGGGTAGTTTGTGTTGGAGGGATTTTCTTGAAAATCTTCGTGTCGTATCCTTGGAAGATACTAAATAACTATGCTGTCCAAAGCAACATTCACACAAACACACACACAATTACCTTTTTCTAATTTTTTTTGGAGTCAGGGGACCCCAAAATATGTATTTACGGTGAAATCTTGACATCGAAATTTTGGGTGCAATACAACAACTTCTCTATATACTATGTGCAAAGTACGTGTAGAGAAAGTAAAAAAATTGAACATTTTGAGCAAAGGTACAAAGCACAAAGGGATATATCCAAACGTCAAATACGGAGCATCTGGGTTACTTGGTACACACTGCACTGTGTATTTGTTGTAGTAGTACTTCTTTAGAATATCACCCGCATTTAAAGAGCTCTTTCCTTCAGCAGAAAACAACACAAATCAATGTCGGAGTCCACAGCTTGTGGAAGAAAACTGGCGTTAGCGCCAGCTTAAATGAATCGATAAGTGAAGTAAAGAACCAGAGAAGGTAGTAAGTAACTAGAAAGAGAAGAGTTGGAAGATGAACAAATTTGGGCCTCTTACTGCTTCAAAGAGCAAAGTGAAAGCTGCAGAATAATCACCCCTTTTTCTACGTCCTTCTACAGGGAAAAACACAGGACAAATGTTTCTAATAAGTTAAGGGGTTAGACAACGGCGGGGGTCTGTAAGTACACAATTTAATTATGCAAGGTAGCGTGCTGCAGAGCTTTTTGTGCATTTATTTACTTAGAGTCGAATTAACTTTCTTCGTTAATAATCATTCTTTTAACGCGATATCTTCAGAGAAGTTTAAGTACACTGCGTTTCTGGCAACCGAATCTACAGTGATGAAATAAACAAATATAGTGTGATACTTTCGCATGGCTTTCTATCTATTCTGGATACACAATCTTCATTAAAAATATTATTCTTTTATCTAACAGATCATGTCAATCAAGATAAACACTACCAGAAATACCCTTATTAATTAGGACCTTATAAGCACATAGCAAATAAGGAATTAAACTAGGATAAGGAGACAATAAAGTATTTTAAAAGCTGTTGCAATTCAATTGACGATGAAATTTAGTTCTCTCTCCATGGCTAGGAGTAAAGCAAAAGGACTATGAAACGGATAACGACTTCCCGTTTGATAAAATTTAATTCAGAACCGCAAAGCCCTTAAAACTGCATATGACACAAAAGCGTGTGTTTTAGAGAGATCTACACTTTTTGTGTCTTCTTAGTTTCCGGAGACGGCCCCGTTATCTTGCATGGTAATGCCGACGTTTCGCTCATCTTGCCGTGAGCTTCTTCTGGGCTCTTGTGCAAGATAACGCGTTCTTCTCCGGAAGCTAAGAAGACACATCAAGACACAGGTCATGGAAGCCTACGCATCCATCTACACTTTTTGTGTATTAAGATTTTGTCCATATCTTATGGCTTACCAATTATAGAAAATTCATTTGGAACGAAGAATAGCTACTTCAGAAGATATTCCCAAAATATTCAGCACATGCATTTTACTATCCATGTAAATATCTTTAATAAACTATTTTAATCTATTTTTGGAGCCATTCTTTGAAATAAAAAATCGAAAAATTTTCCATGTAAGTGGTAGTGTGTGGTGGAGGGATTTTCCTGTAAATGTTTGTGTTGTATCCTTGGAAGACACTAAACTTAAATACCTAGTTTATATTTAACCGCTTTAGCGTTTTTTATTTATGCTGTCAAAAGACACACAAACAATGACCTGTTTCTAAAAGTGCTCGTTTTTTGATTCATAGGTCCTCAAATTATGTTTTAAGGTGAAATTTCGGTACAGAATT
The DNA here is from genome assembly GCA_030762935.1 of Hymenopus coronatus. Lineage (NCBI taxonomy): Eukaryota > Metazoa > Arthropoda > Insecta > Mantodea > Hymenopodidae > Hymenopus > Hymenopus coronatus. Next base: position 40,004,914 of record CM060900.1, read on the forward strand.
TTGCGTGGAATACAATACCGTCACTACCTACAATATACAAACTGCATACGTGTTATAGAAAGCAATACAATACCTGGGATGTAGAATAAACAGAACTGATGGGAAACGTTATTCACAGATCTGATATCTGGATTTTTTTTTTTTTTTTTTAGAAACCAGAACGTACTCAAAATCCGGTTCTCAGGTTTTCCCTGCCATTACTTTCCATCAGTGCTCCATCTTCATTTCATGCATCATCAGTGTCATCGTCTGCGGTGCCATAGCTGAAAAACAGCGGGCGTTAAACACTATCAAAATTCTTTTGCTGTAAGCCTATCATGAATAGAAATTTAGAGAGTTCCATGCACCTTACTGGTATTCATAATATTTTTGTGTCTCTGCAACATAGAAGGGATATATGTCCCCCATTTCGTTATTGTATTTCAGGGCCAAAGGATCAGGAGAGTGGACGAATTAGCGGTGTGGATTGCGTTGTGGAAGTGTCTGCTTGGCGTTCGGCGTATGAGGGATCCGCAAAGAGCTCCGAGAGGAGAGGTCTTTGCGGTTTGCATTGGCGTCAGGATGTAATATCTGAGGACGTTAGGTACGCCGCCTGAATCCGAGCCTGTCGCTCGTCCTCCTATCCTGCGCTTTATCTCCTCGTCTTGGAGGGTTCTACAATCACAATAGTAAACAGTGCGCTTAGGTGCTAAAATGTTCCTTCGCTTACTAATAACCAAACTAACGTTGATTGGACAAGAAGGAAGATTTTATAGATAATGTTTTACACCCACTTTTACTACTTGTGGCACCACAGGCGATGACATAGATGATACATGAAATGATGCAGCACGCTGGAATGAGATGGCGGGGTAAACCAGAGAACCCAGGAAAACACCCGTCCCTGCGCCGTTTTTTCCACCACAAACCCTACATGCGGTTGCCTGGAATCGAACCCGTACCGTCTTGGTGAAAATAGAGTGATCTAACACTCAGCCACGGAGCGGCCGCTACAGCAAAAGAAGCATAATTAAAACAAAACAAATGATAAGTGCTTAACTGTTGCTACTCTGAGTGGAACCAAGGACCACAGCGTGACATTCAAGCTAAACAAAATTAACCGTTTATTGGTTCATAAGTATTTATTTAGATACCAGTATGCATACATTGAATCTTCATCAATCGCACGGGTCCACAGAGTGTACGTGCTTTTGCAAAACACAAAATAGTAAACAATATTAAAAAATAAACAAAAAATAGTGTCAACACGGAAAAGATATTGAAATTCAGCAACTTAAATTTAAACACAGATTAAGCCGTATTTAGCTGTATTAATGTACCTTATTATAATAGACAAATACATTTAAGAGAAATATATACCCACAATACTAACATCACAACAAAACAATGATCGAAAAACATGATATAAAATTAATATAAAACACCATAATCACATTTTAAGCTCTTTTTATCGCCCACCTCCCCGCCATCTTCCCTACTATCAGCTGTCTCCCCACTTCCGTGCCTGCCAGTAGCGTCCAACATGCTTCTTAACTCTTCATACTCGGTGGTAAAGGATCACGGTAAATATCTACTTTTCCCTCCATTCCTCCGTACACCAACATCTTGCAAAGATATGGGTCCACGACTCTTCCTCCACTAGCGAGGTTGATAAGTAAAGGAGTAAATATGGATTATTTGTATTATAACATAAATGCTGCTATAAGAAAGACTGCAAAAAAGAACTTTGGTGATCTATTTGAAAATGTATCCTGAAATTTAGTCCTTAAACATCTGCTGAAGGACCAGAAAATGGGAGCAATGTTTTTCATGATGTATCTTCAAATAAAGTGTATTCATCAGTAAACGCTTTTTCGAGCAAAGTAGTATAATTCAGTGCTATAGCCGGGATTTGAACCACGGATCTCTCAGTCTCTACCCGGTTGCTCTACCACTGAGCTACCATGTGAATATGCCGGCATAGCATTAAATTTCTCAACTGACTCGCATATTTCCCAGTAAATCACAAGGTGATCTCAAATCGTTTTGAGATGACAGACCCGAATGGCGACTTACAATGTCGTAAGTCCTTTAAGTCCCAGGTTTCATTGTATAGTCAACTATTATGATCAATTACTATTAATTTAATTGCTTTTTTTTTTTTTTTTTTTTTTTTTTCACACAAGCTGTGTGTTGGACAGGAGTTGGATAAGTAGAGTCAGACTGAAAAATTCAATGCCATAGCTGGGATTTGTGAATTTAATGCTATGCCGGTATGTTGACATAGTAATTCAGTGGTAGAGGAACCGGCTAGAGTCCGGGAGATCCGAGGTTCAAATCGCGCCTATGGCATTGAATTTTTCAGTCTGACTCTACCTACCCCACTCCTGTCTTACACACGGCTTGTGTGAAAAACAATTAAATTAAATATAGTGTCATCTTGAATATTAAAATGAATGTAGGAGGGAGCGAGTTGTATTGTTGAGTATATGCGCAAGGGGAATAATGTATATTGTAAAGATAAAGGCGGCCAAAATTCTACGGTCTGTCACTCCACACGAATAAAGGGGTAGCTTTCGAATTACACATCCTTCTGGGTGACCAGAGTAAAACCAGCAGCAGAACGTACGTTTAAGTGGCACAAAATAAATATTGCGGAGGCAATCCCAAAGTAAACAGCAATATACCATCTCAGCGGAAGCAAATTTATTACATGGCCAGCTAAGAGACGTGTACACAAGGAAACACCGGATTACCACACATGTCGCCGGAAATGTGAGCTTAATGGCAATTAAAGAAAGTGAAGCCCGGTCCAACACTATTTCCAGTTGTCTCATGGGAACTAGAGTCCTCATGTGCTGCTCAAGAGATGGAATCAAAGCTGCAGTGATAGTTTGTAAACTAAAAGCTTAAAAACTACGAAAATCAACACTGGTTTAACTATCATTTTGTGCAACTTGAGGACAAACACCATAAAAAACACCTTGGTAATACTTACACGATGTCATTGTCACGCTGATGTTGACCTTTTAGAGAAATTAGATCAAAAATTAAACTACTCTGGTCTTGGCTTTCTCTCTCACAGATCCAGGTATGACGAAACAAAATTAATTAAAATTAACGACTTACTAACAATACCTCATTCTTTGCATACATCGGTGTTCAGAAATATTAAATGAGAGAAATCACAAAAATTTACAACTTTTATCCCTACAGTTATTTACTTCTTGTAGACACCCATCAATGGGTCTTGGAGGGGGGGTAGAATAAAGCATAGCAGCCAATTTCTTCTTCGGGAAATTTTGATTGCAAATTATTATCTTTATCCCGTCTGTATCCTCGATGTGGACAATGTTAATTACCAACGCCTGGCATACCATCAGATAGCTGATCGTTAGGCTGAAGACAGACATAAAGTAGCGGATACAACTCATGAAAGATGTGATTTGCTTAAACAGGGCGCTGAGCACGACTAGGCAATCCTGAATCGGACACCTGGACCTCCAAGTTTTGAGACTTCACACTCATGTTACCTATCTTGCATTAATTTTCGATAAAATTGACAGATCAACTAAATGTTAGCATGACTCATGTTAGCTCTCTAGGAAAGCACTTCTCCAATCATATATCATGTTGTCAACGAGGCACAGATCTATCACCTATAAATCATGGAACATGCATGTATTTACTACCGAAAATCCATAAAACATGATCGATAAATCATAAGGTATGATTTTATATCACCGTTTCTAAATACCGTGTCTCAAATTCACGAACCTAACATCGGCATTTTAAATGCCTTCCCTTTAGGAAATATGAATATACAATAACAATGAAGCCATCAAAGGTTTTGAAAGGAGAGACATGACATGAACAAAGATAGGAACATTTAGAGAAAAACCTCTGCATATTGTTTTTCTTAGCATTTTCTTGCAAATGGCTGAGGCTAAATTCTATCTGCTTCTTTGAACAACATATTCTATTATATTCTGCATTCAAAGTAAACCAGAAGTCATTAAAATTATTACGTAAAAGGATTGCAAATAAAATATTGGCATTTTTAAGACTGGAAATGTTTCTACTTTATACAACTTAGTTTGGTAATTATAAAATAAATTGGCTATAAAGCTGAGTTTATGACATAATGAGAAATTGAAGCATAGCAACAATAAATATGCCATACAAAATTAAAGTATAACAGTTTGCTGATAGAACCACTTTAGTTTGCACCAGAGTGCTGTAGACGTCTTTATATCACTTTCAAATATTTAGAATGACGAGGGAATAAGATGACAAGCTATAGAAATCTACCCCTAGTCTTTAATAAATCTTAATTAACACTTTCTTATTCTATTTTAAATGACATCTTTGCCGTTCGTTTATAAACCCCAAGCTCCAAGCTTAATCGTGTTTTCCACAGCGAAAGGTAGTGTGTAAACCAATCGAGTGAGCTGGATCCGTAGTTAAGGCTTGAAGCTCGGATTCGGAATATACCGTTTTATTCTTGTCGAGTCTATTTTTCCCTGGTCGTTAGTCAAATACTGGAGTAGCTTATCTACTAACATTTCCTTTGCTTCATTTTACTTCCATTCTCTGTTTCCTTCGCATGTTTCAAGTGTGCGTATACAGCAACGTACATAAGCCCTTGTGGCCCTTTGCGACTTACATGACCACAGGAAGTTGGAAGAGCGGAAGGGTTACCATATCCAGAGGACGATGATCTCAAGTATTGACGGGATCCCTGACGTATCAAATTGAACGCCTCCGACGCCGCCGGGGCCCAACCCACGAGCTTCGCGCCTCCTGGGGTTCCCGAAGGGGCTTTAGTCCGAAAGTACCGGAAGGTGAGTTCCGATTGAGCGATACTGCGACGACGCTGGAAATAAATGTCTACAGCAGGCCTGGCGTTCAAAGCGCAAGAGGTGTGAACTTACCCTCCCTCTCGTTCTCCCACTCTCTTTCAACAGTCGTAGAGCCAAAGAAACGTGTTCATTCCGGTATTAGTGCCGTCTGAACAGTGTAGTATTGGCTTTTAAGTGCAATATGAAAGAACGGAGAGTGTTTAATCGGAACTGGGAGAACAAGCATTTTTGTTTTGTTTAAGATGGTCTTTCATCCATATTCTCTAGTTGCCATTACTTATCTTTATGCTTTTCTGACAAACTTTTGAGTTCAACAGTATGCATTTGATTACATCGCAAAAGACGAATCATCCAAATCCTAAACAACCGCCATTGTTGCTCACGTAACCTCTCCGCTTCTCTGCCAGGTGGAAGGAAAAAGAAAGGGCCAATTGTAGGGGTAGAGCACTTCACATCATGGGCGCTTATCTTACCGGTCCTGGTCTACAGTGAAGAAGCCACCGATCAGGCTCAATCCGCCGAACTCCGTCTCCTGGTCCTTCAAACCTCAAACGAATGAGAAAGTTGTGATGGGAATAGGGTATGAGGGACAAGAAAGTCGAGGATGGAATGAACCTTCCTCGCATTTGCCTGGCAGTCCGGCAAAACTTCCGAGAAAAAAAGAAAAACCATTGATGAGGAATGCCAGCAGCGGAACCAAACTGCGAGTCGCACACTTTCCCACTCCACCAATCCGCGCGGTTTTGTTATGCGAGATGGTGCCGAACAGATGGCACCGACACTTTATCAAAGGAAATAGCAGCCCCGTGAACACTAAAAGCTTGAAAGGCTGTTAATCATTCATTCTGAACTACCTCAGTAGCAGGATGGGTCTTTGAGCCAGAAACTGTTAGAGACCTTCCCGCATCTCTGTGTCCTGTCTTCTGGAGCCTGTAGCCCCCTATACTTTCTTCGCTTCACCCCTTCTTCTTGGGGGTAGTGCCCGCAATAGAGCACAAACATTGTACTGCATGAGATGTCCCCCTCCGTCGTATGCCCCATATCCTATACTATATACACCAACCGTTCCAGAAACGTATCAAAGAGCTATAATGGTGTTCAAGGAATTATGCATCGTTTTCTTTAACATTCCTTTATGATTAGAGTGATCAAGGCACAGAAGCTAGTAGCCTTGGCCAAATGGCAATGCTCAAATTTGTAATTTCAACTTCAGACGTCGGATACCAAGTTCAGAGGTATCCTGTTTAAAGCAGGATAGCTTCTTTAAAAGCCATAAATATTTATGTCATCGACAAGTTCTTTTCAGGCTTCCCGGGGTTTCATCGTGACGTCGATAGGGAGCTTCGGCAATAAAAAGATTTATATTCCACCGTCTACTGACTGAAGCTTACGTTAAGGTGAAACGTGTTTTGCCGGCTTACTAGCAAAATACGTTCTACTCTGTTTACCAACTTAAGACGATACAATGGTGAATAAGCTAGCCGCTCTCATTTTATTCCTAGATAAAGAACATTTGATTCAGAGGTATATCTAGTTTAACACATGGCACTAACCCAAATTCATCTCTCTAGGTTGAGTAGATTCTATTTTATGCACATTTTAATTATTAAGTCTATCGTTTGGAATGAAACTATCTTGCGCCATTACTTTCACTAGTTTTACTTAATATTTAACAATAGTGTTTCAGTTATTATTACATATTAGGTCTCACTTTAAACGACTGGTTATAAAGCAAAATCTATTAAAATGTCTATCTTTTAACTTCTTTATAAATCATTATATAGCCATAAATTAATCCATGTGTAAATTAACACGAACACTAAGGAAGGAGGTAGCCTTTATTTATACACTATTCTGGAGCTTCTACATAAAATGTGAAGCTCTTTTCATCTAAACTGTGACACCAGGGATATTTTACACACAAAAATGTAAGTTAGTGCCTTTATCATATCACATTTTTCAGAACGTGATGAGCCTACCCCAGTCTTCTTCCAAAGTTAGCGGTTGGAAACGAACTCTCGCTGTTGCCAAGTCTACTTACTAGTCCCTTAAATGAGGCGCGATTCTCGACCTGCAAGCAGTGTCTCCAGGAAACAGATTTTACTACATTGCCTCTCGCCCCTAGTACAGGCCCGTCTTTGTTTACTAATGATTATTGGCCAGTGGTAGATGCAGCGGTCGCGTTCGAGGGCCATGAAGTTTTCGAGAAAACTATAAACGCTTTTATTGTTCATTGTGCTGTAATAGCATATATATTTAAATCAGTAACAACTGGTAATTCTCACTGTCATACACACACATATATACAGGGTGTTAATGAACTACACCGAAATAATTTTCCGAGATGTGCACGTGACTGATATAAGTAATTTGAGATCGGCGATGCATGGTCCCGGGATAAACATAACGCAACTACATAGCGCTAACGTGTGGGCATCAGGTGCGGATAAGTCGGTATTAAAGCAAAAACAGGTTGAAAAAATGACTTAAAATGTATTTATAACTGGGGTAAACGGAGGTTAAAGTGACCCAATATTCGTCTTTACAAGATAAGAAAAAGCACCGGAACAGGAACTCCATCCAAGCAACGCACACTATCCGAAATTCGCACTCCGGATCATCTAAATGCAAGACGACACACTACCACCACAACACGTTATGACACATAGTGGCGGTGGAACAATCATCGGTCGCAATGGTTTTAGACGGTTACAGTAATTCAAATTTTAAATCCTTGATCCCTGTCTTTGGTCCGGAACATACTATCTTACAACAAAATATGTTATTTTTGTTCTTCGTTTTCCGAAACTTACATTTTTAAGTGTTTATACACCTTTTACTCTGAAACCACTGGAAATTATGCATGAAATTTTGCACACTTATTCACCACAGTAAGATGAAGATTTCTTTGAAAGAAAACTTCAATATTGGATTTATTATATCATTTCCTTAACAAAATTAGCTGTTTTTCACCGACTACTTTATTTGTAATTAATGGGGGAAGTACAAATCAATAGTTACAAGGAACATGTATTGAACTTCTTAAAATTAGTATCAGATCAGATATAACATGAAAATCTTTAACTTTTTTTTCTTGTGTCAAAAAGAGTTAATGAAACACTATCAGGTATTATTTACTTTGTCATTGTCCCATATTTAAAAATTTAAGGCAAAACAATTTCCTACGTCTTTGTATCCTGACCTTCGACTCCCCTCGACCGTCAGGAGCAATGGTAAATTTGGCTCATTAAGGTGTCATTTTCAAACTTTTACATTTCCTTACGTGTGGAACATACAGATTTGCGAGTGTTACACATTTAAAGTTTTTATCCCCTTTATTTTAGTGTAAACAGAATTATTTCATCTTTTGATTGAAAATCAAGTGTAATAAAAGCTTTCGACCCTCATAGCTCTGTGGTCTTCGCGGTTACCCGTGAAGTTATTAGTGTCACCGAGAAAGCTTCAAATATTTAACTAAATAAATGTATAAATGCGAAATCTAGATTATTGGATTATGTGCAAAAATACAAAATACATAAAAGTACATATTTCTATTGCATGATGTTACACATATTTTGGCCATTTTATAGCCTTTCCCTGGTTAATGACTCTTTATGTCAAACTTTAAAACCATTATCCTTGACTGCAATTTTATTTTTTTATTTTCCTTATAAAAATCCATCTACAACTAGAGGTTGCAAATATTTTCTAACTGTCTGCCAAATATGCGCAATAAAGTCTTTGGTTGGATTGGTGTAATCATGTGCTGCTTTTTACTTTTTCTTCCACGTTTTGTATAAAATATTTTTAAAAATAACTATTCACACTAAGAAATATTTTTATTTTACATAGTTAAATCGAATAAAGTCATTAAAATATCCAGGATGAAAACATATATTTCAATAATAATTGGTATGGATAATTTTCGTGCTGTCAGCAATATCCATACAAGAAATTAAAGCTCTAGCTCTAATACTTCAGTTTCTTTCTTCACTTCGGTGTGCCCAATTTAATAACATAATCTAAAATCTTGAGCTAGTGTTCGGAAATATATGTTCATAAAAATAAGGAATGAACAGAACGACTGTATTTACTCTTTCTTTTTTCCAAAATTTACAGAAATGTTTATTTTTTATCGCGTAGCTTTCTCGTAAAAAACAAACCTTGCTAAAAGTACCCATGTGGGCATTTTAAGCAGCTCTATCAGTATGTCATTTGGCTATTATAAAACATAAACCGACCATAAAACAGCCGCGAAACATCACGTTCGAAGCCGTTGCATAAATAAATCTTTTCTCATTTGCTGTGTTCCTTTATTCCTCTCCAGCCTTGCTTTCTCTCTTTCTATGGAGATTGAGAGTACAGCAGATGAGACAAGTTTCAGAAAGTTACTGCTTCTTTTGTGCTCGCATATCATGCCTTGACAAGATTTGAAGAACCACGTTGAGATCTTCATTCAGAATTCATCAGATTACGGTAAGAGGGCACAAGCACGTAGGAGTGGTGAAACAAGTAAGTGGGACGAAGACAAGAACGACAAACAACTTCAATTCTGCGTCCCCGTGCCCTGCTGCAACGACCAGGAAAAAATTCATAAACTTTGCAGCCAACAAACTGACAACGATGAATGACTACGCGCAAAATTTTGTCAGCAAACAAAACAAAACTGTAAACCGGGAGAAAGCGAAGCAGCAGCGTTTAGTGTAATATCTCCTGTGTGTACCTTAGGGGGAAATAAGAAGATATGAGAGCGAAATTGTCAGGTCTTCCATGAGCTTTTGAAACGGGAGCATTAATTAGATTTCTGCGCAGCAGCAGTAAACTTTGTGTTTTGTTATCCTGCATGCGACATTAATCTATCCCTGCTTCAACAATGGCCACATTTGCTTAGTACTAAATCTGCGCTATGTATATGTAATCCTCATGATTAACCCAAACAGAGTTTTTAAATTAAAATCGAACAAACCCCCCAAATTTGGCGTCCATATGTACACCGAATCCATTACTTATTGACCAATATTTATCTTAACACAAAACTTATAAAATAATAATATAGCAACAGCAACATCAATAACAATAACAATAACAACAATAATAATAACAACAACTATAATAACGATAATAAATAATAATAAATAATAATAATAATAACAATAATAACGATGATAACAATAATGATAATGATTATAATAATAATAATATTAATGATAATAACTACAGTAAAAATAACAATAATAATAATGATAACGATAACGATAATGGTAATAATGGTAATAATAATAGGAAGAAGACGAATAATAACAATAATAACCATAATAATAACAATAATACTAATAATAATTATAATAATAAGAAGAATGTTGATGATAATAATCATAATCATCTTAATAATAATAATAGTAATCATAATAATAATAATAGTAATAATAATAATAGTAATAATAATAATAGTAATAATAATAATAGTAATAATAATAGTAATAATAATAGTAATAATAATAATAGTAATAATAATAGTAATAATAATAGTAATAATAATAATAATAGTAATAATAATAATAATAGTAATAATAATAATAATAGTAATAATAATAATAGTAATAATAATAGTAATAATAATAGTAATAATAATAATAGTAATAATAATAATAGTAATAATAATAATAGTAATAATAATAATAGTAATAATAATAGTAATAATAGTAGTAATAATAATAGTAATAATAATTATAGTAATAATAATAATAATAATGATAATAATAATAATATTAATAATAATAATATTAATAATAGTATTAATAATAATATTAATAATAAATACAGGGAAACGTAAATCATTGTCCTGCATGTTTTTGTTGCGGCGCCTGAAATTTTTTATTTAACCCTAAATTGCATCTCTAATGCTAAATAAGAACAGCGTATTACACAATTGCAAATCTAGTTATTGGTATATATTGACAAGTGAAATAGACTTTTTGATCACTTGTGAACCTAAAAGGTGGCGTTATTCTCTAAAAATACAGGCTCTGTAATTGAAGTGGAAATAATATTTTCTCATTGTGTTTACACCGCTCTTGTATATTATGGACTACATTATTTATAGGATGTGAAACTTAAATGCCAAGTTCAACCGGATTATCGTTATTAATTTATGCTATACACACATGAAGGTTTCCTAAAAATACTCTTTTTTTTTTTTATTCAGGGGCCTCAACGCATAATTTCCGGTGAAATCTTCGTATCGAATTTATGGGTAGAAAACATGTCTTCTCTAACTCTGTGTACATTGCACATAGGTATTGCTGAAGTAAAGAAACAAATGATTAGTAAAAGTTCCACTTTAATGTTAAGCTAGAAAAAGGTACTCAATCCATCTCTCAACATATATAAAAAATGCTTAAACTTTGGGCTATTGATTTCGCACGTGTCGATTAGTTTTATTTTATTAAAGTTTGTTTCATCAAACTTCGGCAATCGGAACTTTATATGTGTACATAGCATTTGTCTGCCACACACCAAAAGAGAAACATTTACAGAAAAATAAACAAAAGAAGTATAGAATATGCAATTATCTGTTATCCATGCAAGCGGCTATATAGGTTATGATTTGGAAAAAAAAAAAAAAAAAAAAAAAAGGAGTATTTCCATCTAAAAACACATTTTAAATAAATTGCATCGGAATCAAAACAGCCGTGAAGTAGCGAATAGAGACGCAAAAACTAAACTACTAGATCATCTGGAAAACAAAAAGCTTAGATAAACCACTACGCATCTGACTGTTTATACGTTTTATATAGCCAGTGTTATTTTTGTTGGCGGACATGGATGAACGATTTATCAGCAGGAAACACAGGGGATATCTGGCACATGTGTCCTCCTAGTATATTTGTACTGGCCACCTCTAGGAGCAGTGGATGAGATGAACGAACCGCAGAAGGCTATAGGCCGGCCAACAGAGACGTGCAGAGATTACCTAATGATTCCAACTTTGAGGACTCGGTCACACAAGTTCACTGCTCAAAGAAGGCTTCCCTCTAGCGGAACCGGGGAGATCTCGTCCTACCCAAGGAGGCCCAGAGAAACCTAACAACTGGTCGGATCGAGAATAACCTTTCAATAAGTAAGCATCTGCGGCATATGTCCGGTTCCAACTGGCACTACACAGCTTGTAAGCATACCTGGTTCATGAAATAAGGACAGGACATTTGAGGTGGAGGAAAATCATTCTAGCACTCATTTAGGGAACCAACGAAAACCACACATAGCTCATGGTGAGATTTCTGGGCCCCAGGAGTCCAACCCAGGACCTCTTGAAGCGAGCCTCCCAGGTTACCGTGAAGCCATCTCGCCGGATAGATTTACTCACTCACTACTCACTCTGGAAAAATATTTTAAATTTGGCTCCGGGGTTATACAGAATTTGCATATATATTTTTACATTCTCTAGCACGTATGTCTAACGAACACAATAGGTGGGAAAGGTATTGTATTCCACTCAAAATTCGATACCGAGATTTCAACGGAAACACATGTCTTAGAGCAACCTGCAATCATGTTTAGTGTCTAAAAAAAGCATTTGTAGGAAAAGGTCTGCGAGTGTGTATTTGTTTGTTCGTGTGTGTCTGTTGATAGCATACCTCAAAAACGAAAATCGGTGAAATGCCACTTTTCGTATTTCACCAATGATTTTCGGAAAGATCATCAATACCAAGTACCATTTACAAGAAGTATTTTTTGGAAAATATTTATCGTCTGAACAATGTATCTATCGATTTTGATTATCATTTTCTGGGAATACCCTGTGAAGGCCTCTTCATTCTGGATGCCTTGTATAACTGGTAAAGCGTAATATATAGACAAAAGCTTACTCAATAAAGCTGTACATCTCGTTAAAACACACCATTTATGGCACCCACATTTTTTGTGTGGAGTTGACCTTTTCCGAGATATTCCTTGTTAGTCGTTTCGATTTTAAACTCGTAAACGCTTCTCAAACAGGAAGTCGTATTTCGTGTCCTATCTTTCGTTATACTCCTACCATGCAAAAAGAACATAATTTAAATTGTTTAACATAGTGACTTATCGCTTTAAGCTAGCGTATTCCCTTATTCTCTCCTACTTACAAGGAAGCAAGTAATAAGACCACCTGTGATAATGTTTATCTTGCTTAGCATGATGTAAAAGAAATATTAATTTTTTGTAAGGATAGTTTTGTGGAACACATTGAGAAAATCACATGAATGGAACACATAGGATTTTTTTAAAATATAGGGATGTATCAATTGGGCATTACTGATGGCATATGAAACATGATCAGCGAAATGTGCAGTTGGTTATCTAGCAAAACGCATTCACCTATCTCAGCTATTTGGTCAAGAAAACATTTTAAAAGTTAGTCACAATATATGGGTTCGCTATGAGTATCGGTAGTGGGCTGTTTTATATACACGGTTCCTTTTGATCCAGGATAAGTATTTTAATATTGAAAAACTAGAACCGCAGAAAGAATTGAATGGCGGGATCATAGCCGTTCTTGACAATGCTAACAGATTCCCGGCAAGTTTACTTCCTGTCGGAAGGAAAACTGGGGGAGGGGGGAGGTCATGCATATTACCACACCGCAATCAAGTTTTCGACTAAGGCAAAAAGTTACTCCTTAGTCAGCGGTGGTAGTCCACGTGATTATGCAAAGGTATTCTATACTTGATATCCAGCGCTTAATAATAACTGCATGGCATGACAGTTCACAAGGTACCTTGGCCGCTGCGTCCCCCATCTCAGTCCATGACAGACGTCATCGAAGGGGTGCAGTATCGAAAGGTGAGACGTGGTCAGCGCCTCAATTCCTTCCGGCCGGTTAATGCGGTCCTCTTGACCTGGAGCCGCTACTTCTCCATCAAGTAGCTCCTCAAGTGGCCCCCCAGAAAACTCACGAAGCTGAGTGCAGCCCGGTCCAGGTGTCCCAGCGGGGGGGAAAATCCCTACGAATCGAACCCAGGTGTCCCGTTTGGCAAGCAGCTGCGCCACTACCGCGCAAATGAGACGACAAATTACAGCGCTTATTAATTAGGTTTTATTCATGGGCGCTCTTTAACTACTGCAATTCTCAGCGTCCCATTACATATTGGGCGTGAAATACAGCTTAAAACCTTCTTATTAGGCTTCAAGTTCTATAGGTATACGACACGGGACCAGCGGCTTTAGTTTACCTTCCGAAGGAAGCCAACGATAAACTGATTGTTATAGTGTTTAACGCCCACTTTTACTACTTGTGACACCACTGTCGATGACACTGTTGGTACATGGGATGAAAATAAGAGCACCGGTGGAATGTGAAGGCGGGGAAAACCGGAGAACGTGGAGAGAACCCGTTCCTGCGCCGCTTTGTTCACCACAAATCTCATTTGCGGTCACTTGGGATTGAACCTGGGACGTAGATGAGAGGCGAGTGTTCTAACCACTCGGCCACTGATGAATGATAAATGTATATTTAGGGAAATTATATGGAACCTTAATTATATCAGTTTCAAAATCTTAGTATTGAATCTTCAAAACCATGTCATGGGTTAACTCTGAGTCAAGAGATATTGTAACTCACTCGGATCATAAAACTTTCACCCGGGTTTATACCTTCTAGGAAACTTCGCAACTCCTTTCTGAAAGTAGCCTTAATTATAATCAAGCATAAATTAGCAGCGACGAATTATGATGGAGGTATATTCTGGGAATGTATTAAAGTATAACTACATCACCAACAAAAACAATGTACCGAACGCAGCCAGGTATGGGCGAACTGCGAATCAGAAGGGAAGGGAATGAAGAAGTGTGACCTAACTCAACTATCCCTCTATCGGAGTACTGGCGTAATGCTATTTTTAGTTTTGAAAAGCTAAAACTTATTTATTAATATGCTGGGTGCGCAAAAAAGTACACAAAATCAAATGCTTTATTTATTATATTCAAACAATAGAAGTTTGACCCTGAAGATATCTCAGATTTCTTATAAGCTTTCAGGGAAAATGAATAACTAATACTCAATGTTTTATAATAATAAATATAACATTTCTTCAACTGACATTAAACTTAACTAATTGCACCCAGAATTTATATCCTATGTTTTTCTATTAATTTGCATAAAATATAAATGAAAGAATTCAATTCTATGAGCAGTACAGCGCAGTGTTATTAAAGCGTCACTAACCATGTTTAAAATCGTTTTATTCTACTAAAACACTTGTATACAAATTTGTTTTACATAAGATGGATACATGTTTGCAGATGATAATTATTTTGAGTTTGTGGTCTATATCATTAATACTTGGTTAAAATTAATTTGTGCTCTTTACAATTTACATTATATAGTCGCATCTTTTTTCGTTTATGTATGTTTTGTTTATGACATCCGCAATTTGCGAGAAGCTGAACTTCTTAGTAAATTATATATCACATTTAATGCAACAGAGCCCATTCTTCCCTAAATGTCCGACTAGCTGTTGCAGAATGTATGTCAAAATTAAATTTCCACTACTGCATTGAAGACAGATTGAGTGTTGCAAACAGCTAACGAGAAAGTTCTTAGCCAAGCGAGGTTGTAACTGACTTGAATCATAAAACTCTAGATCATGTCCGACTCAAACTTTAATTGGTTTAGTAATGATAACTCTACTTAGTTCTCAAGAAGAAAATTTCGTAATCAAGCAACAAATCAGCAGTAATAATAACAATAAACGGATAGTGGAAACGTTGCTGTTATTCAGCATATAAGCGCTACTCGTTAATTATAACGGCTGACATAGACAGCCAACTACCTATCTCACGCCAATCATCAATGACCGCGTTGGGATGGCTCGCGGTCAACGCGTTGATTATCACCGGCGCTCCCTATGTGCTAATCCGGATTATGTTATTAGCCTTCCCCATGTTGGGTCAACACGAGGCTTAACATTGATGATATCCGCATGAGAACTGTTTTGTTTCTATCGGATGTTGGAGCCAGTGAATTCCGAAACCAGTATTACTATGTAAGATAACTGCATTAACAGCGCACTCTGAGGATAAGTTGTGAAACTAAGTACCCTATAATTACCCTAAGGTGCTTCTAGGAAGTTTAGTATGGTGTATATCAAACCTGTAAATTTCCACTCTTACTTGAGTGTCAATCTCCTAGCAGTGACCATAAATTCTCCGCGTAGCAGCCTTTATTCTGGTTTAGTATTGTGTTAGTTCAAACAGAATAATGCGCGCCCATCATCGTAGTAAATTTTACTGGGGAAACTTTCTAAGTGTGTTATAACATAGGGTTCCTAGCATCTGGGAAGTATGACCAGAAATTTAGAAACATTTTAAAACTTATCTATAATAATAAAGGCATATGACTTCTAAACTTTAAGAAAATTTATCGTTTTTTTCCACTTGGCGCATTTGATATGCCCATTAACTGAAGCTATAAATGGATAACTGCATGCTTTGTTTTGGTAATGTTTAACGCCTGCTTTAACTACTAATGGCACCGCAGGCGGAACTGCATGTTTATTAATAGACTAGCTCCAATTTAAACCATGTTCAAATTTTACTAAAACTGGTCCACACAATAATTTTTTTTTTTTTTTTTTTTACTAATCTGTTGCAAACATTTTGTACTGTGTCTCGGGTACGATCCCCGTGGTTGGATTATGTGACCCATACACTTTTCTTTCGGAGGGTTCCCCGGATCATTGGCGAATGCTGGGTAGGTGAATTTTATCCCCTGAATTCTCCCATCTATCATTTCCTGTCCCCATCAGTTCCGAATCATTTCTTTCAGGGTTTAAGTACCAGGCAACGGTGTTCGGCAGGTTGCATCTGGATGCTTGATTTGCGTATTGTAAATAGGTATCCTGGTGTCGTCGTCGGGAACACTCGGTCGGGACCCGCCTTCCGGTTTCAGGACTTCCTCCGGGGACACGGCATTACATGGGCAGGGACTTGGGCGGCGTCGGAAGCGTTCCAACTGCAGCCGGTAGGGACTCCATCCATGTTTACGCCCGTAGTCATCCGGAGCTGATCGTCCTTGGAGTCTCTCCCTTCATCCCTTCCTCCCTGGGGTCATGCAAATGGCAAAAGAGACTATTCCCGGTTGTCTGCCCCAGAGTCCTGGGGGCCCCTTCCGTGACCAGTCCTAAAACTAATCCTAACTACATCTAAAAGTACAGTAAAGAAAATGCCTGAAATAATGATCCAATTATTTATTTGAATAATTGGAACATCTTTCTAACAAGGATTTTAATCACATCTTAGAAGTCAAATTTTCTGACTTCTGTATAAAACGAAAGCAAGCCCTTAACAAAGTCGTTATAATTATTCAGAATACTTGTGCAAATAAGACTGCTAAGCTCACTGTCATGACGAATAAATGCATGGTGTGCACGTCAAGAAAGCCTAACGTGCTAGCGATCATGGCTGCTCCATAACTTTTATTTTTTCTATGTTTACCGTGACAAAACTCTGGTTGACATGTTCAAGAAAGCTGATAAGGGCTCGTAGAGAACACCAGGTGGCTCTGCACGCCAACCTCTCTTACCAACACATTTTATTCACATTTTCTGGAGTGAGAACACGAAGTCAAGATAAAATATAACTGACGCTTGCTTGAACCATTACAGAAAATAAACGACAATTTTTCTACCGTTCTCATGCAAGAAGCAGTAACTGTTTAGTGAATAAGATGAAGTGAAATGCAAAAGTTCAATAAAAACACTTCTTGATAATAAATTAATTTTGTATAATACAGCAATAGTTTCAAAAATGTTAAGATAAAACTATACTTAAACTATATATAGACGAAAGTCTTCATATCTGTGTATAACCAGAACATTTTCTCTGCCGTTCTACTGGAAGTCCAATATTGAACTTGGGAGTTGTAACGTTAGATTTTCATTTGTGTACTTTAGATTCGCTACCTTTTATAAGTTAATCCAATTTTACACATTAAAACAGTACTTTATTATATTGTTTCTGTGAGTGTAGTATATGCTGATCACAATTTATGAATTTGTGTTTATTTTCGAAAATCTGTGTGCCTATTTCTTGTACATATCAGTTATGCAATTTAAAATTAAGAATATTTCTTGCCGATTCACTTATTTTAACTATTCCATCACAGAACATTATCAACTTTACTATAGACAACTGCGTTTATAAAAGAACTTTATTTTTTGATTTAATATGATACTTCTGGTTCAGAATATCACAAAGTGTGCGGTATTCCAACACAGATATCAACTAGATTTAGCGTTACCTTTATAGCAATGATAAATGCAGTAGATGGTAGCCTATGTATCACGTTCACATATTTACTTCATTAAAACTTACACACTCTTTCTGGAATTAAATGGCAAGAGAGTACTGTTAATTTTTACCTATAAATTAATCCTCTATATAACAATACTTTCGTTTTGTGCTTAGATTAGATAACGAGGGTACCTGAACACTCCTGGACCTCCACATGTTAGCCTAAAAGACTTACTGTGTGACCCCACTGAGATTATCCTAGCATCGAATTCCAAGCTCCGAGACCTTGATGAGCTCCAGCAACTTAATTCCAAATGCATGGATTTGATCCAAATTTTCTCTATACTCCAAAAATAAATATGTACGTTCTTTGTTCCTGAGATGGAAGATCAAATAAAGTATGTGTGGCAGATTATTCAGCTCGTTTACAGAGTCGACCAGTGGGGTCTACATGAAATATCCCCACTGTACTTAGAAGTTTCCTAAAATGGATATGCTCAGTAATTAATGCAGTCACTTTTTTAGAAAGAGCGTTGATGACCTTGTAGTTAAATGCCCCTAAACTCTAACCACTAGCTCTACCCACTACCCCTCTACCGCCGCCGCGACGTTCACTCTTTTAAAATGACTTCTATGTAGTTTCAAGATAGTACCAAATTGTCTGCTAGCTAGATTCTGTTTTGAAAACGTTTGTTACCTAGTTTTCTTTTATCCAAGCTTTAACTATGGTTTAGCCAGTATTCATGCTTACTCCAACCATAGGCTCTGCACCAAAAATGGGGCTTCTGCACCTTATTTTTTCAAATAATCTGCCTTCCCATTTCCTTCAACACCTGAATTTGCTGTTGCCCCTTGTAGCTCAAGGCTGTTCCTGGCGATCAAAGACAATCCTAATCACTAATTATGTTATCTGGCAGGAGGAACGTTATTTGAGGATCCTTAGCTATTTGCGAGGATAATCAGCTGCTTACTTTGGTAGCGTATCTTTAAATTTCTATAAGCAAAGGTCAGAGTTTCAAAAACTTTGTCTGGAATACTGTACCATATCGCCCTAGATTAAAACTTCAGTTCGTCTTTGGAGCTTTGCCATAACTTACTCCTCCAGACTGTGTTCCCAAATGATATATATCTGTAAACTACACAAGTTGGTCTCCGGTGCAGCCTGGATTATTCCCTTTGTTTCAGTCCCCAAGAAAATCCAGAGTTACGCAGAATGATAGTTCATCAAAACTATTCCGATCTTCTGTATAATAACCAATGATATGCAATGTTAGGTTATTATTTTCTGCAAATAATTGAAGTTCCTTGAAAACCACTCTTCACCTGTAGTTCTCTTTTCAATACAGAAATAACAAATGAGGATATTTTATTCCGTGTATGATGCAAAACAGTGAATTATTTTGTGCACCGATTCTTGTTTCGTTGTATATACGCAATTGTAGAAATTTAACGGAATTTCAAACCCAATAGTCTTTTAGTTTGATGCTAATTAGAATATAAAATTCAGTGCCTAACCGTCGTCCTTGTACTCAGAAAGAATCAAGCTGCCTTGTGTTCAGCTGCGGTTCCCTTTTCTCGACGAGGCGAGCGAGCGAGCGAGCGTTGTGAATACGTCGAGACAAAGCTTTCGTACCACAAAACGTGAGCGTCCCTCACCCACAAATACCCACGTCCCGCTTACTTCTCTCCAGCGCCCAATAGCATTTTAATCGGATATCGAGCAAGCGGTCTTGACTGGTGCTACGTATAGTTTAACCAGCACGATGTCAATGCTTCTCTCACTCATTCTCTCCCATATTAATATTACTCCACCATGATCTTGGTGACTATTATAACCACACAGGAAGGAATAAAACTATGCAGCGGTGCAATGAAATGTTGAGTGTTCAATGTAAAATAGTATATGTGACAACATATAAGAATTAAAATTAGCCGTAGAATCCCTGAGCGGCAAGGGTCTGGCTGCTAAAATACCTGCTCTGGCAATGCTGCGTAGCCATTTCAGGAAAGGTCCTTATTCTTTTGTTGCTGCTTCTGGCGGTAGTCTCTACTCGCGTCGGTTCTTAGAAGTAGTAGTCAATCTGAGTTTAAACTGAAGCTTTAGGTCATCTGCCCATTTTTTTTTTCTGACGTCCTACATTCCTGTGGCCGGTTCTTGGATCCCATGCTGTTGTATTATCCGCCGATCTTTGGTTGCCCATCCTTAAGACGTGGCCCGCCCACCTCCAGTTGGTATAGGTGCCTGATATTTTTACTACTGTAGCATCGCAGATGACACTGATGATACACGGGATGAAGATGCAGCAGCAGTGGAATACGATTGTGGGGGAAATCGGAGAACCCGGAGAAAACCCGCCCCTGCACCACTTTTTCCATCACAAATCCCACAAGTGGTCACCTGGGATCGAACCCGAACCGTCTAGCCCATTTTTCTGAGGTCATTCTGTCTTGAAGGCTGACCCAAGGATCTTTCTCTCCATTTTTCTTTGACATGTTTCTAACATGCTTGTTTCTCTGCCTGTTGAGGCCCAAGTTTGGGATCCAAATATTAGAAGAGGTAGGTTGCAACTGTCCATTGTATCCTTTTTCAGTTTGTGGTGTGTGTATTCTTGTACAGGTGAAGCTCAGACCCCATAATTTGAAAAATGGGTTTTATTTATGTACGCACTTTAACTGCTGTGATTCTCAGCGTCCCATTCTATACTGGGCGTGAAAGACCGCTTAATTTTGCTCAGAGCCCTCTTTATCAGATTTGAGGTTCTTTTGCGTGGCGTAAATCTACGACACCGGACCAACGGCTTCATTTCCCTTTTGAAGGAATCTATGCTATGGATTTTACGCCCGAAGCCAGAATTTAGACGATCATA
Organism: Hymenopus coronatus; assembly: GCA_030762935.1. Lineage (NCBI taxonomy): Eukaryota > Metazoa > Arthropoda > Insecta > Mantodea > Hymenopodidae > Hymenopus > Hymenopus coronatus. Next base: position 40,025,891 of record CM060900.1, read on the forward strand.
CAAAAATGTGTTGTTGGATTGTGTTTGGATTTCAAATTTGTGAGAAACACGTATTGCTAAATTATTGAAGGAGTTCCAAGTGATTAACAAAGTGTGCGAATCTGTATAACATAATCTATGGAATCAATGCGTTACACACACTTTGTTAATGACATGGCACTTCTTCAATACATTAGTAATATGTGTGTAAAATAAATTATTGTCTATACAGAATAAAAGAAAACTATAAAGGGCTTCCGGTACAACTGCATTTCTTTTGCTGTAAATCTAGATAATTACTACTATAAATCTAGTGGTATTTTTACCACTTTTGCTCCACTTATGACGTACTTTTCCAAATAGCTTTATCATGTGATATATTTTCTGCCCGTGACATTTTTACCATCAGTTTCTCTATCAGTGGCTATACGACGATTTTCCAGAGGTTAAAGAACCATTTGGCATAACTAAATAATTCTGAATGATATCAATACTAAACTTAATTTACAGAGTTACAGTACCTTACTCTATTTCTCAACATAATCGCATTGTTTTATAGGCATTTATGGCAACGTTGTAACCTGTTTTCAACGTTAATAGTGTACGTTTCTAACGCTAAAGACCCAATACGTTTTAAATTGCACAAAATACGCCAGTGGAAAATTAAGTGTATGGTGATAAGGCAATGAACCAGTATTCAGTAAGGAAGACGGAATGGGATGTCCTCACCCATTATGCAGAAATGACGAAAGCATTCAGGAAATATGGTATTTCACTTTGGACACCTTAAATGATTTTTTCGGTGGAAGGGTTTCTCATAGATGAAGCTCTCAAAGTCATTCTGGCTCAGATCTTTGGCGGGAGAAGGGTGTCTCATCAGCATTGCAAAACCGGTACCACTTAAAATAAATGTCATGGGAGTAATGGTGATAACGTTGAGAAATAAGATAACATGCTCTTACTTTATAAATAATGGTTGATATCTTTACTTTCTGGTTGGCCCTTATATTAACAAATTTTTATCTTATAGAATATCTCACATGTTCGTATTGTATAGGCAGTTTGTGCATGCACTTCAAAGGTGAAAATTTATATTTATAAGACGCACCTTTACTGTGTGTGGTTTGCTTAAAGATGTTCCCTTGTTATTAGTCCATGGAAATACCTACCGACAGATTTACGCTTCAACAACGCATTTTTAGGTATGATATACATGTAAAAACCGAATCATATAAACAGGTGTGGAAGCTTCCTGATTACCTAATTCCTGATAGAGTCATTGTGTGGTGCTGATTCATGGGATCGCTAAACACTAAACTTAAAAAGCGAAAACAACTTGTTCTAGCGGGGGAGGGTCATGGCAAAATTGGTGATTATTAAGTTTCAGACATGATTTTTGGCTAAATTCTAGTACACTGGTATCTTGTTTACAAGCGAGCGGAGGGGGTAAAGGTAGAAATATCGTGCGCAACTGAGTTTGTGCTATAGGTATAGGAGGACACATAAGTGTATATACAGTTCTATAGTAAGCCCAAGTTTTTATTTCAAATTATAAACAGCATGAACATCACAACAAATCTGCACCGTGGTAGGTAGAATAATCAGTTTTATGTTGGTTAACAAGTGTGGACAACCAAATGCAATTTATTTCCAATATATTTTCTGGATGAATCGAAAGAAAAACGTCCTCATGTGTATTTTGTACGTTCACAATAGGCTCTGCACGTGCTCATCGGTTGCTTAGAATAAATGAACAGCAATACTTGCGGAGGGGGAGGTCATATCGAAACTTTGTATAGTTCACGACTTAAACCTCATGATAATAATGCATAAATTGAGATAGCTAGATTTTGCACGTTCTTTTGGTAATAATTCTTTCAGATGGGCCACCATATCATTTAAATGGTCTTGCTGCTTAACGTTAGGAACAACTTGACAGTATAAAAGCAGAAATTGTGACGATTACGCAAGGAAATCTTATGCGTGTGGAAGAAAATTTCATCCAAAAATGCCAGGAATGTCTTCATGCAGACGAACACTACTTTAATAACACCTATAACAATAGTTAGTACTCATAACGTATGCTACCAACACGCTTGAGTTACGGAACAGAAAACCCCTAGTGCACGCATACATGCCACCCTTGGCCTGAACGGCCGCTGTATATTTTCGGAAACTGCATCATGGTAAAAACATTTGTGTATGTAATAATGCGTTTAAGAGTAATAAACCAATAGCAGTGGAAATATAATAGCATCTTTTGAATATTTTGAATATTCTGTTATGTTTGATGTAATTAAGTAGATGTTTCATTTACAGAAGAATGTGTAGGCTAAGATTGTGTCATGCTGCAGGTAGATAACAAAGAGAGTGCGTCTTCTAATCCCCAAACACAAGCAGCTAAGCGTGCATTGAGTGTAAACTTTTAATGAGAAGTATTTTACTTCTGAAACAGACTAAGCTAATTAGCCAACTACATCCGCACTTCGCGGGATCTCATGACGATTGTCTAGCTTTGTGTACCTAACATTTGGAAGCAAAAATGGGGCAACATTTTCTAGAATACGGTAGCGCTCTATCTATTACAAATTTCCACATTTATCTTACACTTCGATGATATCTTTATCATCTTTACGTGGAAGTCTAGCGCTCTGGTGAGTTACCACAAAGTCAAACAACCAGAACGTTAACGCTTGAAAATTGTCAGACTAATGTTGAATGACCCTTAACAGCCAGATATCTCAAATGCAAGAACTCTGCAGTGAAAAGGTAATCACCTAAACATCCCTAGTTCTTCTAAACGAGCGCTAAAATTAATCACTTATTCGCAAACCACTTATGTCTATGTCCCATCCACTGCCTGGGGAAGTAACCTTAAGGGCAGAAAAGGAGAAACAGTAGACTCTACCCTTCTTTACTCACTCCACTCTCTCCACTTTGTTTACCTCTGACACTATGCTATGCGATGTAGCGAGTATTCAAGTGGAAGCCATGCTAAGGATTTTTACACCGGGAAAATCCATCGTCCTCTACCGGGTTTGAACCCGCGACCTTGGGTATATGAAGTTAGCATGGTAATCATTACAACACGGAGAGCGACACACAAGCTTTAAGCAATTGGTGGATGCAGAATGACCATGTTCTGTTCAGCGTACAAATGTGAAAACTATTTTCAATAACAAACCAAAGTAAAATAATATGACAGTCTAATTTAATGACACCGTAGTGATAAACGTAATTATCTTTAATTCTTTGTACAGATATTATTGGAAACAAACTAAGCATTCATAGCAAGCTTCATTGAAGTATGTTTCCCCTTCTGGATATATTAATTTATTCAATTTAATTAAGCTTCTCCAGCTATTGAGCTAAAGGCACAAACTTTTAAAATTTACATTCTTTAATATCTTTGTAACAAATTTCCCGTTTGAATTTTTCCTATATTATTTTATAAAAAAAAACACTCCATAGCACAAAGTGGAAAAACCGCAAAATTCAGACCACAATTATAATAATTATCAAAACCAATCTATAACAAATATTGAAATTCCAACCAGAAATTTTATTACACACATTTTTCAGTAATTTGGAATAATTTTTCAGACCGCTAGCTCTGATTTTGTGGCAGACAATATGGGATAATTACAAATTTAAACCTGAGAAAAATATTTCTAAAGCTTGACAAAGTCATTGTGCTTTAAAATGGCTTCCGAAACAAGTGTTATATACGCCTTAGGAGAATAAAATATTGCAAATATGTACTTCAAAATATGGTGGTTTTTTGCATTAAAATGCAAACTACCTTCCCTTAAGTTATTATAAGCTGATGTCCACATTGCGTCTGTCTAGCAATTGTATCCAACTAAACATAGAACATTTAGTTGAAAATAAGACGTAATAATAAAAACATTGAGAATATGTATATTTGAAACTTCTTACCACTGGTGTGTATGTTTTTGTAGAAAAAGTATTTTACACACGTTTTCAGAATTCGTAATATGATTTTCGTTTTGTTATGAGTCAGCTCACCCTCCCCGTATTTGGGACTAACATCTCGCTAGCAGTTACAGCAGATGCGTAGGGGTCAGAGGCCTGTATTAGCGTGTAGGCGTTTTAAGTACTGGAAATCTTCGTGTATTTCCAGCATAATGCACCCATTTGCTCATCTATTTTGTACGTACCTAAATGTCTGTTAGCTTTAGAAAATATTGTTCCAGGGGTAAGACCATTGGCCTCTCACCTAGACGGCCCGGGTTCAATACCAAGTGACCGCATGCGAGATTTGTGGTGAACAAATCAGCACAGGGGCGGGTTTTCTCCGGTTTCCCCCACCATCACAATCTACCAGTGCTCCATCTTCATTCCATCTATCATCAGCCTGCGGTGCCAACGTAGTAAAAGCGGGCGTTAAACAATACAAAAAAAAGTGCTTTCAGTTCCAGTGTGAAGAACACTTTGTAAGAAGTGTGTGCTTTTAACTCTTTTCAGCGTCATTAATTCTGATCTTGAACGTTTTAAAGGATCTTAATACCAATGTATACGATCTTATATTCACAGCAGGTTATTTGCTTTCTAATGTGAATTACTGTACGAATGTGTGTGAGGTATGTTTTAGTACTAAATTTGTTTTAAATTTAAGATAATAGATATTATAAATATACTTCACTGGGGACTTTGTAGCTAGAATTGTTTTGATATTCGCTTTTTGCACGGGACAAAGCTGAGCTTTAGTTTAGGTTCTTTCTTTTTATTTCCAGAGAGGGCCTCTTAATCCGTCCAATGCGTTCCATCTGATCTATATCCCCGAGCCTTAACACGGAAGAATACCTTATAACGTAATGTTGAGGACTTTTCGGTCGTCGTGTTGCGGCAATACACGCAGAAGTTTTACTTAGGTTAGGAGTGTTTCAATATCTAATAATAGTTGTTTTAATAGGTTATATTTGGTTAAGTACTAGAGCTTAGTGAGGAGTTTTAACTATATTATTAATTAATATTAGTTTAATAATAACAAATATTCTAATAATATTAATAATAACAATAATAAGCAGAAAAAGAAAAGATGAGGAAGAAGCATGCTTGGAGCACTTATTTTTATGTCTTTCAAAACTACGCTTTATAACTAAAGTTTCACTTGCAAAACAATTTGTATATTAAAAAGTCAATATCCCAAAATATAACATCTGTTTGACATTAGCTTTATGATTATTCAGTGACTACCTAATCCCGTACAGCATTTAATGCCAAACTTAGACGTGCTGCAACTCCACGAAAACGTTAATTTCTTCTCCGGTCTTCTTTTTGCTCCGTTGCTTTGTAAGGGTAGGAATAAAGGTTCTCTTTAACCCACAAAGAAAGAAAGCACGCACAGTCAAATATGCGGATCTGTTCCTTCTAAGGTAGGTTTCCTTCATGATGAATGGTGTAATTAGGGGAAGTTCTCCACCAGGTTACGTCTCTGGTTTGACTGGGACGAGTGAAGAATTTCCCACACGACTACGGAACGTATATTACCACTCCTGATACCTAGAATGTCAGCTATATTGGGTTCTGATAATACGCTGAACATTCCACATGTATTTAAACGAAAATGCCCATTTAAATCGAATTAAAGCTAATGGCAACCTTCCTTACGATTTCAGAGTTAGACACCTGAAGTCATAAATATTATGTGGTGATCTATTAGTCCATTACACAGGTGGGACGCGGAAAAGGTTCCAAAGAATTCCGGAGTATAAAATAGGTAAGTTTGTTTTCCTTACGGTATAAAAACCGTTCAAGAGAAACCTTTGTAATAACAAAATAACAAATTAGTTGCAGAGCAGCAGAAAAAGACGATGAAGGGCAATGTGGTAATATTGACAGTAGAAGTCGTCGTCGTCGCCGCCGCAGTAGTAGTATTTATTAGGTGCAAAGAGTTGCATACTTCCGTTGTACCTTTGCATGGGTCAGAAGACCGTATATGCTCTCCAGAAAAATAATTACATTAAAAATATTACGAACCCCTATTTTATATTCACAACACTAAACCCACACGTATTACCTGTCTGAGAAATTAATGCGTATGGACACGACTGGAAGCTTGCGTAAACATAAACAGATAAGAGGTATTACTTCATCACTCCCGGTGCATGCCCTATACAGTTCGGCAATACTGGAATGCAGCAGTTGAGTCTCTTACAGGGAACGGGTTTGAATCAAGTCAAAATGCAAACACTGCCACGCGTAGTCATGCGCTCACAAAGTAGAACATTAATATTCATTAATAATGAAGCAAACAGTAAGTTTAACCTCTTGTGGATCGGTTAGTTTATTCCCGTTTACATACGCTGATGTTTTGATGGTCAGACTGTACTGCACTATATTCCAGTCTTCTCTGATGCGCTCTAAACCGTATCATGCTCTACTAGCGACCTCCACAAACAACTGCATTCTTTTGTCAGACAAGTAGTACGTACACTCAAGCTATAACAAACAAACAAAAACCTCTGATATCACACATCCACAAACTTGCACCCACACCAACACACACGTATTCATACACCTAGATCTTTATATACCAGATATGTCTATAGAATATTTACACCATCACCTTCTCTCTCTCTTTCTCTTTCTCTTTCTCTCTCTCTCTCTCTCTCTCTCTCTCTCTGACCACGCCGTGACCGAGTGTAGTAAGTTTTGTGCATCTCTTACAGTTTGCAGTGATGAAACGTCATTCAGAATGAAGAGGACTTTATGGGCTATTCCGAAGGAATTCAGGATATACATTTTATTTACCACGTAAACATCTTTAATATAGATATTTTAATACAAAACGTTAGAGCCATTTTTTAGGAAATCGAAAATTTCCAAAAAATGTTCCACGTAAAGGTTCATTAGGGATGGGGAGATTTTCCTGAAAATCTTCATGTTACAGCCTTGGAATATGGTTAACTGAAATATCAATTTGTGTTACTTTGTCAAAACTCACTTGAGGAGACCTATTTCTAAAAATGATATTTCTTTGGATTTAGGTTATCTCAAAACAAGCATTTCAGGTGAAATTTCGGTATCGACTTTTGGATGGAATACAATACCTTCTCTGACTACTATGTATATTGCACATAGCTGCAAGAGAAAGTAATAAATGGGATATAAGGCTAGTAGAAAACCTTATATGAGTAAAGGTTAGATGTTAAACTTTCACATGTACTTCCTTAGCATAAACAACCGTTTCATTAACAACATTGAATCAGATTCTTACTTCTGTTATGCTCTTGGTATAGGGAGCAGTGCTGAATATCTTCAGAATCGATATTCAGCATCGCCCTTGGGTGCTCATTTCTGTCACACCGCTGTTGACCCGAGTTCACTTTCTCCTCCGAAGCTAATCCACGTCTCCCATCTCTTTCCATTCTTCACTGCACCCTCGGCACAGTTCTCCATCTATCCTCATGTATTTCGTCACAAGGCCCAATAACCACGTCATCTATTCCAAAGGGAGCACCAGCTCTCATTTCCATACATAAGCCCCGCAGAGCTCCAGTAAGCCATCTTGCAGATGGTGACATTTTGAATTCCGTTTCTAATACGGATTATCCTAATGGCACAGAACAACAAGAACGAACTGCAGAGGACGATGGCAAAAGTAAAAGTGTCAACAACGTAGAGTATTCAAAATACTGCAACGAGTAATTTCCATTTTCTGATTGGTTTGTGTATTTGTTCCGTGTTTTGCTTTTAGGAGTTTTGACAGTCTTTTGCTTTGATCCGTCTTTATGAATTTGCTGTGTTTGCATTGAAACTTTCATGAAATGTCCAAGATGATACAGATGATTCCAGTGCGTTTCCTCACAAATCCTTTACTCTTTGAAAGTACAAGTAAATAATACGAAACAACAAAAGCGAAATTTAGTTTTAACTTCTGATGCACCTTTCAACTTCGTGTGCTAGTTATTATTTGTACCAGCAGCCAATTTAATTCCAGTTTACAAAACAGGTAAAATAAGGACAGTGGGAAGATAAACAGAGTGACTTAATTTTGCAAAACAATTTTATTATTATTGAAAGACCAAAGATGTCATAAGAACAGTCGGAAGAATAAAACGTGCCGATATTATGACTGTGTGTTTAGAGTTGGTAAAGAATTTATTGAAGGAGCTCCTCCCACATTCATGGCTCCTTAAAGTAATGTTTATTGAAAACATATTCGGCTTCACCATCAGCTGATTTTAAGCAATTCTCATTACAATTAACATGTAATTAAAGAGTTTTGTACTGTAAAATATTTTGTTATTGGATAGGTAGAGGCGGGCTGAAAAATTCAACGCCATTGCCGGGATTTGAATCACGGATCTTCCGAACTCTAGCTGGTTGCCCTTCCAATGAGCTACCATAGCAACATGCCGGCATAGCATTGAATTTCTCAACTGACTCGCATGTATCCCGGTAAACCACAAGGTGATGTTAAATAATGTTGAGATGACAACTCAATGGCGACTTACAATGTTGCAAGTACAATTGAATTTCTTAATGTGTGAAAAAGAAAAGTAAACCAATGCCATTTGACCATAAGAGTTGGCTATACTATAGATCCTGGGACTCAATAGTACTGCCTGTCTGTGAGAGAATGTGTCTGTTTCTGTGGACAGCATAACTAAAAAACGAAAATGTCTTTAGTCACCAAACTTGGTATTTAAGTTTAGTATATTCCAAGGATGGGACAGGAAGATTTTCAGGAAAGTCACCCCATTGCAAACTACCCTTTTCATGGAAGATTTTATATATTTACATAAATATATTTACATAACAAATAAAACGTATACCTTGAATATCCTGTGATTAGCCTCTAAAGACCTATTCATTCTGGATGACTTGTGTAAGTGTTAAACCGTGACCAAATAGGTAGATATCGTGAAAACACATAATTTATGCTCACTTTTGTTGTGGAGCTAACCATTTCCAAGATTACCTTTGCTAGGGGTTTCAGTTTTAAAATACTTACACTTTTTTCAACAATGAAGTCGTTATCCGTGTCTCTTTTTGCTTTACTCCAGGGCATTCAAAGAAAACCGAGTTACAATGCTAATCGCGATAGCTTTTAAAACAACTGTATCACTTTAGGCTGGTGTATTCCCTTGCATGCATATACAGTTTCTGCTAGTTTTATCTCGATTAGCATAAAGTAGATATGAGAATAAATTTGTAAGAAGTTTGCTTGTAGCAGAGGTAAAGAAAGACATATCAATGGAACACATCTGATTTTTTATACCTTCTTCTAACCAAAAGATTAAGGTTACTCAGTGAAAGAACTACTCTTTATCGTGATATTTCCACTATAACTAAGAATGCTATAGTATAGGATACCGCAACGTTTCCTCTACAACGCAACCGTAACGTTAAAGAAGCACACAGGGGGAAACTTGAGAGGGAAAAAGTCTACAAAGAGAAACTGTGGCCACTGTATATCACATCTGCTGGAACATCCGCAGACAACGAAATTGAAGCTCAAAAATGCAGCAAAAAATGTACGGAGATAAAAGGGACCTTCTCTAGAGACATTAGAGAGTAAACGTTAACCGCTTTAAAGCAACATAAATATTTATGCCTCAAGAAACGGGTACATTGGGAGCTACACGTATAATAAAATATATATGTGGTTAAGAGTGAAAATGTGTAACGTAAAGCACTACGTATTAAGGGGCGTCGTCAAACCCTGTCCCACTAATGTTAAATTAGCTCTGTTAATGACCCGCTTTCTCAGAAACCAGTGGATGTAGAAATAAATGCACATTTTCACACGAAATTTATTAATTTCTTCCTAGTACATTGATTCGCGTTTATGTTAAAATACTTGTTGGAAAACCGTACGTTTTCATTACACCTAAAATATTCAGTAATATTTCACAATTTTTTTTAAAATAAGCTATTTAAGAATCTTTGACTTAAGCAATTCCACATGGAATTGTCTGTAGTATGTTGTAAATTTGTAAGCAGATAAACCTCCTAGCTTCAGAGAAAACTGATAATTTACATCAAAAAGATCTTTTTCTTGGTAATGCACATTTAAAATAATTAGTACTCTAAAATCTAAACACACACTAGTATTTTATAAAGTAATTTATAACATTAAATACTTGAGTATACTAATCAATAAAACCCCAAATAAGGGTAACTGGGAATGACATCCTAAATACCTTATTTTTGTATAAATTGTTTCTGAAACTTCACTGTGATTGCGTTGTGGTTATGTTTATATCTATAAGAAATTTCAGTTAAAATGGATAATAACTTTGCAATATATAAATTATTTCATAAATGTTGTGGTGTAAATATATTGCATAGTTAAAAATATGGCAAGCGTCTCGAGGAAATTGGTAGGCATTTTTGAAATTTCAGCTTAAAACACACACAAAACCTTTACGTGGTGATGTCTCAATAAATTTGATTTCGGAATTTAGTTTTCCTAAAAATAAATATTTATTCATAACGAATGTATGTTATTTTATAGTATTCGTACTGGGATAATTTTGTCACCCGTAAAATTACATAGGATACCTGTACATCGTAAAATGTTAGTAATATCTATACAAAAATTAAGACACGTGAAACAATTTAAAGCGTAAAAATCTAATTTTAAGAAAAACGATAGTTTATAAAATAGTATGCAAGGAAACACGTAAAATTTACATATTTAAATGGCTGTAGAGCCCGAAGCAAGAATGCAACAATCATTTGCTAAAGAAAAGCTCTTTTCAATTATTTGACCGATTGACTCGAACTTTCATTCCCATGTCTCTTAAGCAGAATTTCTTCCAGGTGTAAAAATTATTAGTTTAGGAAGAGTAATAAAACTGTTGCTCCCGTGTCTAGATTTACGACACATAAAAGAACTTCAAGCCTGAGAAAAGAAAACCTCTGAGAAAAATTACGGGATCTTTCAAGCCCAAGTAAAGAATGGGACGCTGCGAACCACAACAGTTAAAGAATCTCGATAATTGCAACTCGATATATTTATTTTTATATGCACGGCAATGAAAACAATGTCCTCCTCTACATGCAATTTAAAAACAGTAAAACAACTACTTACACTAATAATTAAATATTTTAAAATTCCAGAAAGGGAAAAAGAGCAAAATATGTTGAAATTAAGATCTAACATTTACCTGAAAGTGAATTCGTCGCGGGGGAACAAAGAAGAAATGAGAGAAAAACTGAAGTAAAATGAAACTTCTGAAAAGCAAGAGAAAGCTAAATGATGAGGGAAATTAAAACTGTAGACGAAATAAACTATTAACAAGTATAATAGAATGCATGAGAATTGGAGGGAGTTGCCCTGGGCAAAATATATACAAATGGAATGGTTGAGCAATACAAATATGAACAAAAACAGCATTAAGTTGGAAATTGCAAGAAATGAAAAGAAGAGGCAACATTAAAATCTATCTTGGGGTTTCCCTATTGCAAATATTCCTGAATAATGCAAGGCATTACATATACATCAATCGAGACATGTAAATTTCTTCTTTCTCTCTTTTTCTTCCTCCTAGTTACGTAGAGATACAGAATACACGAAGGATCATTATAAAACTAAAGTAAAATACATAATAAAGGAATATAAGAAGTTTTTTACAAGTATAAATGTCCTTAAAACATTATCGCTTTTTTGTTGATAGTCCACAGAAGAGCACGAAATATATTTTTTTGTTTAAACTGATAGATTTACAGTATTTATATGCTGTGTTTCCATTCACAGAATTTTCTTTGTTGTTTCAAAGCTTGTCATTCTCCGTGGTGTAATGGTTACCATGCTAACTTCATATATCCAGGGTCGCGGGTTAAAATCCGGCGGAGGGCGATGAATTTTTTCGGTAAAAATGAAAATGGCGTGTTATTTATGAACGCTCTTTAACTGCTGTGGTTCTTAGAGTCCCATCCTATTGTGGGCGTGAAAGACCACTTAAATTTGCTCAGAGGCCTCTCTATCAGGCTTCAGGTTCTTTTACGTGCCGTAAATCTACGACACGGGACCAACGGATTTACTTCCAACGGAAGCCATGCGAATGATTTTTACGCCCGAAAAAACCCATCGTCCTCGCCGGGTTTGAACCCGCGATTTTGGGTATATGAAGTTAGCATGGTAACCATTACACCACGGAGGGCGACAGGATTTTTTGGGTGTAAATATTCTTAGCATGACTTCCTTCGGAAGGGAAGTAAAGCCGTTGGTCCCGTGTCGTAGGTTTACGGCATGTAAAAGAACATCAAGCTCGATAGAGTGGCCACTGAGTAAAATTAAGCGGCTTTCACGCTCAATTTAGAATGGGACGCTGAGAGTCACAACAGTTAAAGAGTGTCCATAAATAACACGCCATTTCCTTTTCCATGTCCATTGTTTCAAAGCTTCAAATACAAAAGTGCTGTGTTTTAGAAAACAGATATTTGTTGTGTATACCATAATATCTAAGGTAACTACTATTAGTCACCTGTAATTTATATAACAGTTGCAGCCGAAATATTTTTAATAGCCCTTACATATTGTCACCGTGGCACAAATTACATGCATCTGTGAATGTTAGCCAAAATAGAGACATTTTAAAGAATATATTTTTTGTAACAAAATAGCATTTAACCTAACTTTAGTTCTTTGCTAAATCTTGAATGCGCCAAGAGAAGGTAGCTAAATATAGACCAAGTGAAATGAACAATAACTGTTGAGGGCTGAATCTGTTGCTCAGTTGCCTGCTGTGCGAGGGATCCCGGGTTGGATTCCCGACTGGGGTATAGGAATTTTTCTATAGCCCAGATTGTGTTCTATCTTCTCCAGAGTCTGGAAGTATAAATATTAGTGTTATCCAATGAATAAGAATTAAAGAAGAAAAAAACCGACCACAACAAACGATACACAAGCCAACACCAATAAGTTTCACAGCGAAATGCAGTTAAGGATGAGTATAAATGGAACAAGCAACTGTTCAATAAAATTTCAAACAAACAAGTATTCTGAAATGTTATACCTACTTGTAAGGGAATAATAAATTGCTTAAATAAATAGATGAAATATTCTTTATACACAGAAAAGGAGCAATATTGTAATGAAACACGTGAAGATGATTTTCAGCACTACTGTTGAATGACGTAAGCAGCAGGCTAAACGAGCGGGATGGCACAATCGGTTGCGTGTGATGCCGGTATTCGGAAGCTTGTGGGTTCAATCCCCGTGGCCAGCCTACCTGACCCTTGAGGGTTTTCAGGGGTTACTCGGGTTGCCAGGCGAATGCGGCATAGTTCTTTTAATCTCCATAATTTTCCGTCCACCATTTCCTTTTTCCAGAATTTCTCGTTTCCATAATTTCCTTATCTTCTCTTTCAGGTTTTTTATAGTGCTTAACGCCCGCTTTTACTACTCATGGTACCACAGGCGCTGACACTGATTATGCATGGAATGAAGACGGATCACCGCTGGAATGCGATGGCGGGGGAAACTGGAGAACCCGGAGAAAAACCACCCTTGCGCCTCTTGTCCACCCCAAATATCACATGTGGTCACTTAGGCCCGGACCATCTAGGCGAGAGGCGAATGGTCTAACCACTCGGCCGCGGCGCAGCCACTGTCAGGGTTGAAGTAACAGGAGACGCTTTTGGCGGGTTTTGGCTGGAAGGGGATTTGCGCATTTAAAAAGACTACCTTGTCGTCATCGTTGGGAACACTTGGTCGGGACCAGCCTTCTGCTTTCAGGACTCCTTTCGGGGGCTCGGGGGTCCTGAGCAGGGCCTAGAATGGCTTCGGATGCGTGCCAACTATAACCGATAGGGATTCCAACCATGCCTGTGCCCATCGTCATTCGGTTCTGGTCGCCCTTCAGATTTCTCCCACATCCCCCTCCCTGGAATCACCTAAGTAGCAAAGGGCCACAAGAGCCCTGCCGTCCGGTGTTCTGCCCCAGAATCCTGTGGGCCCCATCCGTGTCTATCTTAATCCTAATAGGTAGGCAAGAACTACAGCAAAATCGCAGTGGTGAAACATATCCATTCAAGTTGTGTCACTTAATTAAAATTTTGAGTATTAATGTGACACTAAATAAGATCTATTTTAAGTGAAGCACAACAAACAAATATGTTTTCTTCTCAGTTATTGTAATGCTGCTTTTTAAACCTAAACAATAAGTTAAATTACCACACATAGGTATCTAACATTTGCAAATCCTTAGTACAAACTCTGTCTGTGATTTGAAGTTTGTTTTTTGTACACGACATATTGTCACCCTAGCACCCCCGGGTTTTATAACCTTAGAGCTACATAATTTCTACTTCTATTTACAAACAAGTATAGATGACCAAGAACGATGCATGAAGTACAGGTTGGCCTAAACGTCATGAGACTCTCCCACCCCTGAAGAATGTGCGCACAATAGCACTGACCAGTCCAATCGCTTAATAAGGGAGGTGGAGACCAGTGTTCTATCTACTCCGAGTGTTCTCTTGCTTTTCCATTACTCTCACCACTTTTCTTTTCTTTTCTCTTGATATATGAAATTTTACGACGTTAAAGCCAAATTGTAAGCTTTTAAAAAACACCGGGAGGGACATTTTGACTAGAATTGGTAAAAAAATTTTTTTTTTATAGACAATAGTTGCAAGAACCTTTGAGCTTCTATAGAGAAGCAACTTTTAGCTATTCTCTCTTTTCTTCGGGATCTACAACCATTTAAAAATTCAACTGTTTCCAAGCTTACTTTTTCATTAAACCGCGCTTTTCTCAAAACTTTATTTCCATATGGTCAACATGTTTCACGCGTCACAATTTTTGTATAAATGCAAACTAAAGCTTCAAAGAACGTACAAAGGTATGTATTGTAATATTACCTAACACACAACTTTCCTACCATCAGTAGTAAATTTTCAAAAAAATATATTGTTACGCAAAAAATGATTAACTTTATAGACTAAACCTTATAAATCCTGAAAATAGAAAAAAGTCAGTGATAAAAGCTATTTAAGCATCCTTATGTTTAGCTATTTTTTTTAGTTTAAAGCTTCAACTTAGAAAATGGCAACCAATTTTTGCAAATTTTGAGACATGTGGTTATGCAACACTATTACATAATACAATTTATGAAATAATTTATATCTTGAAAGTCATGTATCCAACTTGAATGAGATTTCATATTCCTACTAATTTAACAGCAATGCAATCACAGCAACGTTTTCAGAAACAACTATACACAAATACGGACATTTTAACTTTCATTTCCGGTGTCGCCTATGAATCAATAAGTGTATTTATTGACATAATAATATCATACATTGAACTTCAACAATCGCACGGATCCACAGACCGTATGTGTTTTTGTAATACACACTAAAAAGTTATATTAAAACAACAAAGAATTAAAAGAGCAAACAGAGTACACCTTATTCAGAAGAATAAATGTACCCACTTATAATAGACAAATACACTTAAAAGAAATATATACACATAATGTATACTACATGTATAAAACCATAACACAACAGTGACCTAAGTATGACATAAAATATGTGTATGTAAAACATTGCAGTCACTTTTGTTTAGATGTTCTTATCCCTACCCCCCCCCTCCCTCTTCTCTATTGGCAGCCTTCTCAGATCTCAGCTGTCTTGCGTTAAGTATAAATTTACCTAGCCCGTCCAGGTCTTTCGTGCCTGCCAGTAGCGTCCAACATGCATCTAGCTCTAAATATTTTTCTCGCCATTCCTTCGTACTTCTACATCTTGCCAAGATGTGGGTCCCGACTCTTCCTCTTCGCAAATGGGACAGATTCTCCTAGCATTCTCGTCAACAATTTTTCATTTCCGGTGTCGCCTAAGAACTAGATTTTTAAGCAGAATTTTGTACGTTGTTTAGAAATGCTATGGATCTAAACAGTTGCCTTCATGCCCATAGACAGCACGTTTACACATCTAGTAATAACCAAAGCGACAGGCGGTTGGGACCCCTTTGCAGCACATTAATTAACTACCTGATATTTGCCAAGTAACTGTTTCACTTGGGACAAAGAGACTGGAAAATAATCACTGCTAAGGTATTCCCCATCATTAGCCAGGAAGCCTTGTAAATGAAGCGCAGAGCTGAACGAACGCTTTTATATAACAAGGAGCCCTTTCGAGATTTCTAACACACAAATGAGGCCATATGGGAACGGCGGGAAGCATGTGGGTGGTAAAGTTAAACTGAAGAAACAAAGCTTGTCAAGCACAGGAGGTGGTAAAGAAAACAGCAGGGGTGACAAAAGTGTACGTAAACACAATGAGTAAACATTAGGAGAGGAATGAATTAAGCTCCGCTTTCTCAAGAATCTGTGTTAAAACACCATTATCCAGATAAATTGAATGTCAACATGTTATCTTTATATACTGCACTTTACACCGGCAACGATTGTAGCCATTGAGCGCAGATTAAATAATTGAGGCACCGTTTGATTAACATATGAAAAATTCAAAATTTATAACATTTTCTTCAACAAGCAAAAATATTCTGAGTTCTACATTGTTAGTGCTACATTACTGCCTGGGTTCATGGCGTAGTTTTCTATTCCCAGAAACTGGTAAGTATTTATTCATATTCCTTGGGCTACTTTATGCAATTGTGTCGGGAATGTTCGTTTATGGGTTTTGATGCCTTTAAAGAATAAACTGGCCGCGCTGTGGCCGAGTGGTTAGACCATTTACCTCTCACCTAGGCGGCACGGGTTGAATTCCAAGCGCTGGCATGTGGATTTGGTGGTGGACAAAGCGGCGCAAGGGCGGGTTCTCCGGTTTCCCCGCCATCATATTCCACCGGTGCTCCATCTTTATTCCCTGATTTATCAGTGCCATCGCTTGCTGTGCTATGGTGGTTAAAGCGAGTGTTAAACACTATAAACATTAGCTTTTTCCTAAATTAAGTTTTTTTTTATGCAAGCCATTTAACTATTGTGGTTATCAATTTCCCTATCTATGTTGGGCGTGAAAGACTGCATCACTTTAGTCAGAAGCCATTTTATCAGGCTTAAGGTTCTTTTATGTGAGGTGAATCCACGACACGGGACCATCGGGTTTCTTTCCTTTTCACAGGAAGCCGTGTTAGGAGTTTTACGCACAAAAGAATCCATTGCCCTTCGCGGGTTTGAACCCCGCATCTTGGAAACCAGAGGCTGGCAAGTTACCCCTAGAACACGCAGGGTGATGGTGTGGATTTCAGGGTTACCTCACAGAAATGGCGTATTTCTAAAAACTTAAAAGGGTTTGCGTATGACTTTCATATAGTCCATTTTTTATAGATGCTGTTAGTAATCACAGCAGTAAATCGATGTTTATGTGAAATTTGACAAAAAAATCGAAAATTTGAATAACAATTTTTTATAGTACAATAAAATCAATTCTAAATTTCAAGAAGATACACAGCTTTGTCACTTGGCGTACTTTACCTACCAATAACTATAGCTATAACTCGTCAGGTGAATGCTTAATAATAGGCACGCACGCTCAACTTCCTTACTACCTCGGAAACCTATTTCCAACACCTTTCCATAATCAAAATGCTCCAAAATACGCAATGTTCTTTACCAATTTATTTAACATGAGCTAAGGTACATTTATCAAAATATTTGTTTGTATTCACGTAACAACACATATTATACATAAAATAAAACAAAATAGAAGTATACATAATAACTAAAATACAATTTAAATATATAATAAATAATATATATAATAGTATGAGTAATTATATGAATTATAATTCTGGATATGATAATATAAATTAAATACATTTTCATATATAAAGTAATATGAAGTGTAAAAAGGTTTAACATGTAAAAGTTTCATTGTAAATATATAAAGTGGAGAGCAATCGTTACATTGAACCTATTTTAGTGTAGTTGTTGCTTTTAAATATCTGTAAAATTTTGAATGTAATTGACTATAAATTTTAAAGGTAGATAAATTATAAGGTTTAGAAATATATGCCCCTGTTTAAGAAATTAGGTGCCGGGGAATAGTATTGCAGATGTTTATTTGTATGTGTCCCGGTTATTTTCATAACATCGATCTCGTGACTGAATGCCGACAGCATACTGGGTGCATAGTAGGGACACGGCATCGATACTGTAGGTCATGTGGAAATGGACAAAAATCTCTCTGTGATAATCATATTGAACGTGCCCCTTGGCTACCCCTAAAAACAGTACAACATTGAGGCACAGTCGGTGCACTGTCGGAACATAGGCCAGCAGTGGGAAGGAACGGACACTAGTTGGAATTTACCCTCCCTCTCGTCCCCACTACTCTCTTTTAACAGCCAGGTAGAGCCAACCAAACCGGTTGATTTTGCTATTAGTCCTGTGGCAATCTCATCAGTATTGTGGTGGCTTCCATGTGAAATTTGTGTAAACAACTAATGTTTAATCGAGATTGAGAGAAGAAGTATTTGTTCGTTCTCTAAGATTAGCATACTGCCATTGAACTGCCCACTACGTACCTACTAGCATTTCGGATGTATATATTCAGTGTTCTACGTTTAAGTTCACCTAGTTTTCTTCCGGACATTGAAACGCTAATATTTACAAGGAAATAAGAAAATATACGAATGGTGTATATTAAAAGAATATCATTACTATCTACATTTTATGCACATCTAATACACTATTTAGCTAAATTTTGACGTTTACTTTTTGAGAATATAACAAGGAAACTAATTAAATGCCCATAGCAGCATAGGAAAACTGGCTAGCTGTATATAACAAGTGTTGTGTAATAAAACAAAACAAATACAATAAAGTTGTTAGTTCTGTAGACCTGCTTTTCTTCACAGTCACCTTCGAATTCACTGTTTAAGTTCATCTTTTCTTGCCCTACTTTCACCACTTATAATTTCTTATATTTCTTCTTCCTTTTCCATTATTAGGGCTAATAACCTTGTCTGACATCCCTCGTAATTCATAACGAGACTTCATTAAAGAGTAAAACTTAAACGTATATTATAACCCAACTTCGCAAGATCAGCTGAAATCATAGTTTAACTACTCAAATTATTTGCTGAATGAGACACACATCAGGCAACGAGAGAAGTGTGGTGCGGTATTTGTTGCCCTGCTTTCTGCTGAGAAATACATTCCAGGAATGTACTCCATTGCTTATGTTTTTCAACAAAGGCCAAGGAGTGCATTGGTTGGTAAGGAATACACAAAGGGAAGGTTTTCGAAATCATTACTCAAAACTTATAAATACAACGGCCTGGATTCGGAGAAAAAACCCAAACCACTAAAAATTAAGCTTCTTTGCCCAAATGTATAAAATTTCAGTCACTGGTAACCTTTTGGGGGTAGTAAGCAGTCAAGGTTTTTTTAACGAGTTAAGAGGATCCAATGGCAGTTCTGAAATTAAAAGACTATTTCTATTGATAGAATACCGTGCCTTCTACTGTATAGCTGTGAGCTCTGGAATTTGAAAATCAAGTGAATTTTTTAGAAATGTGTGTACATAAAGATAGAGTGAAGATAAATCAAACATTGCAGGTGGGATGCAATCGAACGAACCCGTCACCAAATGAGTGTTAAGCGCTATTGTTTTGCAAAGCGAAATGGCGGGGCAGGAATCTAAATTATTTTAGGCGCCATGACAACAACAAAAGCGCGGACAGAGTTTATTCATTTCCTGTGTATTATTCCATCGAGGTATTATGTACAGCCA
This sequence comes from Hymenopus coronatus, assembly GCA_030762935.1. Lineage (NCBI taxonomy): Eukaryota > Metazoa > Arthropoda > Insecta > Mantodea > Hymenopodidae > Hymenopus > Hymenopus coronatus. The sequence goes on from CM060900.1 coordinate 40,045,559, forward strand.
GTGGAAGAGGAAGGGTAATTGAAAGAGTGTTCCTCACTCTCCATTGCTGTGTGAATGAATCGATCGCTCGAATATAACATGTGCAGAGGAGTCTTACTCAAAACCAAATAGACTGCGATGAAATTCCAAACGCTACAGAATACTGGTACACTAAATCGCACGCGTGCGCGTGTTGATAACATGTGTTTGTGACTACACCATAAAGGAGTTTATAAAAGGTGAGGCAGAGAGATTAAACGGATTACTTAAATTGCGTTAATTGTTCGAAAGTTTGCCCTAAATAGAAACGAATTGTTTTGTGTAACTGGTACATGTAAGGAAGGAATCATCATTGAATGCTACGTTAACAAAGGACAAAGCTTCATGTTTCAGTATCACACGAATGCAGGCTCAACAGTTGATCTGAACCTTTTAGCTGGGTTAAATAAAAACAAATGTGTCAAGAGGAAGCGCATATTTGCTTTTTATGACGAGAAATGCCATTCAAATGTCCACTTCCATCATGGATACTAATAAAGAACATAATGCGTTTCTCTGAGGTATCAGAAGTATTACGTAAAAGACGCACCGAAATAGTTGCATACTTTTGTTACTGAAGAACTAAAGTCTTCGTCAAGTAAAGCTGGTGTGATATATTGTGGCATTCAAAATAAAGTTCATTTAATTGATATAAGAAAACTTTCCACACAGCTCTTAATGTGTAATAATATATCTGTTTGGAATTTTAACATGAGTGATAATTAATTTAATTTAAAATGATTATACATATTATACAGAGAGAGAGCGGGAGGGAAGAGATAGGGAGAGAGTAACCAATCGTTTTAATTACTCGTACTTTTCCACATTTTGCACTATACATTTTTTAAAATAAAAAGTATCGAAAACACTAAAATTTGCACCAGAGCATTGGTGTCAAAGATATAAAGGAATGCAAGTATAAAAAAAATAATTTTTGATTAACTATCTGTCAGGGTATGTAGATTTTGATTATAGCTAATAAAATATATAGAAATAAATAAATATATATATATATAGTTACATATTCCTGAAATCGTGTATACACAGTTATTTGATTACTAGTAAAGCAGGTAAAAACAATTCTGTAGTTATAATATTTTGGAAATCGCGTTATCACTTCAATGTCCCTTAAAAAACAGAAATGTGCTATACGTAACCGAAAACATCGGCACAATTCCAGGCACTCGACCTTACCTTAGACTGCATTGCCATACGATGGAATGGAAAATTTCAAACTTTCAGAAGTGTGAATGCAGCACATAATCTCACTTTGTCATATTTTTGCGCAAGAAGAAACCAGTTTGCTTTTCTCTTTTCTAGGTTTCTCTTTATGGCCTGTGTGTAATGGTACTGTACCACCGTTATTTTTAACTATATCCCATCTGTGTCACAAATATACTGTTTTAGAGATATGCTGACAAAGAGAAACTGGTACTGTAAAAATAATAATAAGACAGTTTCATATCCCTGTAGTTCGCAGGTGGCTGCAACAGAGGTAATGTATTCCAGAATAAAGCTGGGGTATGCAAAGTATTTCCAGAAAATGACACTGCCAAGTGACATTCTATTTACGCCATGTCGTAGCGCCAGACTGCACTGCAGGTCGTAAGTTCTCCTTTCTCTTGCTGCCTCTTCTCTTTTTAATTTGCAGGGTTGTATCTCTGGCTTAATCACATTAAAACCATCTACCCCTTTTGCATTTCGGCAAGCAAATAATATATTTTAAGCATCTCTTAACCAGAGTATATCCAGTATAACGAGCGCCAGTACAGTTCTCTATATATTACCTTGTGTGTTGAAAACTCTTAGCTAAAAGTGAATACAGGGAATAGTCAATGCCTTTGTTTTAGTCCAAGGCCGCGGATAGCGCGAATGCATATGCCGTATATAGTCTATCATACAGGGTTTTCCGTACTGTAACACCTCCTTTACTTCCACACGACTGTTAGCAAGATAAAGTATGCAATGATTATTAACGTTGCTGGAGGTGTTGTGGAAATTGACGTCCATCTGCGCGAAGACATCCTTGACATCGTCGGATGAAATTACCAATCACACACATAAGTTCTTCTTGCATAAAATTCGTTATTTCTGTATTTTAGTTACACAGTAGGGGTTCAGTTTTAAATGCTTAGTAGCTGTATGTATAAAGTCTAAGCGCCTCAGTTTTCGCTTCTTTGGTATAGGGTTAGGCGATCCCATTATTCTAAATTTATTGCTCAAACATCTCACAGTGTCTCTACCGGGAACTGGATAGCCAGGAAACTGCTGTTAAATCTCTACATGCTTTAGTTTTTACTTATATATCGTACATAAAAATGAGCGTTTTAAACGTGAATTTGTTGACAAATATTTCCTTGGACTAATAAAAGAATAACTTTCCCAAGGAAGTCACACACAACACATGTATGTATTTTCGAAACACTTCACCCTGTGGGGACAAAACAACGACTGAGACAGCTCACAACTGCTCAGTGGCATAATAGCGAGGTCACTGCCGTCTCGGCGGACACTCATATAAGGCGGCTAGGGCCCTAACATGAAACGAAGGCACTGAAAATAAAGAATGGCGAAATAGAAAACTATAAATGTGTTCAAACCAAGGGTATAAGGTGAAAAATTATCGGTTAACTGCCCAATGTAAATTACATACACACAGGGTGGAAGGTATTCGATGCAAAAATTAAAAAGTTTATATCTGTGAGACGTAGAAACAGTTACATGTGTTTCTATTGCATTCGTATATTTTGCCGAAACAAGGGTCGTTTATTGTGAGTTCATTGTCGTGTTCTATCCCCTTCCTAACACCATGTTGTGCTGGAATTCATGATAACTTACGTTGTAGCCCAGTTGACCTAAAAAGCAAAGTTAATTCAACAATTCAATCGTAATTTCTGGCTAATTTCTCTAGACTTGTGAGAAAAGTACATTTGATGCAATTTGTTCTGAAAATTACACGCTTTCTTTGTGCAATAATCAAATTTTCATTGTAAGCCATTGACTCAATAAGCCTTTCTGAAACTTGAGTGCTCATAGAAATATTTTTTTTTCTCGTTAACCCTCTTTTAGGGAATAAATTGCGACAGAATTATTTGTTACACTTATATAAAATAAGCTTCTAACGTGAGGTGCATCAAGTCCTCCAAATTTTACTTTACTAAACTGTAATGTACGTTTTAAAACTACAATTGTACCTTGGTTACATTCTAATACCTTTAGAACTACAAGGGTAGTCCAGGTCGTTAAGGCAAAAACTCGTAAACGGTAGGTCATGGATTCAAATCCTAACGCAGCTGTCCTTAAATGTGGATTGTTTTAGCCATCTTGTACCCTCCTACTTGGTAAATGCTGGGAAAGTACGCAACACTTAGACCTAGTTTGTTTCGTTCCAAAAAGTTTATTTCCCAATTGTCAATGCTCACCGTTTGTGGTGTTGTGTACACCACTTTAAAATGATGAAATAATATTTTTTAACCTTGGTATGCTCATAAATTTCATTCTTATAAATTCATTCAGTTTTACCGGGCTCCCATGGTTAATGGAACCTTTTTCTTTCTTACCTTCCGTTAAGCACCGCGTCATGGCTGCCAAAATGAAGCAGTGATATAGGCTGGGTGTGTTTTTTGAATTCTTCCACTACCTCATACTGTGGCTCAGATTTGACAGTTTTAAGGTTTTATATGGGATAATTTGTGCACCCGTGTACAAACTATGAGTTTCCCTAAGACCTGTAGCGACATATAACCTATTTGCATTTGCCACAATTCCTGGTCAAAAGACTTCAACAGCTAAATCTTGGTTAAACTTCGTCATATGTAAAATACTCTAAAGGATTTTTACAAAATGATTAAACTTGCGCCACATCATTTGCTTATCTGTTTTTATAACACGTCTCTCTTCAACAGGATCCCTGTACGCTTTGGCTACCATCGATACACGACTACCGGAGGAGTTAATAGAGAAAGTGAATCACTGCGTTTCTTCCACCTTTTTCTGTCATAAACGGTATAAAGCCTGACCGCTCGCACGGAATTTTGAGTCTGGGTAACAAGAAAAGTTGCTTCTTCAATCTGTATTCTTGTAAACTTGTACATAAAATATAACAAATTAATCTTACCACATATTAAATGTTTGAAATATCCCTCTTTGGCAGCCAAACAAGCATTTGCCCCGAGTGCAAACATCCAAATTGTCACGATTCGGTCACTGTAGTGTTTTGTACTTCAGTTATGTTTTCCTTAAGTTCCTCCAATGCGCGAGTGACTTTAGCGGTAGACGTTCATGATTTTCACCAATGTCGTCTAATTTTTCTTGTGCTATCACTGTACGCCTTTGGATGTGTTTCTCGTTTTGTCTGAAATTTAGTAACAAGATCTTGATTTCTGGGGGTTTCCCTTATTCTGAAAGACGGACATCGGGTATCCTTCAGTGCTATGGAATCAGGGCTCATTTGAGTATCATTTCATTCATTCATCGTCCGATATGACCTACTAGATTAAAGGACGTGTTTTTGTTTAGGAAACTTCAGGATGAATCCTTCATGACCGCGACGAGCGGAGTCGTATTAAAATAACATTTACATAAAAATGTATGTTCTAAAGATAACTGCTTCGCAAAGAAAATGGACTTCTGGACTAATGACTACGTGATAATTGAAGGACAGAAATGTCCTAGTGGATGATGTGGGAGTGGGTACCAGCTGACATTGATTTTGGCGTACAACATCGTGCTATTATACTGAGGACCCTGTATAAACAAGCCCTTTGTCCCTGGCAGTATCTAAACATCCCTAGAAGAATTTGAAAGCACTAGTATCGAAACACACCTTAAAATCAGTCTTATGACAGAGATACGTGTGTGATATTTGTTGTTAAGTCACATGCGGAGAACTTTTTATGGTTTTTAGCTTTACGATAGAGCTCGAAAAGCATGGAGAGACTCCTAGTGGCAATATTTGCATACAAACACTCACTGCGTTGCTAGTGTAGAGCAAGTTAACTCACACAGCGTGATAATCAAAGTTCATTCACAACATCTTACTCCTGTGAAAAGAAATAAAGATATATGCATTGTTTGAAAGTGTCTTATATAAAGAGATAATGCGCACACAGAAACGCCTAAGAATGAACTCAAGGCCAATGGCTACCTTAACGTGACATCAGTACAAAAATGGAAGCCGAAAGAAAACACGGAAGAAAGGAATAAATTTGCTTTCCAATAATACGTACGCTCAGTTACAAAGGGGATTAAAACTACATTACAATTTCACCAAAAAGCTTAGAACATTCCTCGGCCGGCAACAGACGCCCGGAATCAACAATCTTTCTGTTTACAAAATAGCGTATGATTGTGGAGAGTTATATGTGGGACAGGCACTCAGATCAATAACACTCCAGGTGGGAAAATCAACCATTGTCAATATTTTGAATAGACTGTCCGCCATACAGGTTTCGATAAAATAGACGTATTTGTCATTTGCGATAAATTCTGCCACAGAATGGCGAAAGAGAGGATTGAATTTTTAAAACAAAAGGTAGTGCAGATCATACGTTGTTAACTGGAGCTCACTGAACCGGGACGCCTGAACAAATATGTTCAATAATGAGCCTTAGAAGATCAAGCATGTCGGATGCAGCTTTGAGGCTATACTACGCATTCAATCATCACAAACCATTTTTCCTGACAAAATTAAACTGATAGAACCCTGCAGGCACCAACTTTTTGCTTCAAATAGACATATTTGGGTAGGTTTATGATGAACTGAAAAACAGTTTTTAGTGAAACGATTATTCTTATTGGTGTTTTGTTTCAAATATCAGCTTTCATTTGTATTTGGAAGATAGTATCATTTATATTTATAAATCGTTTTAAGTATAACGTTACATTAATACATACACGCATTGAAGTGAGTGAACCACAGAAGGGCAGAGGCCGCAGGCAGGCCCGGCACAGTGAAGCTCGGAAGTCTCTTAACATTTCCAAGTTCGATGACACGTCTCACTGATGAAGCAGCCAGAGATAGCGAACTAACCTGGCAGTCCCTAGTTTCCAAGGTTAGTATTCTCTCCATTGAGCATCTGTCCGCACTGCCATATATCATGAACTTAGAAGCACACCTGAAATACTCGAAGGAAACTGAATGAAGCGGAAATGATGGAAAGGAAATCGTGGTAGATAAGAAACTGCTCCAACATTCGCCTGGTGACCTCGGGGAAACCACCAAAAACCCTTGGGTCATAGTGGAAGGTTTAGACGGGGATCGAACCCGGGACTTTCCTATACGAGTCGCACATGTTAATGAGGCACCATCCCGTTCCTTTATGTTGTTAGTATGCAAATGCTTACAAACCCACGCAGGCAGGGAAACTGACAAACACATCTTAATGGTACCTACCGTGTTATTGATACTTTTTCACCCAATTGAATTCGGTTCTCCGAGGAAGCTCACACAATTCAGCAGTTTGCACGCTACACCCTTATTCGATGGCGACAATCATTTTACGCTTCGTTTCCATGTCTGCTCTTCGTTTCACACCGAATCTAACATCGTTTATAGGTTTATATTTGGTTCTTGGAAGTTATTTCAAGCCAGTCATGGAGAAGTGATAAGGTCTGGGTGGAGACGTCAGATGTATACGGGAAGCTCTGAGCTCGCAGTGTTCCTAAGGTGTACTTGACACAGCGCAAGATTCATCAACAGCATTGTGTACAGTGTACAACACTACATGTCAGCCACTGCTGGTGTGTCGGTCTGGGATCTCAGTTGGTGAGGCACTGGCCTTATAGTTCCAAGGTCGCGGGTTCAAACCTGACGCAGACTGATGGACTTTAAGTGTCCTTAAAAGCGACAGCTTCATGCCAATATATTTACTGGCATGTAAAAGAACTCCTGTGGGAGGAAATTCCAGCACACCGGCGCGCTGAAATGGTCCTTGCAATTCATAGCGTCATTAATATACTGTTTTAATTGCTTGTGTTCTACTAGCTCTTTGGTTTGATGTTAAGAAGGTGAAAATACGTTATTTTAGGATAAGGGTTGTAACTGCCTCAGTTACGGGTCGTTAATGGTTAAATGTAATGGTTACCAGTAACAGTTATGGTGTTTGTTCTTTACGGTTATCATATCGTTGCCGAATGGGTAGACCACACGACTCTCACCAAGGCGGCCCGGGATCCATCCTAGGGAATCGGTGGGGTAAGCGGCATCTGAAAGATGAAGTTTCCCGGTTCTCCGGTTTTCTCGGCCATTAACTCCATCAATTACTCCATCATTTCTTGTCACGCATTTCACCGTCATTTTATATCATGCACTTCCTCAGTTTTATACCAGTGTCAGTCCTGGCTTTTCTCTGATCCAGGACGTTTGCGCCTCAACAGAGTCTGACAACATGCTTGTGACTTCTGGGGTGGGGTTCAAGTCCTACATAGGAGGATGGAAAACAGAGAAAGAAGAAGGTTATTACGTTAACAGTTACATTATATTAATGGTTACCAGTAAAAGTTAGCTGTAACCACATTTCAATATGAACGATATAAACAAACTTACTTTGTTATATGATGCAATCTAAAAATAAGTTTATCTGGGATAAATACCATTATTATGGTGGTTGTTAAACACAAAGTGCGTTCGAACTTTCTTCTAAATCCCTCACAAACACACTTTGTACAAGTGAACTGAGTTAAATAGAATCCTAAATATGAACTTTACCCGAGGAAGGCATAGAAAAGAAAACTACGACATTATTGCAAGCATAAACATGATTGCAATTAAGCTTTTAATAAACACATTAGACGTTAGATAAAACACTTTAATAAACTTTAAAAGACAACTTTGCTAGAAACTGGAAGCATTTACACCCAACCATTGTTATTTAAAGTTAAGATAATCTCAGTTTTTTTATACATACAGGGCCTTCGGCACAAAATCCTACCGTTTGCACGACGTTATGGGTCAGAATCAAAACCGGTTGATTTTCACTCTTCACACCCCACACTCCGTTAGACATTCTGTCCTGCAGTTACCACCTAGTCACTAGCGTCAGTCGTCCACTTTCATTTGGAAAAAGGAGAAGGCGGTTATGAGTCCCATCTTTAGAATAACATATATTTACTTGTAAATGTTATTTAAATTATAAATTTGCTCGTCGCGTTTAAGTTTCCTGCGGAACTGTCTACTTCCAAAAAATTAAATCTGGCTCTTGTTAATAAATCTCACACCACTGGTTCAGTCCAAAACAAGAAACACATGCATAGATAGCAACAGAAAATTATGAAAAAATTGGCAAATATATTAAACATTGGCCACGGAAATCACGCACAAATTGAAGGAAATTTGAGAAAACGCATGCATTTTAATAAGAAGCATTTCTGTGGTTTAGCTAAGTTGTGTTTACTCGTTTTCACAGTGCTTTTTGGCTGCAAAAGAACATCGTATTCAGGATTTATCATAAGGTAAGAGTTAGCTTTGTTATATTTTATGTACAAGTTTACAGGAATACAGACTTTCAATAGTGATGGTATGTTGTGCTACCAAAAATACCGTGCGTTATATCAAAAACCTGTATGTAGCAAGGCGAATAATTGATAGGCCTTGTTTCACCGTGGTCTATCAGATCGGCAATATCACTCAGGATGTCTTTTGGAGGAGACAAACTGCGTAACGAACAGAAGTAACTAGTTGCCGATAAGCGAAACCAATGCACTTGCAGTGAATCATGTCACCCAGACTCGATTACCGTCCACGCTATTTAAATAACTGTTATCGGGATAACTAGTTACTGTCATCGCTACTTTGGCCCCATTATTGCGTAAAAAGTTACTCTGTACTCGCTGCCTTTCCAACCGTAAATGAATACCTAGTTACTGTCTAACTGTTTTAGTATAACCGTTTCGTTACTTTATGTCCATCTCTATTTTTATGAGCATTAGTACGTTTAAGATAACATCTTGTATGTATGTGTATGTATTTATTTCTCTGCAAGTGGATATCACCCGGTGGCAGAGTTATATATGTACACAAGATATATAAACAATAGATCACAGCTGCCAGTTTATGGCTTTGTAAGCTAGATATAATAGTTATTTACACAAATATGAAAACATTAATTTTTCTCTCAATTCAGATTAATTAATACATAATTAGATTCACTAACCAATTTAACATTTGTATTTACAACAATATGAAATCACAATCATTTCATTTAAGGAATATTTACAAAAATTATCGAACATTAAAATCAGGATTTTTCCTAAATTTCTTCAGAGACAGGGGACAACTCCGAAAGGCTTCTCCGGGCAATTCATTCCAGTCTTTTATGGTTCTATTTAAAAAGGAGAACTTTCCCACGTCAGTTTTGTATCTTCTACCCTTAATTTTGAAAGGATGATCGTTTCGTGCATAGTAAGTTGGGTTTTCCAGTTTTTCAGTAACGTCCTCCCATGCGTTTAAGCCAGCGTAAGCTTTAAATAAAGCGCACAACCTCTGTTTCTCACGCCTAACTTTCAACGGCTCCAATTTTATTTCCTCAGCGTTTGGAGGCCCAAAATATTTACCCCTTTTTATGAATTTTATAGCCTTTTTCTGGATCTTTTCTAACGAATCAATTTGATTTACTCTATACGGGTCCCAACAAGTTACTCCAAATTCTATGACCGGCCGCACTAAGGACTTGTACGCGATTACCCTGGACTTTGCACTCCCCTTTTTTAAAATCCTCATTAAGAAGTGCAGTGTTTTCCACGCTTTCTTAGATACCGAATTTACCTGCTCGTCCCATCCAGCGTTACTCGCCAAGTAAACTCCCAAGTATTTGTAGCTGTCCACCTGTGGAATTTTTCCCCCACCCATGTGATAGTTTTGCAGAATTTTTTCCCTGGATCTATTAAATGCAATTGACTTACTTTTGCCACCGTTAATTTTCATTTTATTTGCAGCAGCCCAATCACTAATTTCATTTAAATCACCCTGAAGAGCAGTCTCATCTTCAACATTTCTAATTTTATTGTAAATAATACAATCGTCTTCAAACAACCTTATCTGGCATGTTATATTAACAGTTATGTCATTTACAAAAATAAGAAAAAGTAACGGCCCCAGTACTGAGCCTTGGGGTACGCCCGAGCTTACCATACCCCTTTCAGATAGCTCCTTGCCTACTTTTACTCTTTGCGATCTTCCTTCCAAAAATTTTTTAACCCATAGAACTACGCGTTTATCAATTCCTGTAGCAGTTCAGTTATTTTTATGTGTGATGACTGGCCTAAGCAAAAGCGTTATATTTCAGTAAAACACATTTTATTTATGTTTTTCCAGATAATTTCACGAAATTTCATATCCATGTGTACTAGTGTCTGCTAAGTACATACATAATACAAATGGTGTGTATATCTGATTTATATATATATATATATATATATCTGAGATTATAAATATTTTACTGAAAATTTTATCTCTCGTATTTCAGAAAAAAATTTACGATAAAACTTTAAAATAGAGTACAGTACCCTCATCAATATGTTCTTTAATTTTAACTAGAAACAACCAATATTTTACGGACAGATTTCAAAAAATGTTAAACGCTATTAAAGATATGCTTAAAGAAACACGCATATTTTTCAGGTCGATATTAATCAAGATGCACAAAAAATTGTAGTTCAAATTAAGCAGGCATAATGTTTAAATGCTGCAGCAAAAATATACTACGACTGACCTACTACGTTCAGAGCAAAAGGGATATAAAACAGTGAAAATGTTAATTTTGAAAAAAACAGAAACAATTTAACGTGGAGATTTGGCAGCCATCTAAAGATCACAGTCTCCCTTCAACGGAAAAAACAATGCCAAAATAACGTAAACCCATATATCATTCAGCTGTAATGTTGCGCTTAAACAAAACAATTTTATTTTTTGATGCTTCAGCGCTTATTGGTTTTTTCTACAATTTATATAACCCCACAATTTAAACTGTGTGATTATTGGAAGTAAAGAATATGGTAGCATCATTCATAGCGTAACAAAAAGACTTAAATAGTTTCTTCATTTCCTTTAATTTTTCTTCTTTAAATACCACAGTTGCTGACTAAAATGATAGTAATTGCTGGATACTATCGATTTCCAGACGTCGTTTAGGCTTTTAAATGTAGACAGAAGAGGTTGTGCAGCCATTAATATAACCACGTTTAGTTGGTAAGGACACCATTATCGAAAGCTAGAAGCACCATCATTACTGAGGTTTCCTTTTACTGCGTGGAGCCAGAGAAATTCTCTGCTCTTTCTGCGGCACTGAGGACACTAATGGCGTACCACTCTCGTGCACCCTGGAATACCTTGCAAGGTAATGGGATCTCACAGTGGGAAGACATGCCGTCCCTAGTTCCAGACTATCCTTACCAGCCTAGTTCCAAACTATCCTTACCAGAGATGGAGGTAACTTGGGAAGCAGTAAAAACATCTTTCTTGAAGATGAACACTTCAAGTTATCAGGAAATCGCTTTTATCACTGTTAACCAAGAATCAAACATTCTAAATAAATAAACAAATAAATAAATAAATGAACAGCTGCAAAATACAAATGTGGGTAGTTGTTAAAAGAAGACCTGCACTCCTAGCTTGTGTGTAAGAGAGAGACAGACAGAGAGAAAAAGAGAGAAACAAAAAGTCCACTAAGGCAGCCATAATGGTTCAGCCTACCTATGAGTCTATTTTGACAATTTTAATAATATGATTAAGATTAAATATAGTTGAAAAATATTAAACTATTACATAATATTAATCATTAATAATATTTTACCTCCCAAATTCTAAATTGTTTAACAATATCACAAATAATGTTAAAAATACTTTATTTTTCCATTTAAAATATTTTCTTTAACATTGAGGACTTTGGGCAAATATGCAGTGGATTTATGTTTAACTTTTAAACAATTACATAGTTATGTAGTGGTAAATAAATGGTTAATACAACTTTAAGGGAACCTCTCAAAATTGCCAGAGCCATATCTTGTAATGCAGTAAGAAAAAGCCCAAAATCTCTTGAAAATATTCACATAACATTTTCTAACTGCTCCGCTTGCACCAAATAGCAAGCAACTAATTTCCTAGTGATGTATTTGGTATATCTTCTGAGGATGGGAAAAACAAGGTATTTCCAGCATCTACCACAGCAGCCATAAATTAATAATGTTAGACTAAAATATCAGCGATTAAATGTTCTGTCTTAATACATAGTGGCTTTGATCATAAACTTTATTTGTTCGTAAAGCAAATTGTCATTCAATATTTCTATATAATCCACATTTCTTTACAAAATAGTATAGACATTACGATTTTTACTTTCTCTAAGGTACAGTACAAATTCGACCCCCCCCTAATGCTGATATATGACCTTTGTGTTATGTTGGCAAGGATTTAATAAAGCACATTCATAGCTCCACCGAGAAAGCTGATCCGCAGTTTTATAATAGTTGAGAAAAACATAATTAAATGTTACTAACTATTCTTCCGTGAAGTGGAAAAGCAGAATCAGAAAGCAAAAGTATGTAAGTCTAAAATGGATTTTGTTATCTTAAGAAAAGCTGAAAACGCCTTGTGTTTTACGGGGAAAATTCGATTCATTTGTGAAATTTCATCACGTGCAAACCTTGCCTTCGTAGCTCAAATGGAACAGCAGCAATAGGGAAAACGGAATCTTCGTGTTCGGGCCCCAAACATGCCCTTAATTTTTTTCCCATTCTACCTTTCCAAAATTACTTATTAAAGTTATGTTAAATTCATTTCGCTATCAAATGAGTTCAAATAACGTTGCAAACCCTTTTGAAATAATGGAAATGGTTATTTTTTGTAACTCTTTCGCTTTACTTAAATATATTCATTGGCATCTCCTTTTACTTTTGTTTGTAATATGAAACTCTCCTGTAACTCCGTTCACGGTGTTTCTAGTCCATACATCTCCGCAGCAGCCCGATAATCATGTTTAATATGGGCAATACTTTTCCTGTCCTTTGCTCCTTTAAAATGACACATAATAAAGAGGATAATGCTTTGCTGGCGATTTCATGCAAGCACCCTGCATCATATTTGTCTTACACCCCTCAACCCTTCACACGTTCCTTCACTCTTGAGCTGCAAACCGGTTTCTATTGTTTGGAATCCCAGACAGTTTATTTCAAGTCCAATAGCAGACAGCACAGCTTGTGAGTGTCTTCTAACCACTCAAGTACCGTTTCTCACCCCTTCCTTTCTTACTTTGCTCAAACCAATAAAAGGCAAGGTAATTCCGGAACACAACTGATAAGGGGAGTCTGCCAACATTATATAAATAAAAATATTATAGTGAACCAAAAGCATCGGCACGCTTTTTTTCGACTACCTATTGGGTGTAGAGAGTACTGCATTCTCAGCCAAAAATTCATATTCATCAAAAATAGAAAAAGGTCCCTGTGTGTTTGTGATGTATGTATATGTGTGAGAGAGACAGAAAGCGAACAGCACAAATGAAAAACAAAAATGCTGATGAACACCAGATTAATTGTTATTGAAATTTAGCAGCCACCAAAGAGACTCCAAGAAAACTTTCAAGATATTTGGTACCTAGAAAATATTTGGATTCTTTTCTATCTTCTAAAATCTGCTCTAGCGATTTTAAATTAAACTCCAATGTACTAAAACGTGCATTTTCAATACTATGAGAATATATTATAAAGTCATTTTCATTTGGTACAAATTCTGTGTAATTGTCCAAAATGGTAAAAATCTAAGATATAGACACAAACATACCTACTGCACAAATTTATATATGTTCAAAACCGTGATTTATTTTATATAATCATTCGGTTGCATCCGATATTTTCTAAATATCGTCATTTGGTTTGAATTCTGAAATACCTTCTGTAGCAATTCAATTGTTTCTCGCTATGGGAACATTATTGATTTTAAGGGCAGCAGATACACATTCGTTTATAGGCATCTGTCGATTGGGTTTGCTATATATATAACTTTTACTTGAAACGAAATCAAAGAAACTATTTCAGCAAAAGTTTATTTCGATTGTAAAACCGGTTTCCGTGTAAATACTTTATAGATCCTGTAAGGGAGAAGCAATAGTGGGTGCAAAATTCATGCGAGTGTTAACATGGGATATTTATTCTATGAAGTGCTCTGTAAATCGAGTGAGTAATGCCATATTAAAATTCTGGCGTTTTACTCTCGCATGACTTTCTGTACCTTTTCCTACAACTAACAATTCCTATAAAAGTATATTATCCTATCAACTTGATCCTAGTCGAGATAAAACTTTGCAGAAATTGCTTATAGGTTTAAGAGAAATGAAGAAATATATTAGGCTTAAGCGTTAGTAAAATAATCCAAGAGCGGGTCACTGTGTGATGGTTTTGAAGTATAATTTGCCTCGCAATAATGGCTTCCCATTTTAAAAACGTTGAAGTATTGGAAATTTTAAATCAATAAATAGGAATATCACGGAAATGCTTAACTCCACAAAAACAGAAAAAGGGTATTTGACATAACATTCTGCTTAAAGAGATATACATATTATTTGCAGTAAAAGTTCGTTCATATCACATGGTTATAGCAATGCAGAGAGGATATTCCTAGAAAAGATATTTCTAGAAAATCCAAGATACAAGTTTTATTTTTAGTGTAAACATCTTTAATATCTTGTATTTTAATAACAATGGTTCCAGTCGGTTTTGAAAAAATAAAAATTTTCTAAAAAATGTTAAAGGGTAGTTCAGATTGAGAATTTTTTGAAAATGTCTTTGTCTCATTCTAAAACTAAATCCTAGTTTGGTATTTAACCAACTTTTTTTTTAGTCAAGATGTTCACAGACTGATAGTCCGGCACAAACACACACACACACGCACGCGCACACACACACCTTTTTGTCAGATTTTTTTAAGTTCTAAAACGTGTATTTTTGGTGAAATCTTGGTATAAAATTGTTGCGTCGAATACAATACTTGACTAACCTAGCAAATAAAGTAAAAATACATTTCACACAATTATTAATTTTATAATTGTAACGTATATATGAAATTAAACTGGAAGCTCAAACTGTTTAAAACTGGACAAAAAACTGACGTTTAATTTTTTACATTTAACTTGTAATTTCCTTTCTATTTATTTATCAGTTCTTTCTATTCTTGCTTCTCCTAAATTTCGCGTTATAGGAGAAACACCATGTCTATTCCGTGAAAGAGTGGCACTATGGCTGTTATTACGTCTACGCCCTAAGCTATGTTTGAAATGGTTGAAGTATTTACATTGCATGTATCCGTACGTGACAAGCAAAAATCAGAGTAGTAAATTAAATTAAAAATGATTAAATACATACATTTTTAAAGTTTTGAACATTCACAGTATATAGCATATCTGTTTAAATCTGCACTAGCTATTGCACACAATAAGTCATACTTTTGCCTTATTTCAAAATGCAAACTTATTAAAATAATAATTGATCTTGTCCAAATTCATTGTTGTAATTAAACTTTCCCATAGGTTGGCCCTTTTAAAACATTGACATTAAAAATTCAAGTTTTATATATTATAAGTTTATATAAAGATCTCTTGTCATATTATTTTACTTTTACTCCTAATTATTCTATAAAAAGTAATTCGTTTCTAAATGTTAATAACTTATTTCTCAAAATTTAAACATTTTTAAATCGTGTATAATTATTTTCCTAAATGTATTTTGAAGAGGCAGTCCAAACGTTTTGAAACAGATTAGTAAAATGTTCATTGGTGATACATTTTGATTTCGGAAGAATATTGAAAAAAATTATCTGCGAGAGCGCCTATTAATTGTTTTTATCCACCTGTCCGTTTATAGATGTAATTAATTGGGAATTAGTAATCCAATTAAAAAAATAGTCTTAACATTTTATTAAGAATAAACCTTTTTAAATGTTTACTTTCTCTATATAGTACATAATACGTAAACAGAGAAGATATTGCATTCCACCCAATAATTCAATAAAGATATTTTACTGAAAATATGCGTTTAAGGGTCCCCTGTATCCAAAATAAGCAGTTTAGAAAAAGGTCCGCATGCTCGTGTGTGTTTGCGTCCGTGATTACAATTAGTCGAAAACGAAAAGTTGGTAAAATACCAAACTTGGTATTTAATTTAGTATCCTCCAAGAATGCAACATTAATATCTTGAGGAAAATCCCCCACCATAAATTACCCTTTACATACAAAAAAAATAGAAAATTCTCTGGAAAAACGGTACTAATGATTTTGATTAAAATGCCGCAATTAAAGAAGCTTACATGATAAATAAAATTTATATCTTGAACTTCCTGGGAATAACCTCTAAATATCTCTTTATTCTGGAACGGTTTTGCAATACTGGCAAACCGTAAGAGATATAAAAAAATTACTACATAAGAATGTAGATTTCGTGGAGTTGACCATATTGGAGATATGCCTTGTTATTTGTTTCAGTTTTAAGTTTATTTAAACTTTTCTCCTGCTGGAATTTGTTAAATTCTGGCGTGCAAAGAAACATAGTTCAAATACATGGCTTACGGTTTTTTAGAAGATTCAACCATTGCTTTAGCCTAATATATCCCCTTTCTTCCGTTTTACTCACAGGAAAGCTAGTAATAAGCCCACTGCTGCAAATGCTTATCTCGATTAGCATGAAGTAGATAGAAGAAAAGGCTTTTTAACAATAATTTGTTACAGAGATGTAGAGAAAGTCATGTGAATGGAACACATCATAGTTTTCATTTTTTTTTTTTCAAATTTCACTTAAATTGCTAGTTACTTTGGATGGAATATTTATAAGTAAAAGCATGTATAACACATTTGGATATCTATGTCAGATGTGATATATCGGAAAGTACTATATAGGTACAGAAAAATGTTAGTCAAGGTTTATATGAAAGCTAAACTTTTTACTAGAAAACCATGATAAAATGCTGAAAATGTGAGCATTGAAGGAAAATGGATAATGTATTCAGTGCATTGAATTCGGAAAGAGTAATAGCAACCAGGGAATCATAGCAATAAGCAGGAAAGAGAGGCCTAATTGAATGCATTATCTGCCACAGCTGGGCCATTCCAAAAGCGTCCAGCAAGTACAGAATTACGAAGCACGCTCTTTCAAGGGATACCTCCTTGGTCAGCAATTTGATCAGGGTTTAATAGTCCCCGGAAAACACAAGATAAAGCGTGGTCAGCAAACGTAGCTTGAAAAAGGACTTCACTTGGATATACCTACCCTATCTCTCACGTAATGGGCAGCGGAAGGCTTTAGTTTTTATGCCTTGCCACTGAGTCTAATGTGGTGTCCGAAGAGCCCGGGAGTAAAAAATATGGACTACAAAATTCTCATTAACTAGCTCTCAAGCGTATTTGGTCTTTGTATCCCGGAATAGGCAATATAAAAATGTCTTTATAAGTGCTGCACAAGGTGTTCTTTGTTATTTATTGATTATTTTGAATAATAGTTTATTCATTTCGAGTCCTCCATGTATAAAGGGATATAAGTACCCAATGTTAAAATGTCATTAACCATCCTTTATTTATTTTTTTAAATTTAACTTTTGAATTTCTATTTTGCTAAAACCAATTTTGGATTATAACTCAAATTATTTTATAAGTTTATAGGGCAGGTTGCATACTGACTGGAAAGAGTACACACCGGGTTTCATTGAAATCTTTCCCTTCCCAATCGCTGCTGCCATTCACTCTAAACAAGGATCAGTACAATTGCCGCCTGTTCTGAAGGTACGAAATCTTTTAGAGGCTGCTTTGCTTTTCATAATTCAAAATATATATTGTAATACCTTGCAATATTTGTCCACGAATGTACATCACACATGAAACTGGTTATCTCATCCGCCACAAGATTTATTATTTCGTACACGTTATTTATACTTTGTAATAAAAGCTTATGTTTACTAGAAATTTATATTTGTTGTATATGTTAATGAGGAAGTGGCAAAGCACATGTGGACCTATCCTTCTATCTGCAGAGATACTACAGGCGATGGACATCAGTGATACATGACACAAAAAATGCTCCCCAACAAAGCTTTGGGGGTAAATCCGTGCTATTTGCAGTTATGAGGATTAAGGGGAACTGAAAAACATTTCTTATGAAGAAAGAATGTCCCTTATCCTTCGACCCTGAAACATGATAAGGGAATTGGGAACGGAAATTTTGTGACACCCCCAAGAACCCGTGATACGCCAAATATTAGTGGTGTTACAGTAGAGGATGGTGTTTTAATGTAAGTGACTTTAAAATACTTTTCTATTAATTACGAACATTTTTCGAAGAGTTATTTAATTTAGCTGTAAAATTAGGAAAACCCGCAGAATGTAAGATATATTTAAATTAATACCAGTTATTTCAAAACCTACAGTGATATTTTTGACATGTCTCAAAAAAGCTTGCGTGAATTATTTAAATAACACAATTACTCTCAATCATTGTTCTAAACAAAATTATTCCGCACGATGAATATTTCAAAATATTCAAGTTACACAATAAATGAGCTTACAAAAATATTTTTTCATTAAACTCTAATTATTGTAGAAAAATTATCACCTATTGTTCTCTCTAAAACCCTGGATTTTTAATAAATTAATAATTTATTTCTCAAAATTTGAGCACTATTTCGAAAACATATATAATCATTTTATGTTTTGGCAAACATCAAATTAACAATTTTTTGTTTTCTAAATTGTGATTAGGCCGGACTTCCGCACCATCGAATTCAATCTCCCTATGAAATCAATGACACAATAACGAATTTTAATCTATCTGGATATCTGAAATATAGAACAAATGAAGTTCAGAAGAATTTTTCTTAGGTTATATGCACTGGCGCTGAACATCTACAATAAGGAGCCAATACAATTTATTGTATAATAAATCAGAATTTATATGATTATGAAAACTGTCTAGAAAGAAATCTTAATGAGCTAGCTTAACTAGTGGACTGGTTGAAACAAATTTTAGTTTTCCGTAATATTTAGTAGCCGTTATCTAATTGCAAAACTGATTCTGCATTAAAACATCCCTCATACATAGATTTCATGAGGATGTGTGCAATTAATGACAACTCCATATAAGCTCTTAGAATTATAGATAGATTTTTTGTTAATGGGTATCTTAATGTGTATTCACTTCAGTGTATGAGTTGTTTTTTTCTCTTCTTTCTGCAGGGGCGTAACTGTGCCGCGAAATGAACAACATCCTTTCAGTGTAGACTATTCGTTTTGTTTTCGTGTACTTACACTTCAATATCTGATTCTGTCTCATGTAGGGGTGATTACTCTTGCAGAAAGCATTCCAACGTAACTACACATGAAAATAAGCAATTTATTTATTGAAAATGCAAACTAAGCATTAATTCGTCAATTTGTCTTATTTAAATTTCCATTGTTAGGTTTCCTCTATGAAAATGTAACACAAATAATGCATTTTTGGGTAATTAAGAAACGTGATTGATTTCTCCATTTGTTTTTTATTACTCTTGTGCAAGTGACCTAAACATTCGGTATCGCGAGGCCTGCTCACTCTTCGTTAGGCTGCCCTCTCGGGGAAAATACATGCTGGTGTATGCCCAGCCTACTTGGACCTACTAACCAACCTAAAAGCATTCTAACCTGAATAACTAAAGTACTAATCTGCAAATAAAACAAATATTGTTGTATAATGCTGCTCATTACACTGTCCTCAAATACGAACAAATATCTGCACTTTTGCCCTGCATATACACAAGTTCCGTTCCATTCCGTTCCCGTGGCATAACAGCCGGCACGTGACCAGGGCCTGCCAACGCGACTGGTGGCCTCAAGCCCACTTAAGCACGACAGGTTGGTTGGCAATCATCCAATCCGTACGGGGAAGTGAAATCGCTAGCAGCACTCTTTTTTGTGTGGATCGCTGCTTATCGCTGCTCCTCACTTTCTTCACGCTGCTAAATAGGTACTGCTCCTATACTGGTGACCTAAAATCCGCACCCACCATCGGCAGGATGGAACAGGTGCGCAATCCGTGGCCTCCAACAAGCGCACCACCTACGGCGCAGGACATATACGTAAGTGTTTATGCTATATTATCTCTTCTAATGAGCTACTCGTAACGTTATAATACTACATCGATCAACAATGTTTAATGAATTTTTGATGTTTATGTTGCAACTCCATTTCGCTGCTAATGAATGCGACAACAAACACTGTTTTCCGAACAGCCCATAACTTGCCGCTTTTGGTGCTCGTGTAAATGAGAAAGCAATATGAGCATTATTTACACACTGGGATACATATGCGAGATTAAACCTGCAGTCGCCATGTTGGAAGTATTTTAGTGGTTTCCTCCGGTTTCATGCTTTAGTTAACGTGGTCCACAACAGCTTTAATTAAGGTTTGGTGGAACCTTTTCGGATGTGAGCTGTGCTTCTGATTGGTCATAGACCTTCATTGTGCCACTCACAGCGGCCCAGCACTTCAGCTTGCGAAACTAATGTTTGGAAATAGCGTTTCGTTACTAGGGATCTCCATTTATGTAATGAATTACGGCGAGAAATTAATAACAATAGACTTCATATTTTGAAGCAACAATTTAATTACAAAGGCATTCTGAATCACGTAATTGGTATGGTTTAAGTCAATATAGTGCTCAAATGTACATCTATATCCTGCAAAAGAAAGAGTATAATATTTATTTTCTGTGTAACGTATGCACAAAGTAAAAGTAGGTAAAGAAGTATTATTGCACTCGAGCAAAAATTAGTTAATCAAATTTCAGCGAAAATATATGTTTTGAGGACCCCTGATTCAAAAAATATAAGAAAAAGGTGTGTGTGTTTGCGCGCGCGCCTGTGGACACCATAACCAGAACACGAAAATAACTTAGTTAACAAAGTTGGTATTTAAGTTCAGTATCCTCCAAGGATTGTGACACGAAGATTTTCAATAGAATCCTCACATCCCAGGCTAACCTTTACATGTGACTATTTTCGAAGTTCTTGATTTTCTAAAAATGGCTCTAACGATTTTGATTAAACTACCATATATTACAGATATTTAAATGGCAAATAAAATGTATCTCCCGAATTTCTTGGGAAAAGTCCTTGCTGTGGTATGAAAAGCGTTTGCACAATTGATAAACCGTAAGGGATAGACAAAAAAAAGTATATATATATGGTTAAAGCATATACTTTATCATATAATGTTTATTTTATAGAGCTAACCATTACTTTATCTTAATTATTTTAGAAAAAGTATCCATTTGCTTTAATGTACATTTGAGAGACAGTATAATAATATTGAAACAAATAACAAAAAAAAAATTGCATTGTGTGGAGCATTTTGATTACGCAAAAATGTTGCAAAAAGGCATTCGAGAAAGAGTGTAATAATAAGAATATGCATTCACATTTATAAAACTCAAATTCCTGGCGCAACAGCCAAAAAGGGGCCAGAATGTTCTGCTGCGTCTTCCATCTTGACCCAGGACATGCATCATGGAGGGGGTGTAGTATTGGAGGTTGAAACGTGGTCACCACCTCAAGTCCCTCCAGGCCGCTTTATGCGGCCTTCTGGATCTGGAGCCGCTTCTTCTCAATCAAGCAGCTCCTCAATTGGTCCTCCAGGGACCTCACGAGGCTGAGTGCATCCCGGCTCAGGTCTTCCAGCAGGGGAAAATTCCTCACGCCGGTAGCGTGAAGCAAACCGAGATCTCCAGCTTGGCAAGCAGCCGCGCCACCATCGCACTACGGAGACGACCGTATTCACATATTTAGCTCCGGTTTAAAGTGCGCAAAGTAAAAAACGGTATCTTTTCTTCACGTTTAAAACACATATAATTTGATAATAAAAAAAATCTATTTTGTAAAATGTTTGGTCAAATTTCAGCGATGCATCCACATTTCGGTTGTAATTTAATGCATTTTACGGTATGCACCTTTATATATGCTATATGATATTTCCAGTTGCGGTCTTTTTTCTCTGTTAATGGGCTTACACATAAATTGAAAAAAAATCTGATGTATTGCACTTACATAAAAGAAGCGCAAGAACGGTGCAGAGCAGTGGCAGTATGTCACAATTTGCGTTTGAAGTACATAATCGATTTTTCATAACTTGACTGTTGTTGCGCTAGGGGTTGTATTTGCTCTTAAAACTGAAACCTTAGGGTTTGTTGTATTACCCTTTAGCATAATGTTTAGGTTCAAACAATGCTGTCCCTTTATTTAGGGAGAGTAGATTGTTAAAGTTTCTTTAGTATGGTCATTATCTGGGTTTTTCAAAGATTTTTATAGATTGATATACTTAATGCACGTTCATGATTGGTAGAACAGTGCTCTGTTATGCCCTTTACATAGCTATTTATACTTCTGACATGAACAATATATATAAAATAGCTTTCATTGTAATTGGAAGTCGTATCAAATATATGCAAAAATGATGGCAATCATTACAGTATTAACATAGTAAAGCGACAAGCTTCTTATCTCAGTCAATACCATTGCTATCGCATTATAACACTAAACGTAAGAGAATTAATTTATACCAAATATCCTGCACATTTAATGCAGTGAATATGAACACTCATCTTGGTATTTAATTGGCATCTAACACAATTCGAAAGAAGCTTCTTCTTCTTCTTTGCAACTGTCATACTACTTGACCCTATAAACAGAATGTTCTGCTTGAGTGCAGGACTTTGCCGCAAACTAAACATTTATTCCGCCACTTTCTATAAAGAAAAATCTTCCTAGACAGGCAGAAACCTAGGAATCACTCTGAAATGAACGATTCCTGCCATCACATGTTTAATCACTGCATGCATGGAGCAAGCCTGCTTGCTCAAGCACAAAACCAAACGAATTGGTGACTCATGCTCTAGAAGGTCAAGGCACCAACCATTTTCAATTAGGCTAGCAGAATTCATTAAAAAAAATTCTTTCTCAACCGCTCTTCGGTTCACAGCAACATCGCTTTCGGGTTAATATATTTTTGTTTCACTCTAAATCTTCTGATTTTTTATAAATATGGAAACGTTATTCAATAAAAACTACTATTGCAATACAAGAGAATGTGCCACTTTTTCTGCAAAAAAGTGTAGTTTACTAAAAGTTTTGGATTGCAGCAAAGTGTGCAAATATTTAATACGTAAAACAGCACAAAATCTTCTGAAAACAGCAATAAGAAAATAAAAACATGAAAATTAATACTTTTGTATTAAGAATAAAAAAATAAGCAAATAAATAAAAACAGGAAAAAGCAGCGCAGAGACATTATGACAGTTTGTATTTTCTTTAATTTATAGAAATTGCTACATATTGTACACCGGGATGAAGATTACCTTAATTCAACATTATATGGGAAGCTTTTAAACTAAGAGGATTGGTTATGCTGTTAGTTAGGAAATGGCCTCTCTTGGACCGTTAGCGGCTTAAGTATAATTACTCTCAAAAGTTCAGTAATTAGCGTAAAAAATTTGCCAACTTGATAGGCCTATGACCTTACGAGTAATCCGATGTCTTTTCCCTCTCTTTCTACATCCCACCGCAATGCAATTTTGAAACTTTTTGCTCTTGTTGTGGAACAATGTTGTACAAAAATAAAGTTGGCTGTACGCGTAAGTGGAAATGGGGGATTATACTGTGGAAGTTAGTCGAGCATTCCAAGAATATAACATAACAGTTGTTTTTTTGCGGCTGCGGCAGAGGGGTGAGGTGGGCTGCTATCGCAAGCACTTGAAGTGAGGTTATATGCTCCAGAGATTCGATATTTAAATATATAGTTGCATTTTTCATAGTCTAGGCATGCTAAGTGAAAACTATATTTGAATTTCGTTGCGAATATTATAAAAAGAATACTTTCCTACTTTTTTGTACCGCAAATGCAGCTGGAGAGTTTAGAGGAGACTAAATGTGAAAAACTGTCGCTAATATAACAGTTTTTAGTTTTTAGTGTAGTCGCAGCAATTGGAATTTCCTCATTAATTTTATTATATGTATGAACTAGCAGTGCAAGGAAAATATTTATAACAGGTCATTTGGGAGAGGTATATAGTTGTAAAACGCTTGTTTTCAGTAAAGGTGGTTCCTATCGCTTTGGTGAATTAATTAACTTCTCTAGCACGTATGTACAAGTGTACCTAGTAGACAGTGAGTGTTTTTTACTCTATCCAAAATTAGATACCGAGATTTCAAGGAAAATAACTGTGTTGAGGTTCCCTGAATTTATAAATGACAATTTTTGAAAAAAAGGTGTGTGTGTATGTGTGTGTGTATGTGTAAATCTGTGCGTGTGTCTGTATGAGTCTCTGCATATTTTGGAGTGTATTTGTCCAGCATTACTCAAAAACGAAAACTCCCTTAAATACCAAACTTGACATTTAATTTTACTATGTCTCAAGGGAAGATTTTCAAAAATAATCATCCCAAATCAAAATACCCTTTACATGGGAAAATGTGTTGTCTCAAAAATGTCTAAAGATATTGGTAAAAACAACGCACATTAAAGTTATTTACTGACAAATAACATTTATATATTGAATATCTTAAGAACAGCCTCCAAAAACCTCTTCACTCTGAATAAATTTTGCGTAACTGGTAAATCGTTAGTGATAACAAAAACTCATTATACAAAAAACGTAGATCCAGTCAAAACACCCAATTAACGCCCGGCACATTTTTGCTGTAGAACCAACCCAGATACTCCTTGCCATCGGTTTCAATTTTTATTTCATTTATTTGTTTTTCTTTTGTAGTGTAACTTTCTTTAACCTCGTTGATAATATCTGACTGTGGTTGCAGTTTTAAAATATTTCTCAAATAGAAATACGTCAGGGTTTCTTTTGTTTTGCTCCTGGCAATACAAAGAAGCGAAATTCAATGACAATCGCATAGCGACAGCTTTTAAAATATTTGATTATCGCTTTAGCCTAACGCATTTCCTTATTTCCCCTCTATTTATAAAGGAACTAAATAATAAGACCATTCAGCTTATATTTATCTTGATTAGCTTGAAGCACATAAAGGAATAATCCTTTGTAAGAAGTTTGTTTCCACAACAGATAGGGAGAGTCCTGACAATGAAACACATCAAATGTTTTATTTTGTTTTAATATTCATATCTAGTCTTTGTTTAAACAAATGTTATTTTTTACACACTTAATAGTTCTAATTTACAATTCTATTTTTATTCTTATTTAATAACGTAATTTTTTAGTGCTTCGTTTTGGAAAACTGCAGCTAGGAAAGTGGTTAAACATGACATATACACGTTTGATGCTGGTTGATTTCTCACATTTGTTCTGAAAATAAGAAATTTGAGTATCGCATTATTTTTTAGCAGAGGAGTTTTATGTAGCAAATACATTTGTTTTGTAATACATTTCACCTGATATTGGAATTAGGCCTAGAGGAACCCTTTTTTAACAAAGTCCTGCTTATTTGAATTCGCCAGTGACTACCTACGCTTGAATACGAATACTCTTACGAAGAAAGTGCTTGAGCTGATGTCTTCGTGTTGTTCAGGTGCAAAAATGGACAATTTTTAAATGCTGTTTTGGATTCAGAAATGCTCAAAATCTGCATTTCCGGTGTAATCCCGCTATCAAATTTTTGCTACAAATGAAACACCTTCTATATTGTATTTTACATAGTGGAGGAAGTATAAATAGATATAAATACATTAGTTTGTTCAGTAGTATGAAACAGATTACTAATTTAGTAAATCTGTACTTGAAATTGCTTCTGAAAAAAAAACTGCTCAAAAAGGTTTGCAATATATTCGTCAATATTTATAATAGCTTTTTCCCAGATCAATATTCATATCTACTTGAAATTTCACAATTATATAAGTTCACATACAGCATAATGTTCATATAAACTTGGAACAGACTTAAAGGGGCAAACATCTTTGAAGTCTTTGTCACTTCAGAACATATGTAAAAGTTTTACACGTGAAGAAGATTTTCAGTTATGTTGAGATTTCTGCTGCATGGTTTGCTTTTCAAATAAAGCTCAGGTTGATTTCTAATCTAATCGAATCACTCTTTACTTTATCGTAGTATAAAACGTTTCAATTAAACCCAATAAATAGTTTGCACTATTGCTTAAAAAATTTTTATTCTTGCAAAATAAACGACTTTGTATACTTTAACTTATATCCATTACTGTTGTTTTTATTACTGAAAATATAATTTTAACATGATATTGTCTTCTATCTATAAAAAGTTCAGTGTTACTTTCCAGAACATTAGCACAACAAAATTATACCTTTTGGTTTAAAATCAACCGTAGTATTTGTTTGTTTTATGATAAGTAGTAACTTAACAATTATTTTTACCATGATTTGAAATTATCTAATACACTATGTGCACTTCTTTGTGAGAAATCATCCAAACTTACTAAGCCCCCTATTTTGTTTCACTTGGCTGAAGCTAGACTTGCAGTTGTCAAAATCTTCTACATATATTTTCTAGCAGTGGGTTAAGTTTTATTTAAATATTGAATGTTAATTACATATGTGTAAGCAGTCTGTCTTATGAATGTTTAATTCCACATTTGAAGTTATATGTGAATATATTTTAAATAGGAACTATACAACATGTATGTATTCTGTAACATCGTAACACTTATTTCTAAAACGTGTGGCAACTCTCGAATCTTCCAACAACTTGCAGAGCTTCAGATTGCTTACCGATATAATGAGCTGGGTGTTAATTGGTGAAGAAATTAGTAAAGCAGCTTCTCCCATTTTAATGACTCCACCTGGTTCTAGCAAGAAAGCTCGTTGGCGTGTGCTTTTTTCGCGATTGAGGATGTGCACCAAAGGCTAGAGCTCAGGAAAGCTTTAAATTCTTTAAAAAAAGCATAATGAACTCCGTTTTATTAGTTCTTCTTCCGTAGGCTGAAATAGTACAAGCTGAATGAAAATGTATGCAAGACGAAATTGGGGTATGTTATCCCAAGAGAAATTGGACTGAAATGGAAATTTCATGACGTGCTAACATCGATTTCGTAGTTGGCGGCTGAAGATTGGTGATTCAAATGTTGAACATCTTACTATTTTTTTCTGATTCTGCCTTTCCATAATAATATCTTAATTAAAATTATCTTAAGTATATTTTTTTATCAGAGCTTTGACAGAAAATTAGTATAAAGAAGGTGGCCGACCCTTTTCCAGAAATGAGAAATTGCCACTTTTTTGTTTTCATTTGCCTTCTGTCTGTTTCTTTTGTAACTCAATTAGCTACATGATCTTTTACATCTGTAATAATGCCCTACTGACACAGTACCTCGTTTGAAGTACTTCTTTTCCCACTATTCTTTAATATGTTGCATTTAACTCCGCAGCCTTATAATCTTGTTCAATAAGGACGATGGTTTTTGGTTTGTTGTCCATATTCGTTGATCCGTTCAAGTGACACTTATATTAAGGACAGAAATTCATACAAGGTAATTTTGTTCAATCACTGCATATAATGTTTGTCTTTTGCCCACTTTCCTTCACTTCTGGTCAGTAAACCGATATTTGTAACTGCAAAACTTCTGACATTAAACCAATAGGAGTAGGAAGCATCTAGCGAGTATCCTCCAGGCACTTCCGTTCCCACCCCTTTAGCCACTCAAATTTTTGAAAAGAACAGAAGATGAGTCAAATGGATATGTGTGAAACACAGCTGGGAAAAGGACTTTGTCAACATTAATTAAAGAAAAAAGTTTTCTCCTGGCTGTACAGATGGGGTAAGAAATACCTTTGGAAGCTTCTGCACTCATTTTAAAGTATGCAACCTTGAGTGGCGTATGCTTTTTTATGTTGAATAGGCTGGTTCACATGGATAACAAACAGAATCCGGATCATTTTGATTTACGCCCCTCATCTAGTTACGAAGTCCTAAGCGGCCGTGCCATGTCCGAGTGGTTAGACCACTTGCATCTCGCCTAGGCGGCCCGGTTTCGATCCGAAGGGACCGCATGTGAGATTTGTGGTGGACAAAGCTACGCAAGGGTGGTTTTTGTCCGGGTTCTCCGGTTTCCTCCGCCACCACATTCCACCGGTGCTCCATCTTCATTCCATGCATCATCAGCGTCATCGCCTGCGGTGCCTCAGTAGTAAAAGCGGGACTATAAACACTATAAAAAAGTCCTAAGGGAGTACAGCAGCTCAATGTTAATTTTCTCCCGAGAGTACCTGGTATGTAGCTATTTATTTAATGTTTTGAAACAACAGGTCTGTGTGAAAATGCTATTGTACCCGAACAAATGCTCCAAATTTAGCAGTGTCTTTAGTCGACATTTATTGGAAGAGGTTACTCCCTTTAAGGGTCATTTAACTGCTATAGGGATTCGTTAGAAACAGGACTTTAAACGAGCTGTAAAAGAAATGACGGTGCAGAGATCCATGCGGATGGGGTGTAACTGTAAGAACCAAGGAGCCATAATTTCATAATGTACTATACGATAAATCAGCAGATGTCTGTAGCAAACGCCACTTAAAATAAATTTGTCGTAATCACTTCCCCAAATTTGCCATAAAGCAAGACTCAAGCAACAGATTTTCTACCCCATAAAACAAGTATCCGCTCTTCTAATCCCACAGTATCTATAATTTGGTGGAAGGAGTTCGGAGCTAGAAGTTCCTTATCGTGTAAACTGTGTACATTTTATACATAAGGCTAATGTTAGGTACAGAGATATATAAAATTTTGGGCTTGATAACCCCAAAAGTATATCTAGTATATCTAGTTGACAAACTACTGTCCCCAATTAAAGGGACAAACTGTTCAGCTAAAGCGAAGGTGTTAGGAAATAATTACGATAACACCCTAAGGTTTAGGTGTTAAGGGCAATTACAACCGGAATGTATCACTACGATAGTCAAGTGAAGTGAAGTTGAGGCTAATCTGGATGATAAATTACTGTGTATCATGACTTCCAGTCACGTGATATAGCATAATCACTAATTTCTCTAAAGTTTATACAATATTTCCATGTTTGTCATGTTGTATTGACTTGACAGAAGTTGGAGGTGTTTAACTGCACCAAGTACCAAGTATCTCTTCAATCTTAGAACCAAACTGTTGTAAACAAAAGACGTCTGTAACGGTCCACGATAGACAGGGTAACACCTTAAACAGGCGCAATTGCCTGTATTTTACTTCAACACAGTACGAAACTTTTTATTAATACGGCAAATAATATTTATAGTAATACTGAAGAAGGTTACATACAGTTCTTTTCGGCCTCTATTTGCATTCATATTAAAAAGGAGAGCGGCACCGTGGCCGAGTGGTTAGACCGTTTAACCTCCCATTTAGACGTCAGTATTTGGGATTTTTGGTGGACGAAGCGACGTCTGGGCTCTCCGGTTTCCCCCGCCACCAATTTCTCCATCTTCACTTTTACCATTATGCATTTCGCTTGCATTTCATGTCATCCATTTCCTCACCCCCGTGCCTGGCTACGGGTCGACCACTCGTTTCAGGTTCTCCGTTCTGTGGTTTTGTGTCATTGCCTCTCCGACAGGCTTCTGGTCCCTAGGCATTCGCTTGTAAGTCCAAGGGGGTGTCATTCCAGTATAGAGGGAGGGTAAGCCTACTACGAAAATAATAAAGGAGCAGCCAGTACGATAAACGTGACTGCTTCTACTAAAACAAAGCGGCGCAGGGGTGGGTTTTCTCCGGGTTCTCCGGAGTAGGGGCAGGTGTAACGTGTCTTCCTCACATTCAAGTGGTCCTGAGACTCAATCTCGGTTAGGGTGAGTTAATCGAATAAGATTTATTCGGGGTTTTCCCCTTATCTTGAGAAGACGAATGTCGTGCACGTTTAAACTCTATGGACTCCGCGTTCATTTGAGCATGTTTTCATCCACTAACTGATCATGTGGCGTACCAGGATAAAGAACAGTTAACTGCAACACAAAATCCCTGTTAGCTTGGTGTATGTCAAGAAAGTAGAAATAGTGAAGCATTCTCAAGATAAAAAAAACAATAGTATCGAAAAATAAACGAATTTTCTCCGAGTTTTTAAAAAACAAATGCAGGAGAATAAAAAAATTGTCAATAATATATTTAAGCCTGCAGATTATACCAGTATTTCGGAGTGATGCATGTAGTAAGTTTTTCTCTATCTCTTACGGTTTATCAGTTTTGTAAAACTCATTCAGATTGAACAAGTCTTCAGAGGTTATTTCCACGAAATTCAGAATATACATTTTATTTGCCATGTAAACATATTTAACATGCGGAATTCTAATCAAAATCATTATAGCCATTTGTTACAAAATTGAAAGGGTAGCTGGGGTGTGGAATTTTTCTGAAGACCATGTCCTATCCTTGGAAGGTACAGAACTTAAATGGACTACATTTTTCTAAAATATGTTTTTATTCAGGAGTTCTCGAAACATGCATTCCTGGTGAAATCTCTGTATAGCATTATTTGGTAGAATACAATATCTTCTCTATCTACTATGTACACTGGACACATGTGCTTGAGAAAGTAAAAATGCAATGTGGGAAATAAACAATAATTATAAAATGTGCAACATACGTCCTGGTATAGGAAAATGGATGCCAAGATGTTGTTTTACAGATTTGATTTTATTTTATTTGGTACATTCGTCCTAGAGAACGTAAAAGTTTCGGGGACAAATTGCCCCTTGTCATCTTAATATTATAACATTTGTATTACTTCAAATTTTGAGGTGATATTCAAAAGAAAAGGTATAACAGTCAAAAATCTGTAACGGAATATGATTTGAGAATGACACAACCGACTTAAGCCGTTGGTGGTAAGCATGACAAAAGGCAAGCTATTGGATAATGACTGCCATTGCACTATTACTTACCCCCCATCTCCTCCCGGTGGGGGACTGCGCTGGTGTAATGCTGCGGAAGGAAATTACGTTACAGAATAAAGATATACGTTACCACTTTAGGGGACTGGTGCTGAGTTATTGTACCAACCACTCCCATCATCAAGTGTACCGGGCCCAAAGCTCGAAGCTGTCGACCCGTTGGGGAGCAAGATGGTATGCAAGATGGAAACCTGCCAGCTGCGGCCGCACTTTGAGAGTAACGAGGGACCTAGGGAGAAAGATGATTACTGCTGCATGCAGATGCAATTCCAGCAGCAGCTAATGTCATCTGTAGAAAGGCTTTCACCAGGGGAGAAATTAACGCTCGCTAGAGTCTGTGATTTTGCGGCGCTAAGTTCCAGTCACGCACTTATCAACCTGAGGCAAAATCCTGGACCACTGCATACTAAGAGACACCTCGTATTGGAATGGCGACAATGAAAATTCCTATAATGCCACCTTTTTGAAAATAAATGCAAATTTTTCGTTCAGCTACTGACAACTACTTTCTAATACATTTTGCGAGTTGATTGTCGTGTGGTTTGTTGGATTTGCGCAAATAGTTTGTTGATTAACATCATTTAAATTATTGTCTTCACCCAAAATAAATTTGATTACTACATTTCCGGGCTGCTATATTTCAAGATGTTAAATCGTCATTAAGGCCTAAACAATGTAAACTTCGGCTTAGAAATGCACGTGGCAAAAAAAAAAAAAAAAAAAATCTAAGGCAAATACCTTGGTGCACAGAATTCAAGAGAGATTGGATTTATTTCGGTGATGAATTTCGTGAAAGACGCCCATAAACTGCTGTTACACATGAAAATATATCCCCTTTTTGAGAAATGCTTGAAGAAGAATGAAGGACATCTTGTGTATTTAGGCGTCATTAGAAATTAGTATTAGTAAAATCCCAAACATTTACGCAACAGTTTTACGCAATAGAACATTGTTGTAGAAGGATTCCATATAAACTGACTCGGCCAAATACAACGTCGTATTATGGTGTACAGAAGAACTCTGAAAACTTTCCAAGGTAGCACTTAAATTTTCATTAGGAATGTCGTTATTGGTAATGAATCTTGGATTCATTGTTGTGATTCTGAAAAGAAAAATCAATCAACTCAATAGATCTTTCGAAAGGAATCTAAGCCAACATAAGTCCGACGTATTCACAGTGATAGTAAAAAGATGGTTTCTAGTTTGTTTTTTCTAAAATGAATTATGTTGTTATTATAGTATTACACAAACAGACGTGGCTCTATTCCAGATATTTATTTACCGCAAATGTTTGAGAAAAAAAAATTTATGAAAAACGCTCAAAAGGAAAAATATTTTAAAATTATTATAACATATCATCCCATAAAGCAAAACTAACGACTGAGTACCTGGATGTCCTAAAAGGACGCTCCAACATATAACTGTGACCTTGCGCCATTTGAGGTCTCTTTGCTTCCAGAAATAAAAAATAAAATCACTTATTCATCATAGATGAAACAGCAAATATAATAAATCCAACACCTCTTACAGTGGACAGATAAATTATATCCCATCATTCAATGGCAGTTCTATTCCCCAATCGGTAATACTCTTAAGTATAGCAGCTTCTGAGTGCTCAACACATCTGTTTTATTTTGCTTTTATACATAAACACGCGGATTTTATTCCACCATTTATTTCCCTTGAGTAGCTTTGGTTTTTTGTGACTAACTCTTCTGGTAATTAATCGCCCGTTTCCTCAGAAGCTGCTAAAGATTGAGTAAATTGAATTTTAGGAAAATAAACATTTCAAAAGTGTTAACAAGGTGGTTGATTATTTCTAAATAACTGATCATAAGTTTTAATCTAATATGGTATAGAACCCACTTAATAAAGACACTTACATAAATAATAGATTCATGGGCAATACAATTAGGAAAGCTGTTCTATTAGGATGGATTGGAGCCACGGGTATACTAAAATGTGTTAGTGCTCAAGATTTTAAATTAAAATTACAGCATACAGTGTACCACCACCAATTACATAATTCACATCTCTAGTTTTATTTCACTTCACGTTTTTCATTCTATATGATTTTTGGTGACGTTTAATAAAATGAAAATTTCATCATCGTACGGCAAAATTATCCATTATTTAAGATTTCTGCAGCTTCTTTTCATGTTATAGCTCCATGGCACGACAGCTGACGGGGAACCTTGGCCTACCGCCCGGCCACTGCGTCCCCCATCTCGGTCCACTACAGACGTCATGGATGGGGTGCAGTATTGGAGGGTGAGACGTGGTCAGCGCCTCGAGTCCCCCGGCCGGTTAATGCGGTCCTCATGACCTGGAGCCGCTACTTCTCCATCAATTGGCCCCCCAGGGACCTTACGAGGCTGAGAGCACCCCGGGCCAGGTCTCCCAGCGGGGGAGAAATCCCCACGCCGGTACTGGGGATCGAACCCAGGTGTCCCGCTTGGTAAGCAGCAACGCTACCACAGTGCTAAGGAGACGACCTTCTTTTCATGTTTTTAAGCTTTAATATAACTTAATGAATGTCATTTAAGACCCGAGAATAAATGAAATATTATAAAAAGCATGGCTGCTGAAGTGCGTATATTTTGGAAAACCAGAGAATATTTCTAAATAATCTTTGAATCTGCAGTTTAATAGGGGTGAATGATTCACATATTATCGCAAATACTTTAAAAGCAAATAATATACTGATTTGGCCCCGGTTTACAAAATAATCACCACAAAATAATCCGTGGAAGTTATATTTATACTGGCCCTTAAAATTGTGTATGTACCCTCGAGAAAGTTATCTTGCAAAGTAAAAATGTGATATACACGAATATCTGAAATCTGAATTTGAGGAATTAACCTGCCAAACAGACACGCAAAAGATAATTCCCCTGGCGTAGCGAGTGTCACAGGAAGAAAAGGACCACGGACACCTCATCCATCCTAAGTCATTATAGCAACTTCTTCTTCCTGAGATTACACAACTTGTAAAGTGGAAATATTTGTAAGAACGCAGCCAATGATTACTTTGGGGAATTTGACAAAAGACCTTTATGAGCAGGAGCTTTAATACCTAGAAGTCGTTACGTACGGAGGATACCCAAAAAGAATAAATCCAACTGATTAAACTGCATGCATTGCAGTTTAATGAGTTTTTGAAAATATTCCTAATTAGTTTCTGTGATGAAGTACTAAACAGTTGCTTTACGCACTATTATATTTTTTTCAGTAACAGTTGAAGAGTATCTTAGCATTCGCTGAAATCGACAAAACCACAAACTGCAATGCTTTACTATGAAAATAAATTTAAGTAAACTCACGTGCATAATGCCTAAATCATTTTCCCAGATTGTAATGGACGTTTTTCTCTTTGTACCGCTTCCACATTCAAATAATCAAACTCTTGATTCCTTCTGAGCGGTATCAGTCTTCTGTGTGTCTTAGAATGTCTTAAAAAGGAGGGAAGTGAGGTTAAGTGAAAGTGTCGAGACAAATAAACTCTGAACGGTGAAAGTGAAATATACTTTAAGAAATGAAAAAAGAGGTGAGTGGGTAGGGATAGATATGTAAAGGAAGGAAAGATGAGAGGAAAAGGAAGGATTTAAACCAAGGAGTTATTTAGTGTTTTGGAAAGATAACGGGCGTGTTAAACTGGAGAGCAGCTAAGACACTTACATATGTGAGAGCGTTTTTCAGCGACATGGAGAGGAAGGTTAAAGTTATTGCTGTTATCGAACATACCAAGTGAGCAGGTACCTGACGACTCGGGTATAATTGCGACCCAAGGAAGAAGTCCGTGGAGCTTTCCATTAGGCAGATGCCTATTTTACAGGGTTATTCTAAATTAGTTACCTGAAAGTATGAATGAATTACTTGGAAACTGTTGACGGAAATTTATACAGATGTTCATCAAATCTTATGTCATGCCATCAAGTTTTAAACCTGGTTAGCAGACTTCTACATGCACTCGTTCGCTCGTCTGGCGGGGAAAATGTGAAGCACTCGCTACACCTGGAGCCGAGTAAGCAGTCACCATGGAGTCTTACAGCGGTGCGGAGCGCGCGCAGTGTTGTCTGTGGTTTCATGAAACTACACCGCAAATTACCGTACAAAGACGTTTGTCTGTGGGGTTACGTTAAAGATAACGTGTACAACCCTCCACTGCCTACCAATCTCGATGAGCTTCGTCATCGAATTAACGTAGCGGTACCTCGAGTAGATGCGGTCATGATCACGCATATCTGGGATGAACTGTCGGACAGATGGGATATCTGCTGAGTTTCACAAAGGAGTCACATCGAACATTTGTAAACATTGCAAATAAAACTTAATATTATGTCTATGTATGTAATGGAAAATGGAAATAAACTACATAAGATAACTATGTATAGTTTAGCTTTATTGTCAGGTAACTAATTTAGAATAACCCTGTATATACTGTGCGTGCAAGATCTAAAGTCGACATGCCACTTAACTTACATATAAGGCGTCTCACAGCCCCGCCCAGATGTACCCAAAATCCCACGCCACCGTCACGTCGAGTCCAACCCAACACAAACACTCTCTTCCGTCAAGGGCTTGGTGTTCGGCCCGATTACTTCTAGTAACGTCAGAAGTATCGCAGGAACTCGGAATCGGAATAAACAACCCGATATTATGAAAACGACAGTGTCGCCTGAAAATACTAGGGTTAATTTGTGTTTTTATCCTTTAATAGCTGGACCATCTTTCAGGAGAGGAAAATCATCCTTCTAACCCAGTGACCAGAACTATGATAGTGAAAAAGAGGTGGTCACGTTTGTAGAGGGGAGTAAAGTTAAGTCATTACAAACATCAACAGCTCGATTCCATTAAGGCCCACTTTTTATGTAAGTGAGTGTACATTATTCCTGACGATAATTTCCGTTAGGTATGTTATTATAAGGGAAGAATTCTAAAAATGAAAAAACGAGAGGCTGTGCCGTTTTTGTTACAACCGTATTAACAAAGTAAAGGGGACTAAATTCTGAACGACTTCATGCTTCGATAACATACTTCTGCCTGCAGGAATATTTCCTGATAGGGTGTACGAAGCTGTATTTTTAAATGTCGGTGGATAGACATATATAGTGTTCGTCAATACATCCATGCAACCAGGCTATTTTCCCTACTGGTCGTGTATTTCCATTCATTTTAAAACTTTATTTTGTCCCTGTGCTGAATTACAAAATGCACTTGTATTGCGTATCACTAGACACTTTTCACAGAAATACATTGTGGCATGCTGAAACAGTTTGAAGGATTTTTTATTTACTGCATTATGCAAAGTGACTGGTGTATCTATAAATCAAATTAACTAATTAGATACCTGCTGTAAACATAAAGCCATATGTGACATTTAGAAATAAAAAATTCTGTAGCAAAAATTCTGCTACATATTTTTTTTTTTATATTCAACCAGAAGAGCGATAGGGTTCAATGAAACTTTATCTCATGAGAGTTTTGGGCGAATTAAATTTCATGTCGGCATGTTTCTATGCTAGCTCAGTTGGTAACCGCAACCGGCCGGAAACCAGGAGGTCTATGGTTCAAATCCGGGTTATGGCATAATTTTTTAGTCTAAGTCCACCTTTACAACTGTCGTCTTTCACACGGCTTCTGTGGAAAAAACAAATGATGATCATTGACTGACATAACAAGTCGGCAATGTGACAGAGTGGTTAAACTGCTCCGCCATCCAACTTTAGCCCACAATTCGGGGCTGTCCAAGCTTCCGATAGCGTGAGCTAGGCGCGGCTTTGTTTTGGGTAACTGCATAATCCACGCTGGCCATGAAGCGTTTCCTTGATGTACACTCGCGTGCAGAAAAAGTGGCCCATTATAGAACATCACTGTTTATGTTGGCAACAGCAAATCTAGCTCCGACGTTTCTAGTTCTCTAAAACAATTCTGGTCACATGATTGGCAAGGCACTTTACTTGCCCAAAATATGGCCGAAACGCCTAAGGTAACATTATAATTATAATAGCTTACATCATTTTACTAGTTGATGAATGTTTCATTGAGTCTTGTTGCAAAAATACATACATAATGCAATAAAATAAAAATTCGGACAAATACACATTTAATAATCTAAACGTAATATTTTGATGCTACGCTGTCGTTTTCTTAATATCCACATTTTTATATCATCTACTGGGTTTAAACTGAAACTCGCTGTAGTGCGTTTTGTAAGTAAGTGTTCTCGTGTTTTGTGGTTGAAAATGCAAATGCAGTTAGACAAACTTTGAACGCTTATAAAAATAGGAAGATTGCAAACTGTATTGAATCAAGATGGATTTAAAGATACAGAGAATTTTTTTTGTAGTTCTTAACGCCCACTTTTGCTATATGTGACACCGCAGCCAAAGAAGTGCAAAGAATACCTATATTTTAATCCCCTCTAACAGATATTTAAATAAATAAAATTTCGTAAAATCTTTCATTTAAAACAGAAATAGGATTAAGTTGATGCATTTGTGAACTTTGACAAAATATTTTGAAAAATGTAAATATTTTTATTATGAAATTATATTAATTCTAAACTTTAATAAAATATATCGTTTTTCTCATTTGGCGCGATTTAACTACCAATTAACTGAAGTCGTACATAATAGTCACCCTGTGATTTAAACCTTATTTTCTCGCAAGCTTTTTCCAGCAATTTTCCATACCTAAAATGCTCCACACTTATGCAATTATTCTCTAATTTGTTTCAAAAATGTATATTTGTACTGCATCTCAAAACTACGTTTAAAGAAAATTATTACTCTTCTAAATAATGCTACAATTTTAAATAAATGTATGATTACATTTTAAAAATTCCAGGGTTTTTAAGAACACGAAAATTTTAGATATACTAATTACAACTAATATAAAATATAATACTACAAAACTATTTTAAGCTCATTTGCCGTAAAACTGGAATGTTATGTTAATACCAAGTTTTTAATTTTTATTAGAGCAATGATTTAACAATACAGATTTATTATTTAAATAATCATGCAAGCTAGAATTTAATAATGAAGAGTTATGAATATTATCGTGTATAATAACTGGTATAAATTTCAATATGGTATTTTACATACTATGGATTTCACAAGTTATACATATGCATTATCTTAAGCAATTTCAATTTTTTTTTCTCAAAAACTACTTTTAAAACAGCAAAAGAGAAATTAAATGTTTTGTTATACTTATTACGAAGAGATACCTTGTTTAAATATAATGATAGGTCAACTTAAACCTTTTATATATATTTGGTTTTGCAGGTTGATGTAGCTGTGTAGAACAGTTGAATATGTGTAATAAAACAGGCTAACTTTACCATTATGAGTGCTTCCGCTTCAACCCAATAATCAGAGAGATTATCTATATAAAGGACCTTATTGGCAACTAGTTATCAGATATCAGATTGCAAGATTTTTATTTGATGAGATCATTTTGTTCAAAAAAAGAGGAAAGAAAGAAAAGAGAAGACTTGCCCGTAGTTACCGTAAATCAATAGTACGTGCTATGTTTGCAAAATGTAATGTTTGACTGCTTCATCCCCTTCCATTCTGATTATACAGAAGACGTTCCAAAGAAAAGTGTGCTCAGTTAAATCCATTATTATCAAGCGACTTGGCTTTGAGGTAACGTCTACCATGATTTCCTTATCTTTACTTCCAACTCATTCCGTTTCCTTCTGATGTCTCGGGTTTGCTTCTACGTTTCATAGTGTATGGTAGTGATGGCTAGAGGGCTGCCTGGTTAAACCGGTTGTTCATCACCCTTTGTGGGCAGCTCCAGTAATAAAATGTCTCAGAGCGCGGCTGAGGGCCTCAAAGAAATAAACATTCTTTGGTTGACAACACTGCGGAAAGACAGGCCCTCGCCTCCCCGTAAAACCTGCGCCCATGTAATAGCGCCGCACAGTACATCCCTTTAGGTAGAGAAAACCGCAACAGATTTAATCAAACCCACTAAGCGGTTATTTTTCAGCCTTGAAATGACGATGATATACTCTTGTTTTCGGTTAGGTCCGGCATCTGTATAGGGTCCGGCAATAGGGTGTGATGGATTTAGAAACGGAGCTTCTTCTTCGACTCGTTAAGATGGCCAAGAAGAGACAGCGCAGACTCGCCGCTGCTAAGGCAGCACCCGAAGCCTCTTCCTCGGCAGCCGCCGAGGAGGCAGCACCTCCGTCGCTACCGGTCCCGGCAAGCCCTGCTTCGCCGCCGAACCCCACCACACCCTCGCCGCAACTGCGGCCGCAGTTGCCGCCATCGCCGTCGCCGCCTCCACCCAGCTCCACGTCGCCGCCGCCACGGTTCAGTGCCGTGGTACGGGGGGCCCCTAGGGACCTTTCCACCCGGCAGCTCCTCGCTGCAGCGAAATCCAAGTGGCCTTCTCGTTTGAGGGCCACAGGGATAATTTGCAACCGGGGACCTACACCGCTTGTGAGGCTGGAGCTTCAGGATCGATCGGACCTCGACGCTGCCTTGGCGTCAGGGCTGCCCTTGTTAGGGCAACTCCTGGTCGTCGAGGCCAGCAAGATGGAACGTCACCGGCCCTGCCGTCGCTGTTGTGCCTTCGGGCATAAAGCCGACTCCTGCTCCTCGTCGCCGCGGTGCCACTACTGTGGCTCCGCCAACACCACCGCTGAGTGCACTGAGCACAATCTACGCCGTCGCCGCAGGTTCTGTGCCACCTGCCGGGCAAGCGCAGTGCCCTCTCTACCCAAGGAGCAGCACTTCTTCACCACCTCCTGCCCGCCGCACCACTCCACCGCAGACATCAACCACCGAGGCCTCACCACCTGCACTCTCAACAGACGCAGCGACGCGAGAAGCCATTCAGGACCTCCACGCGGAGATCCTGAACGTCGGCGCTCGACTAGCTGCCCTGGAATAGACATGCAGCCTGCTCACACAGAAGCTGCAGGAATTGCAAGCTTCTAACGCCGCAGCAGCCACCAGCCAGCAGACTACAGCCGCCGACCTGTCCACCAGGATCGACGCCCTCATGCAGCCTCTGAGGCAGGTTCTCCTGCAGCAAGCTGCATACTCTACTGAGCTGTTCCAATCAAAACGTCAGCAACCCAACACTGCTCCTCCTCCTGTACGGGCTGAGGGGCACGCACGGCTCGGGGATACTCGGCCACCAACACAGTGGAAGACTACTGGGAGCTTCGCGGAGCAATTCCGAAGCAGGTATAATCCATAAGATCTACGACCTATTCTCTCCTCTATTTCCACCTTTTATTTCCTTTCCAATATCACCTCTATTCCCTAGGCTGCAGTCAGGTTTCATGGCTGTCAGCCTAGAAATAACCTTTCACCCGCTCCCGCACAACGTGCGGCAGCTTCCTATCTTTCGTCTACTAACGCGGGTGCATTTGCGGGACCACGCAAAGCCACGAGAATCTCAACAAACTACTGTTATAACGTGGAGGGGTTTTTTAGTGGGTATGCCGCATGAGGAAGCGGAGAGTCCCACATATCCTCCCAGCCATTGCACTTCGGCTGGGGGTTGAATGCGTAATGCATTTTCCCCTCCATAGTAAAAAGAAGAAAAAAAAAAAAAAAGAAAGATGGATTTAAAAAGCCCCCGCTGCTTGCGGTTTTAGTGACAATCAGCAACGTTGCTTTTGAGATCCCTAAATCATGTAGTTATTTTCTGAGTGTGCTGGAAGATAATATGGAGAGCTGGTTTGTGGCATACGAGTTCGTTGAAAATACTATCTGCAAAAAAGACTTCGAAATAAAATTAATATCTCACGTGTGAAGGAATTCCTTTTCAAAGGACAACCTTAAACTGGGTGAGTAAGTTAACACTTCTTACAAAGCTTGTGATAGATTTGTTGGTAGTGCAGAAACAGTCTGCAATCCTGAGACTTGCGAGAGTTAGGAGCTGTGCAACATCAGCTTGCTCTGCAAGGCGACACCTAG
The DNA here is from genome assembly GCA_030762935.1 of Hymenopus coronatus. Taxonomy (NCBI): domain Eukaryota; kingdom Metazoa; phylum Arthropoda; class Insecta; order Mantodea; family Hymenopodidae; genus Hymenopus; species Hymenopus coronatus. Next base: position 40,086,390 of record CM060900.1, read on the forward strand.
CGGCTTTAAATCTATCGGACAGAAGTTTTCGCCTCATTCCACACGATGACTTTACATTTCATCCCTACAAATTGCAATTTGTACATCGAGTTAAATCCTGGAATGCAGTTCTGTAGACAATTTACTAACATTTCAATGCCAATCCAGATTTTCTGAGCAGACTAATTATGTCGGATGAGGTACGTTTTCACTTTTAAGGTGCCATAAACAGAATTTACGCCTCATGGGCAATGAACAAATCTTACGCGTGAGAAAAACGATAGGAGAGTCCAAAAGTACCGGTCTGTTGTGACGGCTCTACTTTTGGAATTATTGTTCCGCACTTTTTGAACACGGTGATCGTGATGTGAGCAACTCCGAGCATATAAAAAATGTTAATATTTTTTAAAACTCCTTACAAAATGAAATTTTATGATGAAATTGTTTCAGCAAGTTGTCAGCATGGAGCACTCTGCTCCGGATTCACTGAACTGTCTACGAAACAAGCTTCCAGGATGCATTATTTCACTATCAGGAGAAATGGCATGGCTGCCTAGATATAACTGCAGCTGATTAATTCTTATAGGGTTATGTGTAAAGAAAGGCATGCTACATCAAACCATGATGAGAGAAAACATCAGGAAATAAATTAGCGTTCTAGATCCTGTTTTATTGGGGCCAGTTATTCACAACCTTCCAGCACATTGCAAAAATGTATTCGTGGCCGTTGATGTTATTTGCAATACGTAATTTTTAAAAATAATGAAACACGGATAAGCACCATTATATGGCTAACTTCCAATATATGTGTCTTATTTTCATTACTTTTAGTGTCTCACAGCAGCTCTTATCCCACTTTCATATCATATAGCTTCAGCCAACTTGTTCTGCATTCCTGTACTACCATCAAGAAGCTAAGTGACCAGAAGAAGGATGTTGGAAACTGTTTGCATCAGCTCGCATTGATGCAAACAGTTTGTAAGTATCCGAGATGACGAGATGACAGTGGTCAAAGCCATGAGATGCATACGGCACTTAAGCTAGCAATTTTTACCTTGTGAGGAAGAAAACTAGGAGTGTAAACATCACATATTCTAATATAAAGATTCGGATCAAACAAAAAGAATTACTGCGTTTCTTTCCTTACTTCTCTCTTTCTTTCCTTCTTTCTTTGATATGAGAATAAGCAAACTACAAACTGAAATCGCTATCTGGACGTAACGGAGATGAGTATTCAACCTCAAGGTAGGTCAAATGCCGGGGTTTGTATTGTGAGAGAGATCACAGCCCGATTACGGCATTCAAGCAAAGCGGGGTGGTACTCTTTCCCTTCTGCAGAATGCTGATGATGCGTACACGCCCAGTCCTCGCAGTAGAGGTGAAAATCCGCAAGCTGATACCGAGAATCGATCCCTGGGTCGCCCTCGCGCTAGCTCTGCGCTAACGGGATGGACAGCTATAAGTAAGTGTGTATACTTACCCGAGAATTGTACCTTTTGCACTTGTGCCCTTATTAATCCTATTAGCTACTTTTGAGCGCAAATTCCATGGATTTTAAGGAACCTACATACCGGATATATTTGTAAATTTGAATATTCAACCCTTCCCTATGTAAACGCAAATGCTACTGCCGACATTTTCCTGAATTTGAAAGCAAATCTCAGTATTTAGCTGTTGAAAAGCCTGTGGTTTTCAAAACTGTCACTTTGATATCGGTATTATGGTCATCAAATATTCCAGAATTGACCAAAATCTTCGCCATTTGAATATCTGCTGGGTGTACTTTGAAAATGGGGTTCCTGCTTAGAAATGAACATAACTTGAGTGCAGCAGGTGAACTTCAAATTACGGTTTATGTTAATATCATAGAAGTTGAGATGTTTGCCGGCTTATAAATGCAAAATGATGCCTGTTTCTGAAATCTTGGTAACTCATTTTCTTCACAGCAAGGTGTATGCACTTTATATTCCACGTTTATGCTGGAAGGAGGCATTATCAAGCTGTAGTCAGAATCCCGACGGTTTTACGACAGCGTATATGCACATTTGTAGTGCAAAATGGCATTTTACTACTCTAATAATGGCGTTATATCTCATCAACATTAAACTTTTATTCAAGAATCTCCTTCGCCACTTCTAATACAGCCACAAATGTCTTAGGTACCATCCGCAAAAACTTTCAGCTGTTACCTTCTCTATCACGTATGTACAAACTACACATTAAATACAGAAGGCATTGTATTCCACACACAAATTCAATATCGAGATTTCACCGAAATATAGGTTTTAAGGCCCCTGAATACAAAGGAACAATTGGTAGAAAAAAGAACCGTGCGAGTTTACCTTTGTGTGTGAGGGTCAGCATAACTCAAAAACGAAAATATATTTAGGTATCATTTCGTCACAACTTAGGTTCCTGATGAAAAGCCAGTGAGTATAAATTACTTTTCTTAAATTGTGTACGCAGTTATTTATAAATCATAAACATTTCCAGTAAACCTTTTTACAAAATCCAAATGAAGAAATATTCTAAGATTTAAGTTTGAGTTTTATTTATTTGTTGTAGTGTTTAACGCCCGCTTTAACTACTAATGGCACCGCAGGCGGTGACACTGATGATACACAAATGATGGAGCACCAGTGGAATGCGATGGCGGGGGAAACCCGCCCCAGCGCCGTTTTGTCCACCACAAATCTCACATGCGGTCGCTTGGGATCGAACCCCGGCCTTCTAGGTGAGAGTCGAGTGGTCTAATGAATGCGGCTCGCGTTCAGGAGGTCTGAGATTCGGTCCCCAGCGACTCTCTCCTCTGGACCATGGATTTTTCGTGGTTTCTCATCTACTACAATGTGCTTTCCATCACTTCCCCTTCATTCCCTCTCATCTTTCTGTCGAGCTTCCAGGTTCGTAGTGAATGGTAGTGCCGGCTGATGGCGTGAATGTATACTGAATGGAAATATTAGTTCTTGTAGACATTTGTTGGCTGCAAGTTCGCGGGTCCCTTGGACGCCCTCTGTGACGGTTCATTGGACTTGGTAACGTTAGGGACTTCGGCGCGTCTTTGGTGGCATATCTGTCTGCGGACTGTTACCTCCTGTAGTTGCTTCATCTCATCCCTTCCTTCTGAGGGGGGTGGTGTTGGCCTCAATAGATCTGCATTGGTCGAGGTGAGCGAGGTGTCCCCTCCGGTGTCTACCCTTTATCCATTGAAATTTAATCATAATGTGAAAACCAAACAGCAACATTATTTAACGTTTTTGATAAAATTCGATAGTAGCTTTCAAAATAGTATTTTCTTTTGTGCATTTCCTTAAAATTAAAGCTCCAAAATGGAAGATTTTCAAGCGGCTGTACTGAGGTAATTAACATTTTGTTACAGTTTTACATTGAAAAACTGTTCGTGTTTGAACTTAGTCGAAATATACTATTTTTGGAACTTAGTGTTATTTTTATGACGCATTTATGAGACGTGTTTGGAAAACCACACTTGTTTGAATCGGCAGTCTTTAAATGTTGTTATATTTATTTTTATTATTTCCTTATAATATACTAAACAGTGTGAATACTTTTAAATATTTTCGCCACATTTAAAATGTTTCCTGTATATTAAATCAATTTACTATATGGAATATTAAATTTGCAGTTTTTGAGCAGTGTTTTTCATTTACCAGCATCACAGCTATGAAATGTGGAAGTTCTAAACCGTTATCCACATTGGTAGAGTACTTAGGTTAATTAAAACGCTTCCGATGAACAGAAACAATGTAAATTAAATAATATATTTTTAAGGGGACGCTGTAGTTTATAAAAGTGGTCAATATCAAAGCTTGAGTTGTAAATTTTGTACAGCTCTTACTAAAAGCAAGGTAAGTCTTCATACCGAGTTTCATTCATATATGTCTTTTCAGTCTGGATATACTCATTGGCTTTTGGACCTAATCATCTAAAATAGCATATTTTTCCTGCTTTTTCCTTTTTTAATATGGTGTCATTATTACCCTTGTAACCAAATATGTGGTTAAAATTTTCTTATGGTGGATAGGTTTCTAAAAATATTTTATATTACTCAGTGAAAATTTTGCAAAAATACGGCGTAATCACAATGATTATTTTAAAAATATAGATAATTTATTAAAAATATTTTCCAATACTTTGGCAAAAATGTTGAGATCTCTATCTATATTTTTGTAAGAGAAGATATATTTTAAATATGGCAAAATAGTAAAAATCTTAACCTTGGAAAATTAATTTATATTTTAACACTGATTTAACCAGCACAGCGCTTTAAAAGTGGTGTATAAAACATGATTTACATTCACCTCCTTTGTCTCTGCACGTTACAAAATCCCTAAGCTGGGCTAAGAGTTACCCCTTCACCGCTGCATCCTGCATCTCTGCCCATTACAGAGGTCATAAATGGAATACAGTACTGGAGGGTGGGATGTGGTTAGCGTCCCGTGTCCCTCCCGGTTATGGCGGTCTTCGCAACCTGGCGCCGCTACTTTCCCCTTAAGTATTTATTCCATTGATGCCCAAGGGACCTCAACGAGATTGAGTGCACCCCGAACCGGATCTCTCAGCGGGAGAAAATCTCCACGCCAGTATGGGGAAGCAAACCCAGTCCTCCTATTTGATAGACATTTGCTCTATTAACGCTCTAAGAAGACAGCCACTGCAGAGAATCAAATCTTACAAACGTGTACTTTGAAGTATGGGACATTTTGGCTACAAAAATCCCAAAATATACATTCTTGCCAAAGTCGCTAAAAAAACCTATGTGCCCAATTTAAAATTCTATGCTAAGTGCGTAACAATTGCCGTACGGGGAATCATTAGAATGCTTTCGTCTAAATGTTTTTTCTGATGTAAGGTACAGGCTATCAAAACGTTACGACTGTCATTAGGGAAATTGGGAATATTGATTCCTTCTGTTTTTCTCAGGATAAAGTCATACGGTTCTCAAATTACCCTCCAGAGAATAGCCAGAGAAGTGGTTCTAGTGATTATTGAGGAGCACATTTGGGGTACTAAAGACTTGTAGCACGCTGCACATGTACCTATACACGCAAGCAGCACGTGCTCCACGACCCAGTCTTTGAACCGAGAAAACTAATCAGAGCGCTGGTAATAGTACCCTGACTATTCATGAACGGACACAGAGTGTACAGTTTCCACTCCATAAATGTTACGTCATTAATCCCGGTATTGCTGTTACGCGTTTGGGATTTCTGGCGATTATAGCACTATTTATGTCAAGATAAAGGTAAAGAGTAGATGACGGAGATGAAGTCTTTGCCCACTATGAACTATTCACATGTATTATGGCTAACACTTCCCAGAAGGATGGAATAACAGGAAGAAAACAGTGAGATCACTGACCGCACACAAATAGTCTACCAGAGACGCGTGGAAGACCATAACGTTTCCAAGCCTGAAGAGACCCATCCCACTATCGGGCTACCAGAGAGGGTGTGCAAGAGAGCCGTCGTCTTGGTGACCATCTAGTGCCCACAGCGAGTATTTCTATTGAGTCTGCTTTCACGCCATTTGCCCGCACTGCCACGCATCCTGAACCTGTAAGCACACATCAAAGATGAGTGGGTAACGAAATGTAGGGGAAATTATGGATAGAAAATCGTGGTAGAAGAGAAGTCACTCCAGCATTAGTCTAGTGACCCCGGGGAATACACGAAAGACCTATGAACTAGAGCGGCGTCTCCCAGCAGAAGTTGGAGCACGTTTCCTGTTAAAGAAAATGTCTGAGTTCGAGTCCACCAGTGGGGTTTCGAAATTGTCGATCCGGATGTAAGACCGATGTTTAACCATCTGAGGAATCTTAGCGTCCACAGTAAGTGGTGCTCTGAGGATTCACTTTATTAGCTTACTGCTGGGGAGCGGTGATGCTGACCACATCTCCATGTGTTGATTAATCCCTCAAGGTGTGAATATTTTCATTTTTTCCACTTTGGGTTTGTTATACATGACAGTTAAAGCAGATTCAATGCTGTACCCATTATGTGATCACCAGTTGTGTTCGGTATATCCTTTTGCTAAGTAAGTTGTTTTTGTTGCTGCTGTGGTTTCCGTTCCGAGGCTATTTTCAAAAAAATAAAGATGTGCAATTCATTTATCATGTGAACATCTTAAATATGTGTTATTTTTTACCCAACTCGTTAATCAATTTTTTGCGAAAAAATAGTAAACACTTGTATATAAATAGTAGTTTGGATGGGGAGATTTCCTTGAAAAACATTCATTTCAGAGGCATCCCTAGCAGAGGCTGCGCTTTAATGACGAGTCGAGTATACATCGAGTTTTCGTTTCGAGACATACTAATTACCTACAGAGGAACATTCGCTTAAATCGTCTGTTATATATATTTGTTTATTTTTATTACTTTCTCCATACGCACTATGTACATAGTGTATAGAGAAAGTATTGCACTCCACCAAAAATTCGATACCGAGATTTCACCGGAAATATATGTTTTAGGGTCCCCAATATCCAAGAAAAGCATTTTCACAAAAAGGTCCGTGTGTGTGTGTCCGTGTGTCCGTGAACACGATAACTCAAAAACGAAAAGTCGGTAAAATACCAAACTTGGTATTTAAGTTTAATATCTTTTAGGGATGCGACACGCAGATTTTGAGAAAAATCCCCCCACCCCCAACTACCCTTTACATGGAACTTTTTTCGAAAATTTTGATTTTCTCAAAAATGGCTCTAACGATTTTGTTTAAAATTTCGGATATTAAACATATTTACCTGAGAAATGAAATGTATATTTTGAATTTTCTGGGAATAGCCTCTGAAGAGTGGTTTATTCAGGATGAATTTTACTAAATTTTGAATGGCTGCTAAACCGTAAGAAATGGACAAAAACTTACTGCACAAAAAATGTAGAGCACATTAAAACACACAATTTATGTTATATACATTTTTTTCGTGGAGTTCGTCGTTTTTGTGACATTCCTTATTTTTGGTTTCTGCTATGAAAAACGTATACTCTTCTCATACAGGGACTTGTCAACTCCTATCCATACAAACAAAGGAACTTCATTGACATAGCAACCAGCTTTTGACTATCACTTTAACCTACGGTTGTCCCTTATTTCGCTTCTACTTACAAGGAAGCGAGTAATAAGACTATTTCTGCTAATTTTTTTCTGATTAGCATAAGGTAAATAGAAGTATAAGCTTTTTAAGAATTATTTGTTGCAGGGATATGGAGAAAGTCATGTGAATGGTACACATCAGATTTTTTCAGGTTCTTAAAAGCATCTATTTTTTGCACAATATTGATTAGGAGTTTTTTTTGAGTGGTTGGCAATAGAAGTTTAATTTCTTAGCTATGCATAATGTGCGTAATAAATATACAAGGTACTACATTACACGGAAAGATTCCATACCAAGATTTGATCTAAAATACATATTTTGAGGATGCCTGAATCCAGTAAAAAACCTTTTTGAAAAAGGTCTGAGTATGTCTGTAAACAGCAAACTCAAAAACGCAAAGTAGATTAAATAGTAAACTTGATATTTGAGCTCGGTGTTGTTCAAGGAAGCAACACAAATATTGAACAAAATATATGGGTCCTAAACCACGTTTGGCATAGAATATTTTTTGAAATGTTCGAATTTCTCAAAAACAGCTGCAAAGATTTTGATTAAAATATTATATGTTACAAATATACACATCAAAATAAAATTTACTTCTTGGAATTTCCTCGAAAGCGCTCTTCATCCTATGTAAATTTGAATAACTAGTAAACTAGAAGAGATAGATAAAGTGTTACTGCACAGAACATGAAGATCTGGTTACATCAGACCAATTGAGTTTATCTTTTTAATTAACCATTCCTGAGATACCTCTTGGTATTGGCTTACATTTTCGAATACCTATTACTTTTTTGAAATGGAAGTAATTTGTTGTTTTACTCCTGAAAATGCAAAGGAACGGAATTTCAGTACCATCATTTAGCGATCATGTTTAAAAGACTTTAGTATCGCTTTAGTCTAGTGTCTTGTACCTACAATAAAATGCTGTTACTCTTAATGCTCGCTTTGAATTGCATGGATTAGATAGAAAACCAAAGTTTTGTTAGAATAGTTATTTGCAGAATAGATAGATAAAATCAAACTCCGCACATGCCCATCAACCTGAATTCTGTTGCACTGATACATATAAAATATTGACAAGAGCTGGTCAAAGAAAGCCGTTGGTTTTCTTTAAATATACTATTTGATAGCCAAATGTCGTGGCGTGTAGCGTTTTGGCATTTTCCACTACATTACTACTACATTATTTGGCTTTACAGTGATGTGATTTATAGTATTTCTTCTATTTTTCAGAAGGCCATGGCGCTGGAACAACCCTTCATAATATCTTACTAATGTTAAGGTAAATCATTTTTTTCTTTCTCTGTTTGTTATCATGGAAAATGGCTCCGGGCATTCGCGAGACCCTGGGATCGATTCCTGTGGCCGGTTACTCTGACAATGATGATTCATGGTTTTTGCTGGGTGTCAAGGTGAATGCTGTGGCAGTTTCTCTTGTATCATAAATTACTTTTCCCTCATTCCTTTTAATTTTACTTGATCTTTAATGCTTCAGGCAGCTTAGAGACTTACAGTGTCTGTCGGTGTCAGGCAGTTTGCGTATATGCGTTCTAATTGGAAAGTTCCTCTGGGCCCTGTCAAATAGCAGTCTTTTCTAAGTCGCCTCATATTGTTCAAATTCTTCCCAGATGAATGTCTCATTGAACAGTTCATCGGTGCAATCGTATCATCATTTATTGATTAGCTACCTCTGCAGTCCTCTGTTGGCGGAGCTACCTGAGCACTATAGCCTGCTGCGTTTTAATCTCATCCGTCCCTCTTGGGGGTGGACAGCTCAAACGAGTTGCTTTGCGTCAAGGTGCTAGATGTCCGCTCATGCGACATGTTTATCGCTATCAAGAAGATAGAGGTAAATAAGGTTAGTGATTGAACAGTTTTGAAGTAAATGTTGAAGTAAACGTAATAGTGTAGAGCAGACAGTGGCATTACCATAAAGCATTAAGGCTAGGAATGAGACAAAAACTGTGTTATACATAGTTGAATATTCCCATTAGTATTAAATTATAAATAAAACAACCCAACACAAATTAATTGTAGCCTTTAGTGGTAAACCACCAAATGATAGCATATTATTCATGTAATTTTTTTACTATACAAATGAAAAAGTACTTTGTTATAATAATAACAATGTATAAAATAGCAATATACAGCTTACTCTAGTGTTAATGCTCTAAAGAGACTTCTAATTATACGAATATTAACTGTGTAGTGACTTCATTCTAAAGAGCTGAATAATCATTATTCTGCAGTATGTTAAAATGATGCAGAAGATATCATTTCAGCACTTGCAGTTGTTGACAAATGGCACCACTACTAATTCCATTAAAAAATACGCAGTTTCCCAATCAAGACTGTAATAATTTGTTTGCGGGGCGCCCTTCGCTTTGACGACTTCCCTTCCATTACAAGACAACACTATGTAGTGTCCACCACTGCCATCGAGCACAAACCGACCGCTCCCCTTGCGCAGAACGCACGAAGTCAGCACAGCGCCGTACTTAAACACATGCACCATGGTAAACTCTAGGTTGTGGCTGTAGTAGAGAAAGTCGTGCGCGTTTACACATCTAAGTTTTGTTCTTGCGTTGTAAAACTAACCGCTTGTTCATCTTTAGTTTACATTCAGGATATGCTGGAATGTATAGTTTAAGGAAGGATGCTTGGAGTTACTTAGGAATACAATGATCCAGGTTTATTTTCGCGAATGCCTGTACTGCAGACTGCCATGGGTTTATACTTCGGTAGGTGCTTCATGAATATTCATCCTATATGCATTTATATTACGTTGGTACTAAGAATCGTATGAACATTTCAATAAAGAGGTATTATACGCGGTCGTGTTTATTGCTTGAGAAAATTTCGTTTCAAGCATAAAAAACAACGATTAAAGGAAACACAGTCCTACTTCATGAGGTAATAAACATCATTTTATAGTGAAATAAAAATGTTTACGGAACCTTATTAAAATGCTTAATCCAGGCAATAAAGTGGGCTTATTCATTCTCTCTAGCATCGACTGTTATGATTCGTTAGCATCTTAATACATTGTCGTGTGTTTTTGTTTTCGCTATCAAATGCACAGAACTGACCCCAAAGTGACCAAAGAATACAAAAAAGGTTCATATATCATGGTTTAAAAGTAATGAGACATTAATATATTTGCCTCGATTATTTTGTACCAATTTAAGTGCTGCGATACACCTGTTCTGATTAGGAAACTAGCCAATACCACCCAGATGCACTTACGTCATGAAATTTTAGAGGTCACAGTGTATAGGATTTCTGCACCTCTGCAACGGCACTTTATGGTGCTTCAGTTCCTGAGGGAGAGGTGAATGAATGGAACCGCACGGGGCTTTGCATCGGGATATAGTGGACAGGTCTCAATACTTCCAAAATGTCCAAAATAACTTTTTTTTCTATACAACTGTCTCACATTATCATATTTACAGTTACAATTATAATTATGATAACTAACTGAAAAAGAGGTTGCAGATGTTTTTTCTAGCCATATACTTTTTGCATCTGCTCAGAAAATGTTCATTTATACCCCAAAGTTGAAAATCTGAAACTGAAGAATTTTTCCCCTGATGTCTTCTTTTAGTTTTTCGAAAGTAAATGGGGTTTATAGCATATACTGTATTATTTACGTGATCATTAGAATAGAGTAAATTTCTGTAATTGAGTTTTGCAAAACATCAATGACGGAGAAGTTGCCGCACATTGTTACGTGATTCCATTAACTATAGAAGTACAAAGAATCCTAATTTTACATATGGAATTCTCTTAAATGAAACGAAACTTGACTTTAGATATGCCGTAAATGCATACAATAATAGGATTCACATTTTGTCAACAGGGAGCCGGGTGAGCGCTGTGGTGCCGTTCGCGTCTCCGGTGCAGAGGGTCTGTGATTCTATTCCCGATTCTGGGGTGACGTATTTAAATCCTTCATAGCCAGTCTTCACCTCTGAGTAGCTCATCTGGTTCGGAGTCCAGCAAAAGCTGTAGGTTCTCTCAGAACCGCCACCCACATCATCACCCTATCATGGGTAATAACGCATATCGCCCGCTGGGCGCCTCCACCTCAGAAATGGGCCCAGTCTTTGCTTAGTGGAATGAAGTAATACCGAAGGTCGATTACATTTTGCGGGGAATTAGAAAACGATGTATTTTTTCAACAAACAATAAACGTAAAAATGTACATAAATCACTTATATCATCATTTTAACAGCTGACCAATGCTAAATGTTATTGTACATTTCAAATGAGACTTTTGCTATCGTGCATTCAACTGATTAATCATTAGGTTTAATTTATGAAATGTTTGAAGATACAGTATTTAGTAGACGAGCATGGCCCTCAAGATCCCCTGATTCAATTGCAAGCGATTTTTGTTTAAAGGAGAATTTTTAAAAAAGGTTATTAAAATGGCGCCATACACATGTAGAACTAAAAGAGTATATTAGGCGAGAAATTAGATAAGTTTGAGACATTGAACTCTCAAGAGAAGTGAGACTTTTTTGATATGGTCAGAAATGTGTGGATAGAGAAGGACAACATTTCAACATCTCCTATAATAATGCGTGTGCCATTGCAACTGTAACTATGAGAGCTGAGGCGCTTGCGGGGATATTATATTTGTTTTGGCAATAGTCCGAACTGTTACAATGAGTAAGCGAGTAGCCATGCGGTGGGCACAGTGTGAGAGAAAATCATTCTATAACGCCACGAATTTCTTGTATTCCATTCCCAATGATTTAGTTTCCTAATCTTTAGGGTCAAAGACTGAGGCGGAGGGATGGTGGGCTAGATGTATGGAAGTGGAGTTTGCATTGATGAGCTCTCTAGCCTACATACTGGCCCTCAGAGAGACCTATGCGTGGTAAGAGGAGGCCTGTGGGTGTGGCCTTCGCCGCCGTCAATATCTAATATCTGGAGACGACAGGGTCCACATCTGGTGGGAGTCTGCCACCCCGGATCTGCTCAATCTTTGTCCTTCGGTTCTCTCTTTCTCCTGGAGGTTTCTGAAAGGACAATAAGGGACCATGAACTTAAGTGTTGAAACACTCTGCCGCTTACTGGTGATCGAAGGCATATGCGATCAACTGAAGGGAACGAACTTGTGATATACGGACTGATAGGGGTATATTTGCAAACATTTGTAGGGGTCATCGAGGACAGTATAATACAGGAAGCTACATCAATATATTTCAATTTCAAGCTAATAATCTTAATTAAGTGTAATATGTTTTCAGATGATTAATATCTCCAAGTAGGCGTTGTGCACACAAGCCACACGTGTTATATTCCCCGAGAGCGCAGGGACACATAAAGCAGAGTGGATAGGCCTCGCGATTACAAATGACATGGTCACCTGCACGAAACTAATTACAAATGGAGGGATCAGAGACGGTCCCTGGGTGCAAAAATATTATTTATTTTTGTTGTCTAAGACTTACATTTTGATAGAAGAAATGGAAACGGAATATTAAAACTCTTTAATTGAGGTTTTAATGGTTTTGCTTGGGTATTAAATATACTATTTTTTATTTTAATGTGTGAATTAGCTCAAAAGGCTTTTGAAAGGGGAACGACCACTGATTGAACCAGTATAGATGCAGAAGCGTAAACACGTGAAAGCAAAATGGATATTCTATACTGACAAATATCGCTTGCTTTGCATCATAATTGCAACCGCGCAGAAAACATTTGGAAGTACATTAGGCGATTTTTTGTGAAAAAAAAAAACGTTGCACGGAGGGAAAAATCACACATCGAAGGAATACATATTCAAATACCAACTATCATAATATCTGTACCTATAGCCCTTAAACCCTGTATATTGACAATGAATAAAGCTCTGGAGTTTTAGATTTTTATTTGTTGATGAATTAAGAGCTAACTGTATTCCATAAAGAAAATAACAAATATGAAGTGTTATGTTTTACTCCTATAGTTGCTTTTCCTTCAGTTAATTTAGGGATAATGATCTAACTTCTCTTCTTTCTTTCTCAGTTTACCCCCATACATGTAGAACTTGCACACCTCAGGGCTGATAAGCCAGACGCCTGTTGAGATGCAAAATTTCTGGATCAGAGAGAAGCCATAGTAGGTGATCAACCCGATACCTAGCCTGAAAGTGAGGAAGTGTAAAATGGTGAAATGATTAAAAAGAAAGATGATTATGGAACAATTGGTAGAAAGAATGACGGGGAAACCGGAGAACCCTGAAGCCGTTTCTTCCACCACAAATCCCACATGCAATACCCTGGGATCGAACCCGGGTATTCTACGTGAAAGTTGAGCGGTCTAGAAATAACTCAAAAAAAATTCGGTTAAATACCTAACTTGACATATACTTTTAATATCTTTCAAGGATTTTCAGGAAACTCCCCCAGTTACCTTTTACATGAAACATTTTTAAAATAGTTACCTTCTCAAACAATTTTCACAAAATGTTTAAGATATTTTCATGACAAATGAAATGTTTATCATGAATTATGTAGAAATAGCCTCTGAAGACCGTTTCATTCTGCATGGCTTTTGTATAACTGGTAAACCGCAAAAGATAGACAAAAATTGATTACAGACAAATATAAATATCTTTAAAGGGCACTCTTTATGTCATATACTTTTTTTTTTTGTACGGTTAACCGTTTTCGAGATCATCTTTGTTGTTGGTTGCTTAAACTTTTCTCAAACGGGCAGTCATTTTTCGTTTCATATATACTTTGCTTTATTTCTGACGCTGTAAAGAGAACCTAATTTTAATTGTTTCATATGGCTTTTAAAAGATCCGAGTATATCTTTATTTTGATGTATCCCCTGATTTTCGTCTTACTGACAAGGAAGCAAGTAATTATATAATTTCTGCTAACGTTTATTTTGATTAGAGTGGTGTGGATAAAAAGACTTTAATAAGAATAGTTTGCTTACACAACAGTTAGAGCAAGTCATATGGATGCAAAATATCATATTATATATCCCGCACGAATATAACAGCGCTTATGTTTTTTGGTTTTCTTTTTGGTAGTGTTTAACGCCCGCTTTAACTATTTATTGCACCGCAGGCGGTGACACTGATGATACATGAATGATGGAGTACCGGTGGAATGCGAAGGTGAGGGAAACCGGAGAACCCGCAGAAAACCACAAATCTCACATGCGGTCGCTTGGGATCGAACCCCGGCCGTCTAGGTAAGAGGTAAGTGGTATAACCACTTGGCCACGGTGCGGCCAGCTCTTATCTTAACGTTGCCTTCCCTGGTGTAATGGTTAACATGCAAACTTCATGTTCAAACCCGGGGGAGGACGGTGGACTTTTTCGGGCGTAAAAACCCTTAGCATGGCTTCCTTTGGAAGGCAAGTAAAGCCGTTGGTCCCGTGTCGTAGATTTACGGCACATAAAAAACCTCTAGGCCTGCTAGAGAGACCTCGAGAAAAAAAAATTAAGCGGTCTTTCACGCCCAATTTAGAGATCCACAGCTGTAAAGGGCGTCCATTTATTTCCATTTTCTTATGTTGCTTCTGACTAATGTTATTAAAACAAACGGAGCTACAATTCTGAGTATGTGTAAAGATAGTATACATATTCTAAAATATACAGCCATCGGGGACGTAAGGGTATGCCTCTAATTAACAAACATCCTCGTTCAAACACTGTGTTTGTTTTCCTACATCAACTTAAGGTTTTCATTTAATTAATTCTTCTACGTGGTTTTGAAGTATGAATCCTATGTAAAACAATATAATAAATACTAAGGCTTCAATTGAATTTAAGGTAGTACTCGGGTTACCCAACATAGAGCAATTTTCAACGTTGGAAATGAAAAGTAAGAGTGCAGTGGCGCTCGGCAAAGTATCACAGATTCTGACAAGCAACTGTTGTCTGCCTTAAATAAGATTTTTCCTGCAAAATAAAGCAAGAGACACTCAGGCGTTTCTCATTATAAAAGCATGAAGCTGTGCGACAAAAGGCGACGAGTGATTTCCGTCTTTTTTAAAACACGTTTCGGTGTTCTTACCGGATAGTCACTTGTTGCCTCTGTAATAAAAAGGCTCCACTAAATAGCCTTGGTAAAAGAGATTGTACTCTTACCTTCTGCTTCTGTATCCTAAAAGAATTAAATATGTAACAATATTAAATGTTCTCCTACGTGATACAAACCACAAACGTTTCTGTCTCGAAAGAACGTATTATTATCATAATAATGTGAACAAAATTGCAGCTTGTTCCGTTTGATTGCATGAACAGTCGTCGTGAAGTTTGGTTTTTATCTTGTGAATTAAAAATAAAACCAAAACTTCACGATAACTGTTTAAATAATTAGATGGAACAAGCTGCAATTCCAGGACCACTAGAAACAATAACACATTTGGATACCATACCTGGAAACATCGCAATATACACAGATAGCCAAATACGAGAAGCATTAAAACTATTAAAAGCAACTATAAACTTAACTACTTGATAAGGAAAATCATAACAAAATAAGAAGCTTTAAATAACAGCATTTGAATATACATAAGGTCACCAAATTATAAGGTAATACTTCCCGCGGCCTCTCTCCACTGCACGAGAGATCCAAGAGTCGCCAGGAAAGTATATTTTTGGTAGTGTTTAACGTCCGCTTAAATTTCTTGTGGCACCGCAGGTGATGAAACTGATAACACAAAGATGGAGCACTGGTTGAATGCAATGGCGGGGGAAATCGGAGAACCCGCAGAAAGCTCACCCTTGCGCCGCTTTGTCCACCACAAATCTCGCATGCGGTCGCTTAGGATCGAACCCGAGCCGGCTAGGTGAGAGGCGAGTTGTCGAACCATCGGCCACGACGCTGAAAATATTGACCATCTGCTCCCAAACAAGCAGTATAGCAAGCTAATGATGTTCTCGCGTTCAGCAGCAAAAATCCCTGTATAATCACAAGAATTCCTGCTGTTAAGCTTAGACGACTGGGCCAGAATATTTTCGCATTATGGTGCCCATATGTGGGTAAAAGGTCAAAATGTTCGTAATATATCTTAAGATTCGTATTTTAGTGCGCATATAACAGCACCACTTTCCCGGCAACTCTTGGATCTCTCGAGCAGTGGAGAGAGGCCCCTACTGGGGTTACCTTATAATTTAACGACCCTATACTTTTTGTGATTATTTGGAAGAAACGGGCTGATAAATTAGTCAAGGAAGCTCCGCTTGAAAACAACACTGTCCTTTTATAGGATAAGCAACCAATAACCAGAATCGTACTAAACGTTAAGAGACACTGGGAAGGAAATTTCAAATTTATATATTTATCTATAGCCTTTTCTGGAAGCTTTACTTTGAATGCATTGCTGTTATGTTAACATGAATACCAAAATTTATTCAAATTGGATAAATAGTATGCAAAACATAACATGTTTCATACATTTTTTCATGTGAATATGTTCCATAATCAAAATGTTCTACGGGCTGGTTTGCATTTCTGAATTAAAGCTTTGAACAATTGTAAGTAGGGGCCTTTCAATTGTTTTGATTACTGAAATTGTTAATAACCGTTAATAAATTAATAAATTGTAAATCATTTTTCATAAGGATATATTATGTTTACAAAACTAGTTATTAGTGCTTAGGTTAATGTTGTCCTTTCTAATGTTATAATAGATACTTCTGCATGTTTTAGAAAATTTTAGTTGTATTTAAACAAAACTGAGAAGTATGAAACATTTTCACACTTTGAGAAATATGCTAATTAATAATATAATGTGCTAGGAAGTAGGTGTATTGTACCACCTATAAGTGGCTTTAGAGGTTGAAGCAAGGTAAGTACAGCTAAATGTTGATTCTCTAAGGACGCCCAAAGGTTCCAGAAACTAATTACTATAAAAAGCAATTTTCGATTTTTCCACCGATTGTTGTCCTAATTCACAATCAATTCAAATGACTTTCGCTAACTATTCTTCAACAAGTTATTCTACAAAAGCTTATTCTTCCCTCTACTTCATGCTAGTCACGATAAAAATTAGCAAAAATGGTTTTATTACTCAGTCACTTATAAGAATAAGGGAAGCAAATGAAATGCACTAGGCTAATATTCAAATATGTTTAAAGGCAGTCGCACTTGATACGTCCTTCTCTTAGAATGACGAAGATATCAAAATGAGTAACAACTTAAGTATTAGAAATTTAAAAACCACTGAAAATAATTATCTCGGCAATGTTAATCTCTACAAAAAGTGTATGACAAAAATTGTTTTAGTTAGATCTACAATGCTGTGCATTTCTAATGGTTAACTGGTTATGCAAAATTCATTTAGAAGGAAGAGCGACTTCAACGGCTACTCCAGGAAGTCCAACATTTCATTTGTTATTTAAGTATATTTATATACGGCATTTAAGTCAAAAATCTAATATTTTAGAAAATTTTCCACGGAAAGGTTAGTTTGTAGTGGGGGGGGATTTTCTTGAATATTTTTGTGTCGCATCCTTTCAAGTTTGGTATGGAAACGATATTTTGTTTTTGAGTTATGCTGCTTTAGACACATATTTTTCTAAAAATGCTTTTCTTTTATGCATGGGACCCTAAAACGTGTATTTTAGTGAAATCTCGATATCGAATTTAGTCGGCCCGTGGCCAAGTGGATAGATCTCTCACCTAGATGGCCCGGGTTCGATCCCTAGTGACCGCATGTGAGATTTGTGATGGACAAAGCGGCGCAGGGGCGGGTTTGCTCCGGGTTCACCGGTTTCCCCCGCCATCACATTCCATCGGTGTTCCATCTTCATTCCATGTATCTTGAATGTTATCGCCTGCAGTGGAACAGTAGTAAAATCGGGCATTAAATGTTAAATAGTATCAATATCACATTTTTGGAATGATGCAGTACCTACTCTAGCTATGCAGTACTGTGTACAATAGAAAAGGAATAAAAGACAGAAAATTCAGTTCCAGTGTCCCTTCATTTCCTAGTTCAAAACTTGATTTACCAGTCAGTTCCGAAATTGTTGTATTTTAGCTATAGGACTTGGTGAAAATTATGGGAGGGGCCGCGTCGTGGCCAAGTGATCATATGTGGGATTTGCGGTGGACAAAGGGGGGGTTACCCCTGCCATCGCATTCCACCGGTTCTCCATCTTCATTCCATGTATCGTCAGTGTCATCAGCTGCGGTGCCATTTGTTGTAAAAGCGGGCTATAAACACAAAAAAAAAAAAAAAAAAAAGTGATGGTATATTTCACAATTTCCATAAGCTATCCCTGACCACACGTAAAATTCCTTATATGGAAAATTGCAGCAATTTCAACGTGGACAAAACTTAAAGGCCCACTTTCAGCTCGTGTGAGTGAATAATACAGGCTGGTCACGTTTTTCGGGGGCTACTCCTATTCGTGTTTTGCAGCCACTTACTTGCAGAATTCTTACGTGCAGTGTCGAGTGGAACATCTAGTTAGAATGTCATACTGTCCTCTTTCTCAGTGGTTTAAGCCTAGCTTGCTTCTTCAGGGAAATCACGTGTCTTCAGTGGTTCTTTTATGTCTTAGGTACATCTTCGTCTCACGCTTTATAGCTCATTTACGTACTTGGACGAAAGCCCCACACCAAACGAAAAGCCGTTTAGGGGACAATCTTACTATAGAATAAGGTCTTTGTCAAAATATTAGTCCCTTATGATGGGAAATGCTTGTTTTCCAGGCAAGCATTTTCTATACACACAAGAAACTGTTCCTAAAGAATCACTTTGAATAAATCCTATAGTTTTAAAGTATACCTACTCAAAAATCATGAAAATGCTTCTCTCAAACTAGCTGCAAACCATACCGGGAATTCGTCACTGTTGGCTACAAAAAAGTGGCGGAAACGGAAAAGATTCCTAGAACAGTACAAAATTTGCCTCCCATCTCGTTCCTAACAGCAAATACTACACGCAGTATAACCTAACGTTGTTTAAAGTCATGTTTCTGTGAAATTTTAAAAATACATAGTGTGCAAAATATCTTATTGAAATTAATACCAGTTATTCCACAATATAATACTATATGTTATTTGTTAAAACTCCAACTTGCATGCTTGTTTAAATAATATATTTTTAGTGTCTAAATTCATTCTAGTAAAAATGAGTGACAGAATGCATTTTCAAAAATATTCATATAAAAATGGCCTGGTTTACAATAAAGTTACAAATATATGTTTTATTATTTCCCAAATTAGTGAAGAAAAATTATTATTTTCCGTAACCCACAAAACTCCATATTTGCAAATACTTCTTTATGCAATTAAGGGTTAAAATAATTATAAAAATGAAGTATTTACTTACAGATTCTGCATATATATCTACAACTGTTTTTCGGCTTACCTGAAAAAAGGAGAAAATAAAGGTTACAAGTTTAAAAATAATTAGTAATAATAGCAACAATAATAAATATAATACAAAACAACAACAAAAGTAACAGCAAAAATCCTAAATAAAACGTCTTTATTAAGGATGTCGTGGATGAGTTTCGGAGAACCAGCATGCAACTGAATTCTTACGGCTTTTAGCTCTAATACCTGAACAAATAGCCTTTTAAATTTAAGGGGACACGGAAGCGCTTTTCAGCGAAGTATTTCACAAATGTCAATGTTTGTGTTTTGTGGAGCAAAAATGCACCATACTATGAAGTAAATATGAGGAAAGATTGATTCGCCTAGGGCGCGGGTAATACATGTTTTGGACGTCATTTTAAACGTTGTGGTTAGATAGCTCTGTATCTGAAACTTAGCCATTTTTCTCACGCTATGTTTTTTTTTTTAATATCTCTATATTTAAAATTAATCTTCGCCCACAACAATATATTAAAGGCCAGAAACCTTTTTGCAGAGCAATACAGAATATATGTAATAAAATGTCTGATAGGAATTTTTATATTAGACATAAATTAGCTATACAATTAATTGGCTCTCTTTTTTGTAACTTTTCCACCTTGCGATATAAAATATATATTTTTAAAGACTCTCTAAGATAACAAAATTTTAACTGGGCAATTTGCAACAAAAGTACGAAGACATATAATTTGTTTTAAAAAAATAGTGTTAGTTGCTCAATATCTGTTGGAGGAGATGAAATAAAATAAATTAATATATCCAGAATAAAAACACATGTTTGAATGAAACTTGGTATGAATATTTCTTTTGTTAGCTGTAATGCCTATACAACAGAAAATAAAGCTGCAACTTCAATACTTTAGAAAACCACTTCTACACTTCGGCGTTCTCTTAAACGGCGAAAATAAAAATAGAAACAGTTATTTGCCCTTATAGTTTGTAAAATAATTGCTTTCATGTCATATGCAAGTTTTTTAGTAAAGTCCGAGAAAACCAAGCGAGATATCTCCGCAGTAATGCTTGCATCCGGGAGATCTGTGCTCTGTTTCCGTTAAGCCGACCATTTTGATCTTGTTTTTCGTGACTTTCTTTGGTTGGTAGGCGAATATTGGGGAGCATAATATCATAGCGCGAATTTTCCTATAATTTATATTCCTTATGATTCAAGATCGAAGGTTGAGTGAAGTGGAAGGCGGGTGAGCTCAACTGCGGGAGTTTACTTTTGCAGCCTCTCCTCCTGGAGTTCCGTATGTAACGGACCCTTATAGACGTCTCTCTTTTGGAAGATGTAATTCGATGAGGAGGCAAGGGCTTCCACCGGCGTCAAAATGTCTGGAAACCTTATTGACCCCGCCTGCATCCAAACCTGCCGGATTGGTTTGCTTTTTGTGTCTTTCAATTCACACACTCCTCTTGGAGGCCTCAAAAACGATACAATGTCTTCATATGCGCTAAAAATCAAGTATCTCTTGGCTGGCAAGGTAGCTTCTCCGGCCATCCCGCTGAGTCAACACGGGAAAGATCCTCATTTCTCCATTGCAGCTTCTACGAGTAGATTTTAGTCACGTCGGTTCTTAGCTTTTGTAGTCCAGTGGGTCCCAAAGTGGAGTTTAAGGTCGTCAGTTCATTCTCTCTTCTGTCCTTTTCTGTGTCCAGTTCTTGTGTTTCAAGCTGATGTTTTATGTGTGCACCTAGTACATGACATTATTATGACATGGCTTGCCCGCCATCTTACGTCTTTGATGCCAGTTATCCTCCTCAGGTCTTCATTATGGATTCTATCCTGAAAACTGTCACCAACTATACTTTTCTCATTTTCCTTCCACATTTTTTTAAAGTGTTATTTCTAAGCCTATAAAGGACCATATTTGAGCATAGCAGAGTGTAGAATTCAGCTGTCCATTATGTATTTGTTCAGTTTAATGCTACATGGCTTGTTTGTGAGAATAAATCTCATAGCCTATAACGGGGACCATATTTGGCTTTCTTTGCGTGTACCCTTGCCGAGTGACATTATCTGCCCAAAACAGGAGTATATGTCGTAGTTATAGTGCTTCGTAGTTCAATTGTTTCAGTACTATATGTCATTAGCTTTGTTTTTTGGGGTTAGATCATTATATATGTTGTTCAAACGTATCATTTTCTTTTACATTAAACTATTTAATGTTCAGAATTACAGTAGATTTGTGGAGGAACTTTGCGAGTCAAATATATAAGCTTTTATAACTTGCCTAGCATCGCAATCATCCTTGAAAGCTAGAGAGGAAGGAGTTGCTCAATTTAACTTATTTCGGAGAGAGGCACTGCCAAAGCTTCCCAAGACGTGTTAAATTTTACATCTGGAATAGCTAGCCGAGTAACGCTCTGGAGTAATAAGAGGGGTTCATGATTTTCGTATTCCTCAGTTAATAGAGAAGGAACTGTAACATATCTCTCTCTTTCACTTTCCCTCTCCCCTCCCTCTAAAAGTATTTTTCACATAGAATGAAGTGGAGAAACGGATAAGAAAATTGTTGCAATTATTTCGAACTGCCCTGACCAGCAAAACATGCGAGCGGTTTTATTTTGTGTCTGCATATAAGCTCAGTCATTTCGGTTCCCAGACACACACTAAAACTATAGTCTATCGTGAGTAGCGAACATAACACCACCCACGCAGCAGAAATGAACTAGTTCGGACTGGCAGACCAAAGTGCGGCATTATTTGTCAGGCAGTGAGGAATTTTAAACCTTTAGTATGAAGATACAGGTTAT
The DNA here is from genome assembly GCA_030762935.1 of Hymenopus coronatus. Taxonomy (NCBI): domain Eukaryota; kingdom Metazoa; phylum Arthropoda; class Insecta; order Mantodea; family Hymenopodidae; genus Hymenopus; species Hymenopus coronatus. The sequence goes on from CM060900.1 coordinate 40,108,589, forward strand.
TGCCAATTTCAATTATATTTAGACACGAAATATATTGATGTGATGAAAACACAATTTCTGGTTCATTATTCTGATATTTGTCATCCCGTTTTGAGTGGCTAGAAGTACTTAATACTATTTGTTGTTATTGAGGCTTAGACGACTATATTAATATACACATCCTGGGTCTTCTTTTCCTTAATATTTAACGATTCCTCATTACATTCATAGGACTCACATTTATTGGGAATAGTTATACACTGAAATCAAATCATAGTATTCGTGCACACAGAATCAAGTTCAATGAGATTGGTAGAATGAGCAGTTCATGAAGTCAACCGCGACCAGTCCATTGTGTAATGAATGCTTTCTTCATTGTCGTCGACACTTGCAAAATAGAAGCAGGTCTTGAGCAAAGTTTTTAATAATCTCTTTTTAATGCCTGTTCATCTCTTGAAGAGCTTCATGATCACCATCGTAAACATTTTCTTCTTGTTTTACGTTCATGAACGTTCTAAAACATGTTCACACTTCAAATTAATACTCACCAACATCTAGACAAGACCAGTCCTAAAAGCGTGACGTTACACTTTTCCACCGGCCCAGTCCGTGGCACAGCAACATATTGCTTGAAGTTGTTTCGAGAATACGTACAACACTATCACCCAAACATGCGACAGTTATTATATCGGTAACGTTGTTCTACTAATAGCCTACCAAAGGTATTCTTTTACTATTAGAACCGGCTGGAAAAAATCCAGTGTAACAGCCAGAGATTAAACATGGTTCATTGATAATGTTCACACAATATTCAGAGCTCATTTGCAATGTTATATTAACGCTCTACTCGGGGTATTGTCTATTTTTTGCATAATAAACATTGCTCAATAGCTGGCATAAGTATGTGCGTATCACGGATACTAATTGCTTATGATATATAAGTCGCCATTAAGTCTTCTCTGAAGTTATGAGACATACCAGTTAGTTGACTATTAAAAAGCATGTATCGATTGGAGTACTGAATATCATACAAGCAGGTTGTCAAAATAGCTCAATGGTTAGATCATGTTGAAATCCCGGCTGTAGCATTGTATTTTTTATGTTTCGAGCAGGAATAGGGCAGTTAGTTAAGTCCAAATACTGACAAAAGTCACATAAGGGAATATAAATGATTGGTACCAGATAATATAAATAAACCATTAGTGGAAACGATTGAACTCAAATTGTGCTTTTTTGGCGTTTCGAAACAGTCGTGTGAGATACATGGTGTTAGTTGTGAAATCACATTCTATAGAATGAAATACTGCTCTATTCAACAACAAGCAGTGTTCCACCTAACCGTTATCGCCAGTACAACTTGCCAACCTTCTCTCTTGCATAACTCAACAGCGCGGCAGGCTTTTAGCTGCTATTGTCGTATCTGCGTTGGACCACCTGATCTTGACGGACCAACATCTTTCACTCTCTGGTGTACTCCAAACTAGTTCAAATGAACATTTTTATCTTTATATCGAACGTTTTAACTTAGACCCTAACACCTACCTCTGTTTATACTCTATTTTATAGTCTTTAACAGATCTAATACATTTTATTTCTCTCACCACTATTCGATGTGCTTTTCATTCTTGTTATTCTTACCTCTGGTCTACAGAATAGCGATGAATTAGCTACCGTTTTATATAATTTTACTTGCCTTTACTGAAAGGCTTATAACTGTATAAATTGGATAATTTACAGTTCCATTTCACATATCCAAAGGTCGTGGACAGAACCTACTAGAAAAGGAAACGTAGTTTTGGTACTTACAATTTGAATTATATTGAGAACATCAAATTAGCTGTAATCTCCTATTACACGGTAAGTAACTCAGTTTGAGAAAAGGAAATCAGCATAATTTTCATATGACATCTGACGGAACATTTGGGGAATCTGAACATAGTCTAATCGCCACGACCACCAGATTAACTTGTTTCATCTACCTCTTATAGAACCACAAAGAGGGTCTATATATAGCTAATGAAAGATTTAGCTGAAATTAATTTGATTCAGTGCTTAGAATGTTTTCTTATGCAGGTTCCATTGATCCAATTTTTGCATCGATATTTTCAAGCCAACACTTCGAGCAGATCCTATAACCCACATTTGTACCAAGTTGAAGGTGTACTGGAAGGCCTAGTCAGAAGTCGCGTTACATCAGATGACTGAAGACAAAGACCTCTGAAAATGTGGTAACATAATATGAAACGGGAAATGTAAAGTTAATTAGAAGCTATCAATGTAGCATAGTAACGGTACCGATCTTGGTATGACTTCGTCATCACACCGTATTAACTAAATTCTCCTTAACTCTCTTAAGGTGGCAAGTCTGAAACTCCTGTTTATACCATAAAGAGTCATAAGTCATTTTATTCATCCTTTAAAATGCACAATAAAGGACATGTCAATGTTTAAATCTATATACATGATTACAATGGGTATTTATAATTGATATTTGCACTCTTCCATGCTATAATATGCACTCTCAATTAAGTTTTTTTTTTATTGTGCTTAGAGCAACTTTAGTGTTAGGAATTTCTTTTAGTAATTTGTTATATAATTCTTTTCCCATACTATCCAAGTCTCTATTATTTAATGTACTTCTAAGTGCTGTCCTGTAATGATCGTCATTGTTTCTCAAAATATATGTATGTATATTACTATTTTTGGATACATCTAGATCTTGTAAAATTTGCTTTACACTCTCATAAATATATGCGAATGTGTTTAAAATACGTTTTCATGAAAATTTTTAAGAATAGACGCTTTTAAATGATATTTCATTCGGGGTCGCGAGATCTCTGCTTTGGTAATATGAACTACAGATCGACCCAATTAACTGCAAATCAGTAAGGGTTTTCACATATGCACGATAGAGGTCCTCGTTGATATAAGTTTCATTGAGTGACGCTGAAACTATAGAACTATTTAATTAACCGTTTAAAGGGTTTTAATTAACAAAAGGAAGGTGTTGAAACTGGTCACGAGCATTATTTGCAAAGTTGTTTACATCATCCAACACTCAGTGGATTTCTCGGCGAGTAATTCTGCGTATTTCCTGGCGCACAGTTTTATTCCAAATTGCTCGGGGTATATGGGCATGCCCTGTTTATATTATTATCAATTTACCCCAGGGAGACCAGTCGCAAAGGGTTATATTCTGGATATCGAGGATACACATCTCTGTATTAATGAATCTGTCCTCTGTGAATTCACTTGGAATCACGCTCTGTATACTGTGACAGTATCTTGGTTAAAGAAAGAGAAATCACGATCTCTTAGATTAGTTATCTAAAAAGGGAAATACAATTGCATTCGCGTCTTTGGTGACATTAACTCTTAATTCGAAAATGTTAACCGTAAAATTACTTTTCCACTCATAGTGTTCCAAATTCAAGTTCCTTTATCTCACATAGGGCTACTTTATGAACAATATCTGGCTTCTTAGAGCTCCAACTATAACTAACCAGAACTCATTTATTTTAAAAAGAAGTAGCTATGCCTTTCATTCACACGACTTTCTCCTCTCACCATTGTTTGCTTATACATACCGGCTGTTAGAGGTATAAATGCTGACCTTTGCATTGGGAACTGAGGACAGTTTAATAAACAACACTACATCAATATTCGCTTCATTAACGGACTTATAATTTTACTTATTAAGAATAGTATGTTTTCAAGTTGGTCAGTACTTCCAAGTTAGTATGACGCATTCAAGGTAAAATAGCCTGTAAATCAAGTGGCCAGAAATATGTTAAACCAACAGAGAAACTCACGTTGGCAAAAGTAGAGTTAAAATTATCATTACTAATACGCTTAAACAGCTGTGTTTAATTGTTAGTCACTTTCTATGCCGATTTTTAGGGGAAGGAGGGTCAAATGAGTCAACGGAGCCTTGAGAGTCACCTCGATTTTCGTCAACAATACGCATTTTATGGAACCTGTTCAGAAGCTATCAGCGATTGTGTGGTTATCCGGAAGTCTGACAACTGAATCAGTGGCGCCGGAGATAAACAATGTTTTAACGGTTAATATTACTTTCATACGATTTTATGTAAGAACTGCTGTTGTGCGAAGAATGTGTATTGTATAAGTATTATAGCAACTTCATTTCAAATAAGCTTTTATAGATGCTGAAAACAATTGCTCCAGGCATATTCTGATGCAGTATCGCCAGAACAGCTGTGATAAGACACCAATTTATTCCTAGTAGTATAAGCGATTATAGTGAGTCCATTTAGTAATAGACTAAAAACACATTTAATTATAGTTAAATACCTATTGCAGATATTGTCGATAACTATAAAAGGAAAACTGGTAGAGGAAAATGTTACACAAAGTATCATACTGAAGTTCTATTAATGATGATAAAGAGAACCACAACAATAATAGAACTGATATTAATAATAGTAATAATACTAATAATAATACTAATAATAGTAATACTAATAGTAATACTAATAATATGAATAACAATAATAATAACAATACTAATATGAATAACAATAATAATAACAATACTAATAATAATACTAATAACAATAACAATAATGATAATAATAACTACAGCAACAACAATAATAATAATAACTACAGCAACAACAACAATAATAATAATAATAATAATAATAATATAACTGAATATAATATTTAGTGTATATTTTAGGAACGGGTGATCGACACATTTTCTATTTTATTGGATTAAGCCTAATGTGTATCACACTACACAATTATTAGATTGAAATAAAAGGCGTTGCAGTTTTTATCTAAAACTGCTCAAAATATTTCAAGACTCACTTGCCCCACGGGTTGCGTCAGTTTCTTCGTTCATTTCCTGAGCTATTTTTATATTTTAAGAACGTGAAAAGATGAACAAACTATTTTAAAATAGGAATTTAAGTAAATGATGGTACTAGTAGAGATTTAACTCTTTTCTGAAACCTAACTCAACTAACATGTACATTGGAGAAAAAATAAAAGGCAGGATTCGTTTGCTCCACTCTCCCCTATGTGCATTAAAGTGAAAATGATAAACATACTAGGAAACAGTTGCTGTGAAAAGAGCCTGTCTCATAGATGGCGGTGTCCAAGAGCGCCGGCCGACTGGTGGATTGCAGAGTTAAAGAGGACAGAGATCTATCCCAACGTAAATTCCGGAAGCCCTACCAAGAAATAAAGAAGTATTTCTGGATATTTCTTATTCCAACTTTCGCGCACCCTCTCGAAGCTCCAAGAACTATACAGTTGTTAGAGGTATAGATAGATGGTTTGACAAATTGTACCAAAATATACATCCACTTCGGTGTATTAGTTATTTTTATCTTCTAATAGTCTTCTCACAAACCAATTATATGACTTACCACCTGACTGTTTGTATGGCTGTAACTGGGTAGCGAAATCAACAATATCTGCCAGTATAGACTATACGTTTTGTCTCCACCTCTTCACACGTCAACAGATGACCTACTAGTCTCGGAAATATGGGGTCACTAGCCATGCAGAAATCAGTGGAACTCAACTTCCGATAAAACATGCGTTAACGCGAGGTCTGTCCACTCTGTCATGCCTTCCACTCCGAGCTCTCGTGGCAAATAACAATACATTTGATAGTGTGTGCCATGCTTGCTTGGGTACTAACTAATTGAAAACATAGTACCCTTAATAGGTACAATTATTAGTCTGCAAAGCAAATATTGATGTAATATTATTCAATACACTGTCCTAAATTAACATTAAAAGTATCTGCAGTGTACTCCTAAGAGTCCGTATATCGCTCAGCGCGCTGGTGACAGTTAATGAGCTGGTTGATATGCGTGCGAGAGAAGAGAAGTCCTGAGGTCGACAATACAGCAAAGCGGAAAAAATAAAGGAAGCTTCGTGCACGGTTCATTACACTTCTACACGTAAAGAAATGCAAAGTGACTTGAAAACTCAACTAAGTTACACTCCTGACAAATTCCCATTTTTTGATTGAAAAGTAATCATTGAGGTGACAGTGAAAATTAATTTAAAGTAAAATTAGGTACATTTGTTTGTTGTATACATTTTGCAACTCGACTACCGGAATGCGTGCTTACGCACAGAGGAATAAAATGCATTATAATTTATTTGCATGTATAGCTGGTTCATAGTTTATGCTAACAGGTGGTAAGAGCTGGTGAAAGTATTAAAACAGTGTAACTGCAATGTTCCCTCAGGCGTACATCTTGATTGCAACAGCAGCTTTGTGATATGACTCCCTGAGTCTAGCACGAGACGAGTCATTGTGCTCTTTGTTCAAACCATAGAAGTTGCCTGCAGCAGCAAGTTGTTCACAACAATGAAAAGAGTGAAACTCGATGTATATGATAGCTTAGGGAGCTGAAAGCAAACATTTACTGTTGAGAAACACTCTCTTTGTCTATTCTGTTCTCTGGTATATATTGAAGAAACTGCTTTTGCAGTGAGATTGTATTTTCTAGTTACTAAATATTGCTTGATGATTACATAATAAACCCAATGTGTTTAATCCTTTAATACTGAACATGCCCTATAATGGAAGTTCACACTGAAATCCGGTTAAACTAACCAAATAGGGTTGCGGAAAAGCTTAAGCTTAATGTAAAAAAGTCTCTAGCAGTATACTGGCAAGTCTAAAACGTGACCCATAATGCAGTACGGCTATTTATGTTTGTAGTTGATGTAGTCCTTTGCTGCCACCCAGCTGTTTCAGTGGTACGCTGAGATTTTTCATTTTCAGGGTATGCGTGGATGGTTGAGAATATGAGCACCATAAATTGAATTTACTAATATTATTTAATGCAGACTAATAACTTCTATGTTTGCGTCGTGTTGGCGATTGTTTCAAGATGAATTGATTGATCCTGAATCCAAAGCAAAAATAATTATAACTGCGTCTATTTAAAGCTATTAATTTCCAGAGCATTAGGGAAGTGTAAGTTATAGGTAAAATGTTAGTCCGTTGTAAATTAAGTGGTTTATGTTACGGTGACTCGCTAAACTGCTCTACGACGAATCCCTTGTAATCACCGCTAAACTGGTCGTGAAATTACTGCTGCGCTACGATCACATAGCTTGAGCAATTGAAGCGCAAGAAACGCAAGAGAGTAACAACATTTCCTAAATTTCTCTTATATTAACCTAAGTCGCGCCCAAATCAGGCTGATATACCATAGCTGGTATGTTCTACGCTGCCAGATATTCAGCGTCATACTAGCATCACAGATACACTTTTCATCCCCTTTGACTGCTGAATTTTAAGTGTCCTTTCCTTTTAATTGATTTTCGAAGTAGTTTATGATACTCTTCAAGATATTCCTAAATGTTCTATAGGTTTCTGAAGACACTATTTCCATGCACTGAACCATGAGACAAGTGAACTTTCCTGCTTACTAAGATTCCCGAAATCTAATAACGTTCGTTACCCCACTTCGAGTTATTGGCTTGACCAATGTAACTCACCTCTACTAATGACTTCTAACTGACAATGGGTTCTGGAATCATTGCGCCTCTCTAATGCCACACCTACTATCAAATTATGTATAGCTTGTGCCGTTTTATATTATTCGCTTATTGTAAAATAAGAAAATAATTATCGCTATTATTTCTCTACTTTCGCAATACTTCCTTACAAAATAATTATTAATATAATACGGCAATGCTTCAGGTATCATATTGACAGCTATATTTCCGTCTCCTGCTAGTCTGACCAGCTCTTTGCCTGTGTATAATATTAGTCACTCGATTGTCAGGGCATTTAACTGCCCCAAATTAGGCCAAACTGCCGAAAGTTAATACTTCTTCACTACATCCTCCAAAAGGCCGAATTGCTTGTGTTATTGGTTAAGCATTTCTATGGACACTAATCCTGCTGAAACTGTTTTATAGAGGTGGTATCCCAACCACACATGCATTTCAGTCGAAAAGGAAAGTGTTTACTGCTTCATTTTATGCTCCTGAATTGATTTTCAGTCCAGTCAGATGGAGAAATGATACTGGCTAGGTGGAGTCAAATATTTGAGCCACGTTTAATAAACGCCGGAATACCTGAAGAACTGTTGCATTCCACACAAATAAAAAATTATCGAAATTCCACCAGAAATGTGTGTTTCGGGATTTCCTGGGTGCAAAGATATCAGTTTTAGAAAAAAAAGTTGGGTGTGTGTATGTGTGTGTGTGTGTGTGTGTGTGTGTGTGTGAGAGAGAGAGAGAGAGAGAGAGAGAGAGAGAGAGAAAAAGACAGAGACAGAGAAAGGGTGTGTATCTTAACGGAAAAGCTAAAAAAATTGAAATAACACGAAACTTGGTATATAAGTTCAGTATCTTCAAAATATTTTATATGAAGATTTTAAAGAAAGTGCCCCTACTGGAAACTATTTTTCACGTGGAAAAATTTTTATTTTTATTTTTTCAAAAGTATTTGTAGGGGCCTTAATTAAAATATCGCAACAAAACTATATATTTTCTATATTTTGGCAAATATTTCTGAGGATGTGATACTTCTTAAGGAATTTTGTATGTGTTTTGCACAATAGTTAAACCATATGGGAACGAGGCGATTCTTTTGCTTATTTGTACATGTTGAGTATAGCGGTAGGCCAAGGTTCCCCGTGAGCTGTCGTGCCATGGAGTTATGAGTATAGTCAAAATGAATCGTTAAAGATTGTACTGCTCCCATTTGCCTTTATTTTGTTTCCACTGCCTCAAAAAACATCACGAAAAGCAGTCTGCAGGTAAGTTTGCGTTCAACTTTAGTTTTCAAGTACCCCAAATATCTTTTCTCTCATTTTCTTTCTCGACATATATTCATTTCGAGATTATTCTGCATGATGTATTTAACGGTAAAATTCAATGAACAGTGATATCTCCTTATAAATAGTAGGATAATGTGATGAATTTCTGTTAACCTATTTTTATGGTGGAATACTACTATTTTATAATCTTTTATACCTCAATTTTAAACTTTATTTTCTCGAAAATTAATGGGAGAACTGGAAATGTATTTCTAAATAATCAATATACTATTACAGAGCTTAATTATATTTTATTATTTTTAAGAAATAATGAAATTCTATGGACAATTTTTTCAGAACAGTTAGAAAGGAAAATTAATGTATTCAATACACATGGCTTTTTCTGCCTGTTCTGCAAACAAGTTTTTACAAATGATCACTCTCCTATCTACATCATGCTAATCGAGATGATAATTTGCAAAAAGTTGGAGTTGTCTAATTACTCAGTCCCTTGTAAGTAGAGGAGAAATAAGGGAATATACTAAAGCGATTGCTGTCTGTAATAAAATATCACGCTAGGCGAATATGCTGAAATTCCATTCTCTTTACATAGTCAGGAATAAACCAAAAGAAAATTAAATGAGTGACAACCTCCAAAAAGTATGTATTTTAAAATTGAAATAAATAACGAGGAAGACCTCTGAAATGGTTAGCTCTATAAAAATGTATAGGAAATTAATTATATATTTTAACGTGATCTAAATTTTTTGTGCAGAAATTTGTTGTCCATTTTTTACAGTTTACCAGTTGTACAGAAGTTACAAGTGGAGCGGATTTTGAGGCTGTGTCCAGTGCATTAAATATATGCGTTTTATTTGTAATATGTAATGTAAATATGTGCAATAAACGATGTTTTATCAACTTCGTTAACAGCCATTCTTGAGAAACTCGAAAATTTAGAAACATTTCCACTTGGTTTTGAGTAGGGGAATTTTCTTGAAAATCTTCCTGTAGCATGCTTGGAATATAGTTAATTTAAATGCCACGTTTGGTATTTGAGGGCCCTTTCCTTTTTGAGTTATACTGCCCTCCCACATACGGTTTTTTTGTTGTAAAAATCCTTTTTTTATTCAGGGAACCTCAAAATGTGTATTTTCGGAGAAATCTTCGTATCAATTTTTGGGCGGAATTCAATACCTTTTCTACCTACTATGTACATTTTAGACATATAGTATTCGGTAAAGAAAGTAATAATAGGAAAGGTAAAACAACGAAGAGCGCTTTTAAATGTGCATGAAGCTTTATACACACATTGTAAATTAAAGCCTGAAAACTGTATTAAAATTTGAAATGAAACGCACTAAAATGGTGGAGCTTGGAAAATTCACAGACATGTATCGTTAAACCCTTTTAGTGTCAGTCCGAATAACAGAATTCTGTCTGAAAAGTCCCAAGTAATTGTAAAGCAGAATGCAGGGTTTTAAATTATTAATAATAAAATGACTCAGCGAGCTGAATCTTTTTTATTTTTAGTAAACCGTTTTTAAACTGTATAATATGTATTATATGAATCGGAAGTCTCTACAATATTTAAAAGAAAATTAAAACATAAAAAGATTTTGATAATAAAATAAAAAAATTCCGAAACAGTTAATAATGGAGCTTACAAAACCTTACTAAACAGAAACTTCGAGTTAATGAAATGAAAGTACAGATATTTTTAATCAAAGCAGTAATCTGTTTCCATCTAATGTTTTATTTTTTTTAAATACAAAAAATGAATTCATGTAACTTGCAAATGAAAAAATCACAAAAAACACCAACACGCATCGGCGTAATACAAGGAATTCTGAGAATGGCATACAGCAATAGTATATATATATGTAACGTAGATTACTGTACAGTTTAGTACATGTGTATTTTTGCATAGCTAAATGGTTGGTTCACAGGTGAGAGGCGAAAGGTCTAACCACTGCGCTACGGCACGGCCCGGCATACGTCGATGTCAGAAGCGCTTTCTTCAGGGTCTGACAATTCAAAATCACTCGCTTTCTTCTAATGCATCACGAACTACAGCTCTTATTTCCTCTTCGATTCGTAACCTTTTGCTAGACGTCTCCATTTTTCAACCAACATAAACAAACACAGGCTAGAGAAATTAAATTTGGAGCTAATTTAGCGTTTAGAGTGTAAAGCAAACGCCCTATTACGCTCCAGAAAACCTTTCTCTATGGCTATGATGTAGAAAGTACACAGACTTTCCCTCTGGAAAGACTTAAAACGAACGAAAATGGCATCACGATTAGATCGTGCTTGGCAACTAAGACGGTAATTCTTAACGTCACCGCTCTTTAATGGTTATTTTTCTAATATCAAAACAATTCTATAAACAATCTACAATACTTTTATTACTCTAATTAAATGTTTGTATTAGTGATTTACTTTATTTTTTTTTGAATGTATTTCAAAAATTCTAACTTTGACTATGTTAATGTGTTCCAAGTCAGAGATCAAAACTACGCATTTGGCTCTAATAAAAGACACTCCCTGCTGTCTGCAAAAACCTTGCAATTCATAGGTTTTCTTTATTTAATGTGTGTGCATTAGAGTTAACTCGGTAAAATTACCTAATTATTAGCAATCAGAGTATTTTCCTTTGTATCAAAGGGTCACATGACGTAAACACAATAAAACCACGTGATATGGTGATGCCAATCATAAGTTTTTACGGTAAATAATAGCCAATCTGCATTAAGAAAGTTTAAGGCAGACTTCTTGCTTCTTGGGCTATTTAAAGAGACCCAATTTCATAATTTGGGACAGTTTGCTCTATCATTCAGAAGACTACTTCGCGTAACTTTGTATAAGAATTCGGTGCTTAAATTTTAAAATACGAGTTAAGTGTTAAAATGTAACGCATGTTATGCTGAATTATAATAAGTAACTATCTTCGTATATTTAAAGTGTTACTCCGAGTGTAAAAAGTGTTAAGAGAAATGTGCAATATTACTGTTTGTCAAGATGACTTCACGAATAGTATTTGATGTTTCATCGAGGAATAAAACATCAGAGTGTAAACGGATCCTGCTATTCTTAATTCTAAATGGAGTATCCGTACGTACATTGTATTCTCTTTCCACCCTGAAAAAGATCAACAGTTCTGCCGACTTCGAACCCTGAGACAGCGACGCTGAGGAAGTCCATGAATCAAAGTCCACTTAACAGTTATGTGATCACCAAAGACGTTCTTGCATCACATACGGTGGACTCATTCTTTATTTCTACATTCTGTCGGTTTTCACTGGACTGACACGTCATAGAAGGCATATAGAAAGTATCTTTCCCACACAAGCCATAAATTAACGTCAATTAAGTACTAACAATGTGGACAGTATATACATATAAAGACGCAACGCGATACAATTCTAGCAGAATTTTTGCATCACAGTTTTGGCACTAAATGGGTTGCATAAAATAAAAGAGAATAGCAGAACGCTGCTTGTGCGTGTAGTGCTGTATGTAGTAATGACAGGATCTGTAGGAGCAGCAACGTCAGGGAAAGCCCAGCTTTAGACAAGACTAGTTGTCAAGCAGGCTGTAGAGTCGTCCTCGGAGACATCGCTAAGAGATAGGGAGCAGCAAAGGGGCTTTCCTTACCCGCTCAAATTTATGTTCCTAAGATAATTGCCTCATTAATTACACGCTGATAGCTCAGGAATTCCCAGAAGCACTATGTTTGAAGACCAGCTGGTATTATGGCGAACTTTAGCAATAATCGTTAAAAAGGGCTTGTAATTTTAGAAAACCAGTCAAATTAAGTTGCTTGATTCCATACATTATAATATTTGCATCATTAGATGATATTACTGCAGTATATTTTTCTATTTAAACAAAAATACATGTTCTTTACAGTGTTAAAGGAAGTATTTCAAGCTGAGACCCAGATTTACCCAGCTTGGCTTCGCGAATGACCAGCAAGTTAATCATTTACTGGCAGGGTAATCATTTACTGGCAGGGTATGCCTGCAGTATGGAATACGTCACGGCTAGATAAGGTACCTATTGGAATATAAACGCAAGCTTTGTGCTATGACCTTCGCCCAATGACGTATAGCTATCACCTTCCCCTCTAGCCGAGCTTCAAAGTTTGTGGTTCAGAACGCACGAGTAGCCCGAGCAGAGTTGGAACAGTGTGTTTTATTCATTCTCTTCATTATTAATGTATTTATACGTAGAACACCTTTAAGGAAGTATACGTTATAATGTATTCGGCAAATATTATCATTCTGATATCACACACCTCGCGGTTCCTGCGGTGATGATGCCGTGTCGTAGAATTACGGCACGTTAAAAGAAAAAGTCGTCTGATATGACATTTACCCATGTCAGGCCTATATTTATATTAATTATTTAATATTGCCAACAAAGTGGGTAAAATATATACAATTTATTGGTATAACCTCAAAAGGAGAAAAATGTATGATTTCAAAAAAATTCCCATGACGTCAGCTCAGTCACGCTGTTACGCATAAAATATTGCTAAATTTACACGTAATATATTTATATTATAGCATAGAACGCTTTACTACACGTGATTTATATACTTCGAAATGCAGCGCGTAAATGAACATGAAAATCATGCCGAAAAATATAGATAAGATTAATAAAACATAAATATAGTGGCTTAAAGGCAATGCTATTGAAACAGACTAAAGTAATTTTTTTAAGTGCATGGTCGTAAGATTTCGATCTGCAATACCCAGGATTAGATACTCGTAAGTGCAAATAAATGTATATTAAAATGTAGCTTGCATGAAACATAATTGTTCCTTAGCTGTGAAATTAACTTATATATGTATGTTCAAAACTGTTTAAAAATCAATGTATATCAATTTTGAAATAACATGTTTCGTACATGCTATGGCGCAGTCATGGCAACGAGAGAATAACAACATGAATCAATAACGATATTCGTTTTAATAAAAAAGGAAAAATGCCTCAGTATTTTTTTAGGCATAGATACCGTCAAGGAAGATTAGAACATATTTGCATGAATAGATATCCTATAAATCGAGAAATTGTAACAAGGTATTTTTGCGTAACAGTCTTACAGTGTTGTTATACAACCTGTAAGCATTGTATTAATATAGGAATCGTAGATACTGTGTCAGATAATTAAAAAAGTAATTTTCCCATCTTCCAACCTAATTCCTATGTAAACCAAGCAAAGGGATAAAGAATTCACATACTCATTGATCTGAAGTTGGTAGTTACTGGCATCAGTCATATCTTTTGGGGCAAATGTAACAGAAAACTTATTTAAATTCGTTACAGGCAATATATACTCGACTGCTCGCCCTCAACAATACGGAAATAAGATTTCACAATAAGCGGAGCAGTTAAGCCAAGCTCATTAGTGGGCGGCAGAAAACTTGATATTGAAACTTAAATACCAACACCTGCTACGACCTCATTAGTTGTACGAGTCCAAAGCTAACAGACCGAGCCTTGCAGAGATTCAGCCAGCAGGTAACCAACAGACAAGTCGCCCCTTCAAAACCCCACACAGGCCTCATAGCGGTCTGTGAGCATGGTGTTCGTTCTTTCACTCCCAATATAGGTCACAGTAGTTGATCAACGGCCATAATTTCGATAGGTAGATACGGACTCTAATATGTAATGGCATAACCGGAATTTGAAACACCTATCTCTAGGTTTCCTTCCGATTGTTCTAATCACTGATCTACCATGACAACGTGCCTACAGGACATTAAATTCCCCAAGTAACCCATTTTTGCAGTGAACCATCCGGAAACCCATAGATCAAATCCCGGATATGGCATTGATCTTTTAGTTTGACTCTACCTATACAACTCTTAGTCGTACAAATGGTTTGTGTTGCAAAAATAATTATCTAACGTCCATAAACAGAAATATACGTCGCGTGTGTAAACCAGCAATCCCTCACTAATTTGGCTCTGGTTCAATCCCAGTGGACTGCATGCGGGATTTGTGGTTGACAAAGCGGCGTTTGGGTGGTATTTTTCCGCATTCACCGGTTTCCCCCCATTCATCCAGCAATTGCTCATTGTCACATTTCCTTTAATCCCTTTCGCCTTCAATTCGTGCCATTTGCTTCCTCGCTCTCAAACTATCGTTGCGCCGATCACCCACTCCTGGTAAGATCTTAACTTCTTACAGCAACGAATAGCATGAGCTCTATAAATATGTATATTTCGTATTTTGCATCGTACTGAAAAAAATTTGTAATCTATAAGCCTACACACATTTTTGGGTATAATAGTTTCATTAACTTGTTGCAGTCTTTCGCTTCTCTGGTTAAATAGTTGCAGAAATTTATTTCTGTCCGATATGAGACACTTATGGTGGATTACTTGATTGATGGGAGTTTATAAGACTGTAAATTAAACTTTAGTATCATAGAATAGTAACTATTATTTGAGTAGATTGGTATTTTTGGGACAGATTAGAACTGAGCATTTTCGGAGGTGACTCGGTAACAAACCAGTACCTACCCTATAAAAGGGAGCACCCTTGGAGACAGGGATGAGGTTAGAAGAGGTACCGGGTGGCCAGACCAGGAGTCAAAGCACAGAAACACAGACTCCCTATAGTTTTCAAATTGACACACCCCGGCATTCGGACAGGCAGATCGACGATCCCCAATCCATATAGATATTCCACAAGGGGGGGGGCGTCCGTATATCTCAGCCACCAGCAGAAGACAGAGGGACGGGAAGAGTTCCACAAAGGGCATCATTTCTCCCTGTCAGGCCACAGTGAAATACAATCCCCAACACCTCCAACCCTCAAAGACGCCAAACGGGGTGAAGAATGAATTAAATGATTAATGGAACGATAAGGAGGGGCGGGAAATTCGGAGGATGAGAGAAGCAACTCCAGCAGTCTCCTGGCGATCCGGAGACATCCAATAAACCATAACCATAAACCAGAATGGGCATCGCTGGGTATCGAACGCGGTACCTCCTGAATGCGACTCGCAAGTGTTACCGTGGCGCCATCTTAATTTCAAACGAGAGTAATGTGTGTATCGTTTCCTTACGTGTTGAACATTACATTACATATGCATCATAAAACATTGCACTGATTCAATATTAAATAGGAGCAGGTGAACCAACTGGTAGAAGATTTATAAGTCTATATATTTTACACCTCATTTCATTGGTACGGTTAAATATACGTATAGCATAATTGCTTTATATAAAATTCTGCAGTTCTCTCCCCTTCTTGCCAAAGTTAAAGGCTGGCCCAACACTATGCAGCAGAAAGGTGTTTAACCAAAGGACGAATTTCAGAAAGGAATGGATCCGAGTTATTTTATATACATTACATACACGCGTGAAGCCAGAACTAAGCTTGTTAAATCATAGTGTATCGGCAAATAGTTAGAAATCTGGTCTTTCTCTGAAGTAATGTGTGTAATTGGATTAAGACTATAGTACTTTTTCGTAGTGTACCTACCCTCCCCATATTTAGGACTGACATACCCCTAGTATGTATAAGAGAATACCTAGGGGTCAGAAGTCCACGGCACAGAATGAAGAACCTGGAAGGAGTGGTCGGCCCGTAATCAGGCATGAATATGAGGAAGTGGATGATATGAAATGCAAGCGAAATTGATGATAGGACTAGTGATGATGGAACAATTGATGGCATGTGTGGCGGGGGAAACCGGAGGACCCGGAGAAAATCGGGTGCGGCGCCGCCCTTTGTGAATTGTATGAAGCAAATTTTACCTCTATATTCCTAGTTATTCCTTCTTTAGTTTAACGTCCTTTAACCTGGTTGATCACATTGGACGATGAATGAAATCGGTTAAATGATGCTCAACTGATCTCGTGGTTCATGAATCTTAAACTTACTCGACAATGGTCTTCTCAGAATAAGGGAAAAATTCAAAACAATACTAAGCGAGATTCAAACTCGGTACTTTTTGAATGTGAGACAGACACGTTAACCCTACGCTATTGAGGCGGGTTGTTATTCTGATTTGGTACAATAAATTAAGCCACCAAGGTCGCCACGTTTGCACCAAGTGTCTTTTGTAACGATACTAATTTGATACCGGTAAAACTATTATTATAGCACACATTTTATTATATCCCATTATAATACTTTTTGAAGCAGAAACCGCATAAATCTAACTGCTGAAATCAAAAGGATTCATGACAGATAACATTCACATAACAACAAAGTATTTTATTTTCAATGTCAGAAAAATTTAAAAGTCATAATACTCCCCAATAAGAAATAGGGGCGTTAAAACTAATATAGCTATTTTTACCAAAATAGATATTTATGATATAATATCGTAAAGTTATGGTTTTTGTTTTGATCGGGAATATTATGAAACGACACGCAGTTCGAATTTTACAACCACACGAAAATCAAAAAAAAACTTTACGCTCGCTCATCATACAATTTTGTTCTACGAAAATTTTCTGCTATTAAAAGAAAAGGAACGAAAGATGAAATAAAGTTGCGTTAAATTTGAGTCATTCACCAAGGTTTATAGTACGTTATTTATTTTTCAGCGTTAGGGCAGGTAGTCAATTTTATTCTGCCTCTTTCGCAGCTCTAAGGATATCATAATTCTCAAAATCTGCCATTTTTTTTTTTAAAAATACATCACAGAACAACAATAATATTGGTTTGTCAGGGCCTGCCATAACCCCATTTATACACACTAATATCGTGAATTATTTTGGTGAGTGTAAAGTTGGAACAAAAATACTTTTCACGCTTGCTGCACTGCTTTGCATGTGGATTGCATAAAAATGAAGTTTTCGATCTGAAATGAGCTCATTAATTACTCAATTACGCTCGGTCATAGAAAAAGGTATTTTTTACACAACATGGCAGAATAGTGGAACTTCTAGCATAGCGCACACAAACTAGATTATCTCACTTTTTGTGCCCCTCCGTTGTGACTAATCATGCTTCCAGTCCAATCATATAGCAATTACGCCTTGTATTTCCACACTTGGTTTAATTAGGCTTCACGTTTTATTGTCTTTTTACATGGCTAATTTTTCATGGCGCTCGCATTGTCTGTCCACAATATAAATCATCGTAATTCAATTTATCGCAATTTGCTGTAGAGTTAACGTATACGTTATATTGACAGATTTCCGCTTTCTTTGATGTAAAACGTCATTTTTATTACTTTCTCTGGCCCGTAAGCACATATAAAATGCACAGTAGCTAGAGAAGGTATCGCAGTCCACCCAAAAATTCTACGTCGAGCTTTCGTCATAACTAGCATATGTTTTGAGGTTCCCTGAGTACAAGAAAGGCATTTTTATAAAATATCCTTGTGTGTGGCTGTGTACAGAATAGTTGAAAAAGTATAAGACCGTAAAATACCAAACCTAGTATTTAACTTTAGTATGTTTCAAGGATGCGACACAAAGATATTGAAGAAAATCTCTCTATAGTCAACTACCCTTTTCAGGGTAAAATTTTAGAAAATTTTGCTTTTATCAAAAATGGCTGTAACAATATATTTACATGACCAAATGAACATCTTGAATTTTTTGGGAGTAGCCTTTGAAGACCTCTTTGTTCTGGCTGAGTTTTGCAAAAAATTGTATAATCGTTAAACCGTAAGGGACAAAACAAGCAACTACTACAAGAAAATGCAAATCTTGTTAATAATACACACAATTTATATCATATATGATTTTCAGGTAGAGTTGGCCGCTTTCGAGATATCTCTTGTTAATTGTTTCAGTTTTAGGCTACTCAACGTTTATCAAACGGCACCATGCAAAGCGAACCGAACCTGAATTGTTTCAATAACGATGATCTTTTAAAAAATTTGACTATCGCTTTAGATTAGTGCATCCCTTTACTCTGTTCTTCTTACAAGAGAGCGAGTAATAAGACAAATTTTGCTAATGTTTATCTCGACTAGTATGAAGTAGATAAAAGAATAATCAATGTAACAATAGTTTGTATATGTAACAGTTAGAGACATTTATTTGCATGGAACACATCAGATTCTTTTAGTATAATGTGGTAATGCCCTATGCAAGCGCTCTCACGTCCGCTGTAATATGTGAATCGACTGGACTGGAGGACGTGATAAACACGTAGCGACACTACCTTGGAATACTAAAACAGAATCTTCCACAAGTCTCCAATCCCGCAAGCTTCCAGAAATTTCGGCGACGTCTATTTTGCAATACAAAGAAGGAAGAATCGCAAACGAGTGTGTAGCGAGTCGTAATGAGTTGTGAGTGATTAGAGTGTTAGTGCGCAGTGGCACGCAAGCCGTCGACTGTCCACGCACCCAAGCGTCGAGAGAATTATTTTCAGCTGTGTCTTTAATTGACTTTAGTCATGAATTTTTGAGTTACTGTAGACATTTGATACACTAAATTACATAAAGATAAAATGGTGACAAAAATATGAATTTAGAAGAAAATGAATGCAAGAACCAGTGAAATTACACAAACCGCAGATTGCGTAACACTAGAACTATCCAAAGCGTCTAATGTGTTCCACTAATATGACTTCTTCTGCCTGTTCCACAAAAAAGCTACTCTTACAAAAGAGTATTCTTTTATCTAAATCATGCTAGTGGAGATGAACGTAATCTTAATTAGTCTTAGTACACTAAGCTAAAGTGATTGTCAAATCTTTACAAAGCTGGTCGCTATTTGAAACAGAAGATGACTTCCCGTTTGATAAAAGTTTGAGTAGTCCAAAATTTAAACCAATAATAAAAATATCTCGAAAACTGTTTACTCTTCGAAAACAATGCATTTGACATAAATTACTGCTTTTACGAGATCTAAACTTTATCTTTAACAACTTTTTGTCCATCTCTTACGGTTTGCCATTTATAATACAAAAGTAATGTAGAATGAAGAAACAATACCCCCAAATTTCAAGATATACAATTCGTTTATCACAAAAATATGATAAACATGGTGTATTTTAATAAAAATCATTAAAGCAAATCAAAATTTACGAAAAATGTTCCAAGTGTTATTTGGAAATGAAGAATTTTGCTGAAAGTCTTCGTAACGCATTCTTGGAAAATCCTAAATTTAAATATGAAATATTTCACCGACTCTTATACTGTTCAAAACACATACACGCCGACAGTTTTCTGAAAATCCTTTTGTCTGGATTCAGACGACCCTAAAGGCATGTGTTTCCGTTGAAACGTGTGAGGTAAAACATGTTCAGTATACTTTCACTGAATTGAAATGGAGTTTATTTATGGACGCTCTTTATTTGCTGTGGTTCTCAGCGTCTCATTCTCTATTGGGTGTGAAAGAGCGCTTAATTTTGCACAGAGGTATCTTATTCAGGCATGAGGCTATCTTATGTGCCGTAAATCTACGACACGGGAGCAACGGTTTTACTTCCCTTCCGAAGGAAGCCATGCTAATGACTTTTACGCCCGAAAAAATCCATTGTAGTCCGCCGGGTTTGAACCCGTGGCATTGAGCATATAAGGCTTACTTGCACTGAAAATGTGCTATTAAGTTACTTCGAAGACAAAAACAAAAAGTGGAAACCTTGTGACTTAACTTTGTCTTAACATCAAAAACTATCCAGAAATGAATGTGTCATTAAGTTTATAGCATGCCTGCATTAACTGCATAGATTATATATTGCGAACACTGCCAATAAATTTTGACATTACTTGAAAACATCCCACATATCTTAGCACAAGTGATTTTCGTTAGCTTCAGGAATCAATAAAATGTGGCTGATACTTTTAAGAATTCAAACACTGCCCTGTCTTCCCCCCCAAAGAAAAAAACATCCCATGTGTTACATTCATATGACTTATTCTACCTCTTCCGCAAACAAGTCATTCTTACAAAAGATTGTTGTTCTATTTACACCACACTAATCGAAATAAACGTTACCAGAAATCGTCGTATTACTTGTTTCCTTGTAAGTAGAAGGGAGGTAGGAGAATGTATTAGGCTAAAGTGATAATCAAATTCTTTAAAAACTAGTCGCTATGTGAAACAATTGAAATTCAGTTCTTTTGCGTGGCCAGGAGTAAAACAAAATAAACATGAAACGAAAGATAGATTTTCGTTTGAGAAAAGTTTAAGTAGTACACCAATAACAAGGAATATCTCGGAAACCGTTAACTCTACAGAAAAATTGTACATGATTTAAATTGTGTGTTTTAACAGGACTACATTTATGTGTACTAAGTTTTTGTTTATATGTGACGATTTAACAGTTTTGCAGAACTCATCTAGAGTGAAGTGGATTTCAGGGGCTATTCCCAAGAAATTTAGGACGTACATTTTATTTTCTATGTGAACGTCTTTAGCTTACGATATTTCAATAAAAATTAATATTTTTTAGAAAATCGAAAAAGTTCGAAAAAAATGTTTCAAGTAAAGGTAAGGTAGAAGTGGAGGAACTTTTTTGAAAATCTTAGTGTCGCATCCATAGAAGATATTAAACTTGCATACAAAGTTTGGTATTCAATCAACTCATCGTTTGAGTTATGCTGTCCAAAGACACACACACAATTTCACATTGATCTTTTTCTAAAAAGGCATTTTTAATTCAAAGGTCCTCAAAACATGTATTTCCAGTGAAATCCCAGTAACGAATTTTGGGTGCAATACAATGCCTTCTCTAACGAGTATGTATACTTTACATACAGCTATACTATATGCCAAGTGATTTTAACTCTTGTATCATAATCTACGATTATTACCCCTGTAAAGTGTGTTACCTCATGAATTGACAGGTATGTTTTCGTAAATGCTGGAGTGTTCATTTTGGAAAAATCTTTTTGTTTTATAAGACTTCTGCAAAATAATCTATGTAATTCAATAATGACCCCAATACTCAGAAAATTGTTTCAATTATGCTCTAAATGATAAAACAAACAGAAGGTTTTATCATGACAGAGGAAACGTGAAAGCTAAACACCAAACTCTTTACATAAAATATCTTACGTGACATCAAGAGCATAACCTAATATTTCAAAGAGGGCAGGTTCTAAGAACGAATGGAAATGTTAATTGAGGATTGCGTGACCACACAATAGAGAGAAAAAAAAAAAACACACATGAAATTACCTCAACAACTGCAGAAGGAATTTTCTCTTTGGCAGAAGCATATTATTTCCCTATTGCAGAGAGCTATTCATGTGAAGTTTTATGCCGGCAACCTAAATATTTAAGGAGGACTGGAAATCACGCATGTTACGGCAAACAACGACCCAATTTGAACTCGCCACTTGATGGTTGCAAAGGAGCAATTACTATTGTCACATTTTAGTACTTCTTTGTACGCTCGTTTTGAGGAATTTGATTTCATTTATAATAATTTCCAGGGATTGAAAAATAAACACACTATAGAGTATAAGGTTTTAAAGGAGTAGAACCTGATATTTTAATTATAAAAGTGTGATACAACATTTTGGTATTCGAATTGCGTATAGGGAGACTATCCATCGGGTTAAAGAACCATGTAAATTATTGGTGTAGACGAGATATCCATATTTCCAGCTAGAACGCAGCCATCAAACTCTTTTTATCCCCAGTGGCACTGTAACATAGCCACAACCCGAAAGATCCCGGAAGTATATTTTACCGAGGGTCACTGCAAAGACTCCAATGTACAGTCACCGCCCAGCTGCAACTGACAAAACAGCGCCGCCTCGTCCTTCAACACAAACTGATGACAAGGAAGTGATAGAGGCAGGAAAGGATGGACCAAAAAGTCGTGGCAGAAAAGGAACCTGTTGATGCAACTAAATCGTGAAAAATCCAAGGATAAGATTTTGCGGTTGTGGAATCCAATCGGGAACTCCCGGATGCGGGCCACAGACAATACCGCCTGAGCCTGCCCGCTCAGTAGGAGTCTGAAACTAGGGATGCTTTAACTAATCCACTGTGGTAAGTATTCAGCCGGTCAATCATGATCTTGTGGGTCCTAGTGGCGGGGGGTGTGTTGTCTTGTAAGACCTCGTGTTTCTGTTCCAAATCTGGCCACATCGGACGTTGTCGCTGAATCTACCAAAAAGTCAAGCTAATCTCCACCGCTAAGAGTAGCATGAATGAAGTAAGGTCCTAAGACTCGGTTTTCTCCCAAACATCAAACTTTATGTGTCCAAGCTTTGAACAGAAGTCGATCTTATGATGCTGTTCCAGAACCAAATTGCACAGCTTGTAAAATTTGCAGCTTGATGAAACTTATGCTTTTTAGGAAACTCTGAATACATTTAGAGGAAAATGCAGTGCCATGATGGTTCGGAAAATTCACGTGTTTGGAGTCGTGATTCTTTCAGCACCAACATGTCTTTACTTTCTTGTTGATGTTCTTGGGTGTCTACATCTGGATACACGTATTATACTTCCTGTCGTCGTGAATTTTTCAAGCAAGCAGCTCACAATTTTTTGCAATACTGTCCGTACCTGAGGATGAATCCCATTGAGTTGCGCTGCAACGAGACTTTGGGAATATCCCCTTCTCCATACAGAGAATAGTCCCTAAATGCTCTTAAACACTTAAAATTTTTACCTCAAATAACAGTATAGTGATTATGGTGTTTTCCTTTGCTACGCAACTTGTAGAAACATTGAGCACGCGAGGTAACTTTTCATGCGGTAATTATTATTTCACCTTAGGAATCAATATTTAAGTTTTTGTTCAAATAGTGTAATTTCAGTCTTAATCCGTTCAACACAGTTCCAACCATATATAATGTTTTAGTTGTAATTGAGAGGAAATACGTAGTCCAATAAATGTAGCACATAAAAGGGAAAGCGACTGCTCTATATGACGGCTTTTAGTACTGCGGGATCTTGGAGTCGAATAAAATAAATAAGGTTCCACGTATGTTTCTAATATAAGCATTTTAATGCTAATAGAAGTTATCTCGAACTAACTTCGAGCAAAGACAAATAGGTCCATTGGTCTTCATTCCTACATTTGTTATTAGTTCGACATATTTGGTAACACGATAGTGGCAAGAAATTGTTTCATTACGGCATACAAACAATTAACCCCTACATCCTATATTTAATCTATAAAACAGCTTTCCTTGTTCTCAAGGACGATACTGGGAATAATTGATAGCCATGTGTGTAAAATGTGTGAATGTTTAGTACCTTGCAGCTACGAAGATAGTACTTTCTTTTCACTTTCTCTAGCCGTACATATGTACATAGGAGTTAGAGAAGTTATTGTATTACAACCAGTTAATGAATCCATTGTGTTGCACGTATAAGCAATATAACTTTGACTCATGTTGATTTTTGCAGTGATATGTACTTTATAAAAGGTTACACTTGAGAGACATATTTACAGATTACAGCCTACTCAATGCCACATGTTCGGTGCAAGCACGCGGTCCGTTAAGTTACAGATCCATTGTGAAAGTGTTCATTGTTCACTTTGGAACCATCCCTTAGAGGTACGAGGGCCATCCGGAAAGTAGCGAACGATTTCACATAACTAAATAATAACGATAGATATTAACACAAAATGTTATTTAAAAAGCTGCAGAACCTTGTTCCATTTCTCAACGTAATCCCCATTGCTATCAAGGTATTTATCATCACATGGTACCAGTTTTTCAATGCAGATATTTTACTCTTCCACCGCTAAGGATCTAAGCCTAGATATCACTGCCTGTTTGAGGTCTTCATCGGCTGGGAAGTCTTTTCCGCCCCAAAAGTCATGTACTGTGTCCAAAGTGTACCACGATTTTTCTGAATTCTTTTATTAACATTTGCTTTCAACTCCTGAAAAACGACTGTGAACTTCCACTCCGGTCTTTGTCGTGCACACTAGTTCTTCCTTGATTACTCGTAAATTAGGCTCCACTTCTTCATTGAAGACTCGTTCATTGCATTATCACCCTAACTGCGTTATTAGTCTGTAAAATTCGATTAGCCGTACATGTCATGCATTCAAAAGCAGAATAAGTGCCTTGCTGTAGAAACGTGTAGCATCGTCATCGAAAAACTAGTACCACATGAGAATAAATAACTTGACAACACATGATTACCTTGAGGATTAGAGTAGGATACTGTAATTTTATACATCAAGTTTTGTGTTCTTATTATTTAGTTATGCCAAATCGTTCGTTACTTTGTGGTTTGCCCTCGTATCTTGTGCAAGTCACGCAATCGTGAATCACTGAAAAATTTAAACGCAAATTTTGTTGCGAGTCACTCACTTGTATTAAGTAGCAGTGATACCTCATTGTGAAGTCACCCCTCTAATGTAATATTTCACATTCTTTACAGAAAATTCCAGCAGTCACTACAAAATTTAATACCTTAGTTTCGGCAACGATTTCAACTTACCACTGAATAGCATAGTCCTTAACCATATATTAGCTCATCTATTCCCTAAATGTATTCGTCTTCTGCGGACTAGTATCAAAGTCTAAATTTCATTGCTGTTTTCCATGCCATTGTCTTCAATTAGAATTCCTCTAATTATTTCTTCCATTAGACCACTTTCTCCCATTTTTCGTCAGTTTCTGTTACTCCTGTTCGGACTTTATGGGTTTTATCTCGGAGTCACAAAA
Source organism: Hymenopus coronatus (assembly GCA_030762935.1). Lineage (NCBI taxonomy): Eukaryota > Metazoa > Arthropoda > Insecta > Mantodea > Hymenopodidae > Hymenopus > Hymenopus coronatus. Next base: position 40,133,921 of record CM060900.1, read on the forward strand.
TATATTTCTTCCTCACGTTTATGCTCTCCTTCGTTTATTCTATGAACAGTATTGTGTCAGACGCCAGTGTTTGTCGATACTTTCTTGCAGTTTTTGATCTCTTTTAAAAAGCTCAGGTGAATACCGAACCTTCTTTGTCAAGCGTTAGCAGTGACCTCAGAGTTTCAATATGAAGTGATTTTCCTTTTAGACTTGAACTTAAAGGAGCATTATCAAATAACTTACTAACACATTTAAAAGCGTACTGACATGCGAATATTTTACACTCACCTGTATCAGGGGCACTGCGTGTTGCCACAGATAACGTGATCCTTAAGTTGGCTGAATCCACCTACAGAGAGGTTTAAGTCCTGGCTCGCTAAGTGTTTTCTGAATGGTCATTCTTTAAAAACCAATGCGAGAGCTTTAGCTCTTGATCATTTATAAGCCGGTCTCCTTTGAAAACTTACTTTAGTGATTCAAGTTCATAGTAGTCATGGAAAAGAGGTCTAGAATGTAGGGGCATATTGGAGAACCTATCCCACCAAGAGAATCGACACAGTATTACTACAATCATGTACTGCGTAGAATAGTATAGTTAGCTCCAAAATCCATCTCACATTAAAAACTGAATTAGTGTATACTGGGGAAAACTGGAAGAATCCGTGATACTGCCTTGTCCGATTTTCTTCTTTTTACATAAACCAACAGCATACACTCATTTTTACCAACCCTTACAAAGTCATTTTACCCTGTTTAGCAACCATCCTTTCAGTTCTCTCGTAGTATGTAGTACAGTAGCATTGTTTGGCAGAAGAGTAGTGTTGTAACTCTGGTCTCATGCTATGACGGCTGGTAGAAACAACGAGAGTGCGTGATCTTGAATGAACTGTATAGAGCAGATGCTGCAGGAATAGAGAGGAAGGTGTAACTCATTCCACTCTGTGCGAAGCATTGGGGCATGCCACTATGCGAGGTAATAGAATGTTTGTAAACAGAAGATTTTCCTCATTGCTTCTAGTGTTGTACTTTTATTTTTACTTCGGTGATATGCTTTACTTTAGACCAGTCCATCAGTATCCGCTGCTATTGATGTACAGACGCTTAATACACTAACCAAACGATCGTCTTTTAATCTATGACGATGCTGGTTTTTATTATAATACATTCCAGAGAAGCTTTGGTCGCAACTGTATGTGGAATTAAGCATTGCCGTTAAATGTGATGCAAATAATCGCCATTTGGAAAATTAATCATCAGGTAACGATTTAAACAACTCCCGACCTCTTTCTTTCGAACATGTTATGTCCGTTTCATTTTGTAGAGCAAGTAACTCTGTTTGCAGTTAGCCTTACGAAAATGATACTTCTTGCTTTCGAAACAGACATTCGGTTCATATTTGCATAAAACACCACATTACCGAGTACTGTACGTTTATACACGAGTATGTGTGACGCACCAAAATTACCCCACCTTGATTGGAGTCGAGGAAAACGAGTTCTGGTGTCAGTACATCGCAGTTCCCTTTGGACATGTTGAATTCAAATGACATCCTAGCAAAAAAGGACATTTACTGGTAGCATGATATTCTACATTTCATTGCGTTGAGCATTGGCGGTGCCACAGAGGTCATGATTTGATTTAGGTAACCTATTCATGCAACACTTATATTAAAATTCATATTGTTTGAGAAGAGAATTTAAAATCCCTTATTTAACTGGAACGGTGTTATAGGTTTTCTTAATAAAATTATACATCATGACAGTCATGCTCATGATTAGCTTGGCACCATCGTGCTATTTAAGAACAAAATGAATTTATGCATGCAGTGGAAGGAGAGAATCTAAAAAGCAGATGAGACTACGCGAAATCAAATAGCCCTTCCGTAAGGCAATAGGGAATAAAATTTCAGATAAAGAAAGAAAAAAAAAAAAGCGGACAGCACCTCCATTCATTTGGGGGTGAGGGGCACTGAAACTCCCAGTGGAAACTGCTGAGAACATTAGCATAATTTGTTTCGACTCGCACGAAGGAGGTTGTATTTCAGTCCCACAGGAAGCCGCATAATTCTGTGCTTCTGTGGAAAAGAAGCTTGGAATCCAATAGACAGTGACGTGCTACTCTCACCATGAAAATCTAATAAAGAGTCCTGAAAAATGGAATCAATAGAATCCAAATAGAATATAGTTTGCCTTGAGGTGTTTACAGCAAACAAGCACCTTCTGATTTCAACGTATCGATGAAAATACGATGTTATCAGAAAAGAATATTAAAACTTAAAACACAAAGCAATCTGAAGCATAACATTTCTATACATGCTAGTGGGTATAGGGTGTATGGAAAAGACAAACGAATGTAACAGTTTGAAAGATAATACCACATGAATTTGTCCAAAATTTGATATCAGCTTCGAAAGCGTGTTAGGTATGTTTGTATGTAACATGAAAATTCTTTATTTTCAGATTGTGCAGTGCACGAAGTAGTTGATGATGCAGAGGGTCATGAAGCCATAAAAATCTACGGTTTCTCCTTGTACATTATTTTTCAGAATATGATAGCCGACTGCCAAAGGCGGTGTGACTTTAAAGTTTGGGATTAGGAGGTCTGTGGTTTGAAATCAACCCTCGCAGTTGCCAAGTCTTCCACTTACTAGTCCCTTAACTGATGCGCGAATCTCAACTTGCAAACAGTCTTCAGAATCTCCAAGAAACAAGAGTTCTTACTACATTGCCTCGCACTCCTAGCACAGGGTCTTCTTTTGTTTGCTAATGGATATTGCCCTGTGACAAGGGGGAGAGGACCTCGTTTGAAGGCCATGTATTGGAGAAAACTATACGTCTTCGGCGAAGGACAGTTAAGAACGATGGAAAGGGCCCCCCAACCAAGGTAGAATACCGCACGTAGTCTCTTAGGCTTCTTTTGTAACCTCTGGAAGGGACAGGCCGCGCCGTGGCCGAGTGGTTAGACCACTCGACTCTCACCTAGACGGCCGGGGTTCGATCCCAAGCGACCGCATGTGAGATTTGTGGTGGACAAAGCGGCGCTGGGGCGGGTTTTCTCCGGGTACTCCGGTTTCCCCCGCCATCGCATTCCACCGGTGCTCCATCATCATTCATGTATCATCAGTGTCACCGCCTGCGGTGCCATTGGTAGTTAAAGCGGGCGTTAAACACTACCAAGTTAAACACTACCAAAAATCTGGAAGGGACAGATGATGGAAAAGATCGGAGAGGAAATCATATCCGGATGTCGAAGGGGGCAATCATACGCCGCAAACTCAAAATTCACGAGCCACGAAGGATACTCCAAACGGGTGCTCACCCAAGAACATCTGGAGCATGTCATGGCATTGGGGTCCCAAAACGGGGCAGGTAAGAAGCTTTCAGAGAGCACGCATTCACTGCCCGACTGCTTCTGATCTTATAGACCTGTTTGTACGGGGTGAACACCTCCGGGAGTTAAAGCACCTCTAAAACCAAGGAGGTTAACCTCTGGGGCGATTTCCATCAGGGCAAATCCTATGTGACCAAAAAGCCCCTTCCCCTGCGTGAACACAGCAGGAAGTTTCGGAAGTAGATACGTCACTTATGCGCTTTACCTCCAAAGGGAAGACTGTCGAAAATCCTTGATCCTGCCAACAGCAATCTAGCATGCCGTCTATTGGTTGTTGCTCAGGCTAGTCCCGGAGAACTTTAAGACATCTCACAACCCGTTTTGTTAATACAGCCCAGGCATTCCCTATCTCCTACTCGGAAACCACTACCTAGACGAGACCAACCCAATTCGAAATACTCCCTTTCTATAGGGGCTCAGAACTTAGGTCCGACATACTTCTGGTCTCGTCAGAAGTACCACTGGTACCAGGAGTCAACAGCGCTCGCACCATGCAGCTGAGAATGTCGCTACCTCACCCCCCCCCCATCCACAGGGGAGACAAATAACCAAGAAGAAATGGCCACAGGAAATTATGGACTAAAAAGTGTGGTAGAAGATGAATCTCCCAAGCGTTTATTTTTGACCTGGTGAAACAACACCCCCTCCCCATCCACAGGGGAGACAAATAACCAAGAAGAAATGGCCACAGGAAATTATGGACTAAAAAGTGTGGTAGAAGATGAATCTCCCAAGCGTTTATTTTTGACCTGGTGAAACAACGAATAATCCATGACCACAGCCAGGCGGTCGACGGGGATTGAACTCGGATCCTGCCGAGTTGCGAATCGCACGTGTTACCACGGTACCACCTCGCTAGTTTCGTTTACGACTAATACATACAATCTTTGAATTCCACAATTCTTCACCTTAGTAACGAATAGTATTTTGCTGAAAGTAATGTTACCACTGTATTGCAGATTTAAACCTAACATATGTGGAAGTACTGGAACATTTTACTCAATGCCACAGACGGAGTAAACCCCTTGGGTAACCACACACCTGCTCGTCTACTCACCATTTTTGCCAGTTTCCGCTGAGCGCGCAAGGCTTACGTCCAATTCCTTGGTCGAAGAATACTTGCTATATGGCAAGCAGGGAAGGCAGAGAGGTTGCCTAAATAGAACGGTATAGCCAGGTAAAGGTGAAATTACACTGAATAACAATGTTAAAATTTTCTGAAATTTAGTTCAAACAAATGGCTTTAACGAAATTAGATAAGCTGAATTCATTTCTGAAATATATATCTATATATATTTTTTTTGCACTTACAACACACAAGTTGTCTTCTACTAACATAAATATTTGACTTTTTCCTTAAGATAAAACCATGCAATTTAAAGGACAAGACCTACGAATTTGAAGCAAATTAACTTTTGTTGGAAATTATTGAATCCTTGTATAACTACAATTTATTCACATGTTTTTTTCTGAATACCCCACTGGAAATTTCTTAATTTTTCACCTTTCAAAACTTTACGGGAAAACCCCACCTTTAATTTTATTTTCTCTACACAATACTTTTCCCTTTATTATTATAAATCAAAAACACTTTCTTTATTAAAATCAGAGCAACTCTTTATTAATAAGGACTCCTTTAAACATTTTCAAAATATATTATACTCTTACATTTTTAAACTAATATCACTTTACAGACAACTATTTTGGTTTACTTGCAATAAGCTTTTCTAATTTTTAAACTAATTTACATCTGTAGTCGAATAAATAAACGTTTAACACTAAATGCCTAAACAAAAGCTCGTGTGGTGCCTGCTCTGAAAAAGGGGTATTGAACAATTGCCCACCAAAAGTTCTAAATGTTTTAATTAAATTAGAGGTGAAAAAGTTAAAACTATTTCAAATATAATATGCAACCATGTATAAGTTTTTCTATAAATAATATAAAATTGGTTAAATAAACTATTTGCTCTTTATTTTTGGAAGATCTTTAGCTGCTCTGGTTTTCAGTGCCCCCCCTCTATAGTGTTCCATAAAGCTTTCAGTTCTGCAACACAGAAAATTCAATAGATTCACTTTACTTGCAAGAGGATAAATTTCAATTCAGCTTGTCTGTTATAATAACAAATAAACATTTGGCGTGTGCAAATAAGCAGTAAGGCACATATAATTTTAACTTAATCTAAATATCATACGGGATATGGAACTGAAGATGCATTTACAACATTTCATACAGATATGTTCGAGTGGTCAGCGAGCTAACTTCTCACCCGGAGGCCCTGGGTTCGATTCCAGCCTGGGGCGGGGAATTTTTCTTTAACCAGAATTATTCCCTATCACGCACAGAGTATGGCACTATGTGTGTGAGAGTGAATGTGTGCATGCGTGTGTTTAAATAAAATAAAACTATTTAAACCCAAAGTAAAAGAACCTACAGACAACGAGTTGTTTCTAATGCAAAGCTCCAATGCGACCTTAGATGTTAAAGCGGGCTATATAAATAAAACAATAAAAAAACTTAGGAAAATTGTTAATAGAGGCAGTTTAGGACGGTAAATAAAAGCTTGGGATGGCTAAGTAACACGAATGTGCTTTCTTACCTTGTGAACTATAAGACTCTGTTAATACCCGATTAAAGAAAAATGATAATAGAAAGTCAATGAGAGCTCATTTTAATGTTCTGAAAACAATACGCTGAAAGTGTTATACAGCGGTCGTTGTTTCAGGATCTCCTTCCGCCAAGTGACGGTTTTTTTTTTTCTTAATATTATTTCTTAATAATATTTTCTTTATTAGCCAGACATTCCGTTCACTATTTAACGGTAATGAAAGTTGCAGTAACTGCAAAATGATGCAGGTTCTTAAAGAAATGGACTCTCCTAGTCAAAAAGGCTTTTATCATTCTTTAAGATTCTTGGAGTTTCTAGCGCTAATTTCAAAGTGGCACAGAAAACACAAAACCCATTACAGTAATGCCCCCAAGCTGACTGAGCAAAATTGAAGGAAACTGTAATTATTTCATTCGTGGTCCATCAGCGGCTGTGCCTGTAGCGCTATGACTTGGCCTATTCAAAAGTGCAATGCTTTTACATTAAGTTGATGGGAGAATTCCAGAGAGAAGTAATCATCTGGGAATATTTGACAATGCATCTTCACCAAGAAGAGGAGACGGGACATAGTAGTCCTTCCTGTCTTGCAGCTTTCAGAAACAGCACACTGAAAGAAAGCGCAATCTTATCCCTGTACTCGCCATGTGTAATGTGTTATTTCAATATGTTTACGTCTGCAAAACGGTGGTAAAAGCTACAGGTTTAAACAAGGAAGTGCACAGTACAGAATAACAATGCAGGTGAATATATTCAAAATTAAAATCAAACAGCACAAATGTGACGAAACATTTTGAGCAACTGACGGTGCAAAATGTGTCATGTTTGCTAGACTGCGTTTTTCGTTCAATATATAGATATTTCTTACTGTCATACAGGGTGTTAATGAACTACACCGAAATAATTTGCGAGATTGTGCTCGTGACTGATATAAGTAATTTGAGATCGGCGATGCATGGTCCCTGGATACACATAACGCAGCTACGTAGCGTTAAACCTGTGGGTATCAGATGCTGATAAGTCGATGGTAAAGCAAAACAGGTTGAAAAAATGGCTTAGAATGTGTTTAAAACTACTGCCCGAGTATAGAAATATCGACATTTAGCAGCTTGTTACTAGCGTCCTCAAGATTTAATATCGTAAAAACCTGTAACATCTCAAAGTAATCACTTGACACTGCGACACTGAGCATTCATTAACTACGTTCTTGAGTTATATACGAGGTACGTCCAGAAAGTAGGTTCCGTTTGGTAATAAAATTAAATTATGTACAGATACAGAATAACTATTTATTGCACAAAACTCTACAACTCTTAAACTACTTTTCCACATAACTGTCGACATTTTGCAGGCATTTGCCATAGCGTGGCACAAGGTTTTGTATACCTTCTTCACAGAAGTTTGCCGCCTGTGTCTTCAAAAAGTTGGAAACATTTTCCTTCAGCTCTTCGCATTGTTGAAGTGTTGACCGCCAAGGAAAGACTTGAGATGTAAGAACAGGTGAAAGTCGCTAGGAGCGAGGTCAGGGCTGTACGGAGGATGGTCAAACACGTCCCAGCCAAATCCCTGTAGGAGGTTTTTCGTCACATTTGCAGTGTGTGGTCGTGCGTTGTCGTGAAGAAAAACAACACCTTTTAACAGCAATTCTCAGCGCTTATTCTGTATTGCGCGGCGCAATTTCCTAAGTGTCTCGCAATAAACATCTGCTTTGATTGTTTGACCACGCGGTAAGAAATCAACGAGTGAGATGCCTTTCCAGTCCCAGAAAACTGTGCACAGCATTTTTCGATGTGTCAAGATTTGTTTCGACTTAACCTTTGCTGGGGATGAAGTGTGCCTCCATTCCATTGATTGCCGCTTACTTTCAGGGGTGTCGTTAAGAAACCCAAGTCTCATCTCCTGTGACTATCTGTGTCAGAAATTCTTCGCCGTCTTCATCATAACGGGTTAAAAACTGAAGTGCACTACCCATCCGTTTTGTTTTGTGTTGTTCAGTAAGAATCTTTGGTATCGAACGTGAGCAAAGTTTACGAAATTTCAGTTTTTCGGTAACAATTTCCTGAATTAGTGATCGTGAGCTTTAGGGAAGTTCCATAGCGAGAGCACTAATTGTAAACTTGCGGTTTTCCTGGATCTTGTCATCAATCGCGTGAACCAGTTTTTCTGTAACCAAAGATGGACGCCCACTTCGTTCTTCATCGTGCACTTCACTACGTCCTTCATTGAACTGTCGGACTCATCTTCTCACCATTGAATTACTCATCGTATTTTGTCCGTAAACTTCGCAAATTTGCCGATAAATTTCAATTGGTTTCACTTTCCTAGCATTCAGAAAACGAATCACAGATCTGATTTCAGAAGCGGCGGGATTTTCAATCAACACCGACATTGTAAACAAACACAACAAAGCATATGTGGCTGACAGCGATCTCAAAATGGCGCACGTTTCTTCTCCTTGATACAGAGCGTCTACCGCGCATGTGCGTAACTGCGATCACAGCGCTGCAGCGGAAGTAAATTGAAACAGAACTTACTTTCTGGACGTACCTCGTATGTAGCATACTCTAGAAACGTTTTTTCGACTGCTCTAGTGGCTTAATGCGTAACGCGTGAAGCTTCTATCCCAAAGGTCGCGAGTTCTATTCCTGTCATAGAGTAAATGTTTTTATTATTTTTTCATTCCAGACGAAATGCCGCGATACGTGAACGAACCCGAACACGGAAATTATCTTTCACTTGAAAGCCAGTATCATAACCACTACGCTAGAGAGGTAGGCTGTAATATGTCCCCTTCGTTTTTCGTGTTATGCTCTCGATGGTTGATAAATTAGCCAGTGGCGTACTGGCAGTTCAGAAACTTATAGCCGTTACTTCGAAATTTCAATAAACAGGCCAGAATTCTCCTATCTCAAATTAATTATTAAAGTAATCCACATATTCTGTGAAAATATTTCCGTATAGTTCATTAATACCCTATACTATTCATTTAAGTACTTAACTATTTAGTAAAGACACAAATATGATATAAATATTTTATATGATGCATTCACGTGAATTTCTCTACCAGTCATCATGTATTTCAATCTCTTCTAGAAGAATGTTTTATACAAGCTTATTGATTCATCTACAACGCATTGTAGAGAGCTAGATAAAGTTGTCTATGCCTTTGGCTTCCTACGGTGTTTGGCAGAATCCCCTTATCAGTTCTGTTCCAGGCCTATCCGGTTGAGCTGGCATTTTATTAAAAGCAAGTGGCAAAAAGGGTGGAAAACATAGGAACTGTATCTGTGTGGAAGTGCGAAATGACAGATATTGGCTAGATAGGTCCTATTGGTTTGATGTTAAAAGTCTGACGCTGAAACCCTAACCAGTGAACTGTTTCCAGCTCAGGAAAATATGAGAGCGTTGAGACAAACACTATGTGGATTGCTTGGAAGAGATTTCCATGTAAACGTTGTCCTTTTCACTAAATGTGCCATTTAAAATGAACAATACATTAAAAAGTTAACTCAAGGAAATAACACCAGTGGGGTTACTGGGTAAGTTTGATAATAAAAGTATAAACAGCATTAATAAATAATGGTAAGAAACAACCTGTACACTACAAAACCACGTGAAACGGTAAAAAATATATTTGCTGGCAAACAATTTCAATATCATCACCGCCGGTGTGCTGGAATGTCGACCTACTGCAGATCTTTACTTTTTCTACTGGTGTAGAGCTGCCAGTTTAAGGCACACGACCATAACACACCTCACGCCATTTGGTCAGCTGACCCTGGTCTAAGAGATTGCAGGGGTTAACTGTGCAAAATTAGGCGTGGGCATTCACAAAAGTAGATATTTTATCCACTATTGGCCAATCATATGTTTCCGTTTGCTTTCTGTAAACAAGTTCAGTACCCAAAGAACTCCTGGACTAATTTATTTTCGAATAACTTTCCTTTCCATATAAGATATGGATTTCGTAATACAATGCCGTTCTTTTGTTTTTATATTTTTAAGAGAACTGCAATAAGCCTTGCTTTTGTTTCCAGGTGTGCTTATAGCACAGCGAGTCGCGAGCTATAGAAAATAATATCTTTCGTTTATGACTTAAGATTATCCTGAGATGGCACGGGTAGAAGTAAGTTTATACTGCTATAAACGAACTCCGTCAGGGTAGTTTATTACAGCCACATTTCTGCTTAATATACGCAGCCAGCTCTTTGGTTCTGCACAGCAAGTAGTGGTGTGTACAAGTTATAGAAACAAAACAATAACGGTAATGAATAGACTGTAACGGTAATGAATAGACTGTGTTTATTTTCCAATGACTGCTTCTGTAGAAAAACAAACATCCAACATCTCCTATTAGTCACGTTATTGTTCAGAAAACTAGTGCTTCAGTCCCATGTTGTGCAGCGGAGAACAAAGGAAATAATAATCATAATAATAACAATCATAATAATAATCATGAAGTAAAATAAATAAACCTGCCGATGCCTTTGATTTCCTATTGTATTTTTATTATTTAATGTTTTTTTTTTTTTAAGTATATGCCCGTCTCCTCTTGGTTGGTGTCAAAAGTCAGACATTCAAAGCCTAACCAATAAATATATGTTAATCTCATGCTCAGGAGCGAAGGAAAGAGCTATTGGCATACAACAAATATTAGAGTGATAGTATGCAATTGCCTTGTAAAGATTTTTCACATTATTATCTATGTCATTTGAGAGGGACAAAAGAACGGGTTTACCTGACAGATTTGGCATTACATACACAGTTTAGAAAAAATGTAGAACTGAGATATATAAAATGAATCACATAAAGTGAAAACACGTTAAAATAAATTCGCATTTTTGTTCATTTAGGTCACCAAAAGTCTAGGTATTCATTTTCTTGCAAATCTCCGATAATAACATTTTAGATAGTCTTAATTTTGTAATGATTATGGAAAGATAGAATCAGAACAAAAACGTGAGTGATATAGCCGGAATTTGAACCACCAATCTTCATCTCGGTGTCGCCTCTCTACTCTACAACACATTATGAAAAGTTCATATGATTGGAAGTTTAATAGTAAAACACAACTTCTCAGTTTTTCTTGACATACGATTCCCCAACATCTGCTTCTATACTTTTAATGTATGATTCTACCTTTCCAGTCTACGGAATAATAATTAATAGAACTGACTAATTCATTATGTATTCACAACAAATCTAAATCTTTCTTGGATCGAAGCATGTTGTGCACATTCACCATCGCAAAAATGCAATGACCACAAATTTTATTGCTAAAACCAGGTGAAACCATGAACTGGGAAGAGCTTTCTTCATTAATCCCTTACCAACTTAACACACAGATCTTTATATCGACATGTGTTTTGCTCTCGACTGTACACCATGGCGACAACGGACTGGCGTCAGCGATCTAGCAAATGTTCTCAGGAATAGATACACAGTCAAAGAGCCTGAATATATATTTAAAAGAAATTTGGAATTATATGACCTCATTATTTCATTTTATACGACTATGTATTCTAATTAATGTAACCTTAATTATAGTCAACATATGACCAGGTTGTTCAAAACAAACCTGAACAAACTGTTAAAAGTTCCTATCAGCGTGAGGCAAGTTGCTGAACTTCGACAAATTCAGAGGAGGTAAAAACCATAGCGTCCCACAGTAAACAGCAGCCCGTCTCTCCACGTATTAATTGGTCATGCTAATCACTACAGCATCGAGGACAAAGCGTATCATCATCTACTGACACTTCAAAAACAAATTACAATCAAGTGCAGCAGCCTAACCATTGTATAAGGGCTGTACTTCATATCTAATCATAATAAAGAGGAAGCTATTTAGTTGCGCCTGCCGAGGTGCAGTCAATTCCAATATATTACGACCACACCACTAATATGCAAATTTCGATAACGCGATTCATCTTTAGAAGATAGGCCACTATCCGAGCTTGCGCGATGTCTCCATTGGGGATGTATATTGTAAGTGACCTATGCTTTTCTTCTATACTGTAGACAGAATTATTACGGATCGGAAGTTGGGGCCTTGTGTGCTTAAGGGAACAGTTAAAGAGTATATTCTGAACTCCATATTTTTAAAAATACAGCTTTCAAATTTAGTATATTTGTTACTGTTACTTAAGCTAATCTCTGTTCAGAAACTTCAGCAATCTGCTCCTGGTAGCTTCTGCGTTCTAATTCTTTGAGAAGTTCTTCGTTTGATACAAAATACCCCTAGCGGAACAGTTTCATGTTTCATGTATAATATTTCATGTACATGCAAATAGAATTTGGCCTGGATTTTGATGCATAATGAAACCAAAGTTAGAGGAACTCTTTATAATGCAATTTTAATTATTTTGAACAACATATATTACTTTCTGTACACGTAGTATGTTCATAGTGTATAGAGGAAGTATTGTATTACACCCAGAAATTCCGTACCGAGATTTCACTGGAAATGCATGTTCTGCGGTCCCCCGAGTCCACAAAGAAACACTTTTAGAAATAGGTCCGTGTGTGTGTTTGTTTCTGTGAGCAGTATAATTTAAAAACTAAAATACTGTGAAATACCAAACTTGGTACTTCAGTTTGGTATACTCCAAGAATGCTACACAAAAATGTTCAAGGAAACCCACCCCCCTCCAACCCGAACTACATACACATGAAAACGTTTTTGAACATTTAGTTTTTCTCACAAATGGTTGAAACGATTTTGATTAAAATGCCATACATTAATGCTGTTTGCATCAAAAATAAAAACTGTATTTTGAAATTCATAGCAATAGCTTCTGAAAAATTGATTGTTCTCGTTGAATTTTGCTTAAATTTGCATAACTGGTAAACCGTAAGAAATATACAAAAACTTATTGCACAAAAATTGTATGTCATCAAAACAAATAATTCATGCCATAATTCATATTTTTTGTCGTAGAGTTGCAAATTTTCAAGATATTCCGTGTTATTGGTTTGAGGTGTAAGCTACTTAAACTTTTTCAACGGCAGGTCATCTTTCTTTCGTCTGTCTTCTGCTAACCTATTCCTGGCAAGCAAAGAGAGTGGATTTTCTATTGTTTCACAATTTTTTTAAAGGAATTGAGTATCGCTTTACTTCCCTTATGCTTACAAAGGTTGAGGCAATAACACCACTTCTAATAATCTTTATCTCGAGTGCTATTTTGTAGTTAAAAGAATAATGCTTTGAAAGAAAAGTTTGTTCAGGTAGAGAAAGTCATGTGAATGGAACACAACAAATTTTTCAAATGTTTATTGCCATTTAAATATTCACCTAATTAATTTTCATCAAAAGTCATACCAAACTATAAAAAAGGCCTAAAGAGCTTAAACTCTATATTTCGTAACAATCTGGTCAAAGCTTCTCAGCAAGGAACTTTTTATACAAAGAAAAATGTAATGCTCATCATTAGATGTGCAGTGCACTCTAACCTTTCATTCACCATCCAGATAGTTAAAAAGGGCTCAGATTAATAATACATATACCACTTTTAAAAGAGAAAGGAACAAGTAATGCTGTAATAATAACATTTAAACCACAACTTCAATTCAAAATCTGGAGTCTTCAGTTAACTTCCCTCTTGCGCGACCGATATTCACTGTCAACAGAAACCTTCTACAAATACAAATATACCGTCACGTTGTCCAAGCTTTGCTTACCCTATACCTGTAATCCCAATTAGCTGTAGAGCACACTGGGTCCCAAGTTCCTAATTTATAATACCAGTTAGGTGATGTAACACAAGAGAAATTATAGGATCATAACACTGGTTTCAGCTATATAATAGCGTCTTCGTGTATTATTATTATTATTATTACTATTATTATTATCATCATCATTATTATTCAACCTAATAGCCGGGGCAGAATTTTGGACTACAACCTAACTTCGGAGTTCAGGTAAAGATGGAAACCGTGGTAGTGTTGCAACTTCTCTTCTGTAGGATGGTGATGACGAAATGACACACACACACACACACACACACAGCCTTCCCAGCAGGGAAGAAATCGAACCCGAATCCCCCGCGCCAGGGCAGTCACATTACCAATACGCTAACGGAACGGACTAGATAACAGCTATACCCTATGATATATAACTTGTCCAGTTTGGTTCTGTGCTTGTCTTTCGGACACTCTACCTGCTCTGCCTAAATTCTGGGAAAGCACACAATCCCTCCCAGCCCTGTATTGTCTGTTAAAATGGCTACTGCTCTTTGCAAATACACACGTTACCGTAAAGACAAAGTCAACAATAGGGTAAGGGTTTCTGTCTCTTTCTTTTCTAGACCTGTCAAGCTATATCTGAAAGACTCTGGTACAATTTTACTGCATTTGTCCTCTGAAATCATAGAAAACTACCCAAGGAATTCTAAAACCACACAAAATATCACATATTGGGCACTAACAAGCACGGCTTAATTATTGAATGGCGTGGGAAGAATAAAACAAACCGCATAATGCATTAAAACCATTATAGAAACAAATGGTTAATACAACTGTGTTTTATAATGACTATTTCACAGCGTCACAATTCACATCCTCCAACGAGCATCCAGTTTACAGCGTATGAAGCTGTACTGCCTTACTCCATTATCAGTTCTTATGTAGCAGAAAGAAGCCAGCTATAACCATAATTAGTTGAGATTTTAAACCATTAAGAAGTGTGTCACTGGTTTTAAGCCAAAACATGATGAAGCCATTGCAGGACACGCTCAACAGATGAGGTTAATCTGCATTCTGCTTTGCACTGAGCGCAGTGGCCAGAAGTCAATTTCCGCTTGGACACTGCTACCTGTTTGACATTTCAGGGATTTGCCATGTTGTGCGTAAAGACAAATGTGGGGTAATCTGTGAAACCACCGCAACATTTAAATCATTAATCATTTCAGTATCGTCCCCCAGACAGTAAAGCATGGAAATCATAAATCATTCAAAAAACCTCAACAGACGCCAGGTAATGTTAACCTATCAAAATCATTCAAATTTAAATGGAAAAACAATGAAGTACTGCCCAGGAGCTAAGATCGAGTGGAAAACTAGTTCATTAAATTAATATTAAACATTGTTTTCAATAGCTTTGGTAGATTAATCTTCTTGCAGTGTACGTCTGAAAGTAGTAAAATATGTGGCGGCACAAGGTACTATTTTAGGACACCTATTATTTGTAGGAAATGATATATGTCAAATGAACAAAACAAAAGTTACTTCCTATGCTGACGATACTACGTTATTAGCTGGGGAAAGGAAGTGAATAATTGAAAAATAAATATGAATCATGCAATGAAGTATGCATTGCATTCCTTTGGAGCTAATAACTTTAAATGTAAAATAAATAAAAGCAAAATAATGCACTACCTTCCAGGAAATAAATTCTTACAAGAAAAGCTTGTCTTCAGACCGAAAATACCACAGTGAAAAAAATATATACACACAAATTCCTTGGAATATATGTAGGTAGCATATAAACATGGGCTATGCATGTAGACAGATTTTATTTATTAAAGTAGTTTCAGCCAATATCATTCCAAAGATAGTTAAAACTTAAATACTATGGAATTATTCATCCACAGATATTATATGGTGGTGCAGCCAAAATACATTTAAACAGATTTTTACTTTCTCCATACGCACTATGTACATAGTGTATAGAGAAAGTATTGCACTCCACCAAAAATTCGATACCGAGATTTCACCGAAAATGTATGTTTTAGGGTCCCCAATATAAAAAAAACATTTTCACAAAAAGGTCCGTGTGTGTGTGTGTGTGTGTGTGTGTGTGTGTGTGTGTGTGTGTGTGTCTTTGAACACGATAACTCAAAAACGAAAAGTCGTTAAAATACCAAACATGGTATTTAAGTTTAGTATCTTCCAGGGATGCGACACGAAGATTTTGAGAAAAATCCCCCCACTCCCAACTACCCTTTACATGGAACGTTTTTCGAAAATTTTGATTTTCTCAAAAATGGCTGTAACGATTTTGATTAAAATTTCGGATATTAAACATATTTACCTGGGAAATGAAATGTGTATCTTGAATTTTCTGGGAATAGCCTCTGAAGAGTAGTTTATTCTGGATGAATTTTACTAAATTTTGAATAACTGCTAAACCGTAAGAGATGGACAAAAACTTACTACACAAAAAATGTAGAGCACATTAAAACACACAATTTATATTATATACATTTTTTTCGTGGAGTTCGTCGTTTTTGTGACATTCCTTATTTTTGGTTTCTGCTATGAAAAACGTATACTTTTCTCATATAGGAACTTGTCAACTCCTGTCCATACAAACAAAGGAACTTCATTGACATAGCAACCAGCTTTTGACTATCACTTTAACCTACAGTTGTCCCTTACTTCGCTTCTACTTACAAGGAAGCGAGTAATTACACTATTTCTGCTAATTTTTTTCTGATTAGCATAAAGTAAATAGAAGGATAAGCTTTTTAAGAATCATTTGTTGCAGGGATGTGGAGGAAGTCATGTGAATGGTACACATCAGATTTTTTATTGTGTAAACAACTTTAAAAATAATGCAAGTGTTAACCTTATTCTGATTATAGGTATACTTGCTGTTCTGGTTACTAATGATAAGCAATTAACCAAAATTAATGAGATTCATTATTGTATTATTTGAAGAAAAATAGACCATCATAAATTAATTAATACAAGAAAATAATATCAAAGCGATGGGGGTCATTCTATACAAAAAATTACTAATAAGATTAAAATTATTATATAGCTCCACCGTTAAACCCCATCTGAAAAATTCCTTATATGTTTGTATAATCTTAATGAATTGTATATATTAATGTGTATTAATTTGCGATATTTAGGTGAATATTTTATAACGGAGTTTTATTAATCTTTTTTCCCCACTTTTATACTGACGAAGCAAAAGTTGTGTAACACATGTACAGTGAATACACCAAACTAAGTTCAATTATTAGATAAGCGCTTGTAGCGTTTATATGCTTACAAACCATACAGCGGTATCCTGTAGGCAGTGAGTTTATAAGGTATATAGGAAATAAACATGTAGTCGCATTTGTCTCACAGTTAGAGTTATGTATTTTAAATTTTCGAACGTAAAGTCATCAGCAATTTATTACTTTCTCTTATGCGTATGTACGGAAATAGTATGTAGAAAATATGTTGTATTCTAATTAAAAACTTCGATAGCAAGATTCCACCCGAAAATAGTGTTTCTCAGGATCCCTGAATCAGAAAAGGGCATGTTTAGAAAATAGTCGTGTGTCTGTCCCTAAACAGCATAATTCAAAAAAAGAAAAGTCAGTCAGCTAAAAAAATTGGTATGTTTTTTATCTTCTAAGGATCTGATACGAAAACTTTAGGAAAATCTTTCCACCCAAAACTACACTTTACATGGAAAACTTTTCACAATTTTAGATTTTGTAAAAAGTGGCTAACAATTTTTAGAGAAATGCCGCATATTAAAGATGTTTACTTGGCAAATAAAAAAAAGTACATTCTGAATTTCTGGGGAATAGACTCTGAAATCCCGTTCTTCCTGAACTACTTTTGCATAATTTGTAAACCGTAAGCGATAGACAAAAATTCCATAGCCAAAAAAAGCAGATCTCGTTTAAATATTGTGTCATATACTATAATCTTTTGTAGAGCTAACTATTTCACAATTATTCCCTGTTAATTTTTCAATTTTGAAATATAAACTTTTCTCAAACGGAAAGTCGTCAGTTCTTCCATATCTCATTTGTTTTACTTCTGACCATGGAAAGAGAAGCGAATTTCAAATGGCAGTCATTTATAAAAGATTTGACTGTCGCTTTAGCCAAGTCCGTTATTTCGTTTTTATTTATAAGCAGCTAGGTAATATGACATTTCTAATAGCGTTCATCTGGAGTCGCATTCCGAAGAAAAAATAATATTTTTGTAACAATAGTTTGTTTGCAGCGAAGACATAGCAAATCATGGGAATGGAAAACATCAGGTGTTTTTGAGCTCGGTGTACATATCCCTGCGTTGCAGTCACATGAAACTGCTATTTCAATACTGGGTACACTGCTTGAGCTTAGTGACATTATGGTGACGATACTTGCTAAAACATCGTGAAGAAAAGCTGGCATTTTATGTAACATTCTGTAATAATGTAATACAAGGTATTTTAGAGATGTGCTACCGGCCTGGATAGTTCAGATAGGCAACGGTCTTATGAACTCAAGACCGTTGGTTCAAACCGAGGCCAGTCGTATGCCCCATGTCAGATTTACTGGCATGTAAATCCACTGCTACGAGACAAAATTCCGGTACACTGGTGGCATTGGAAAGATCCTGGCAGGTGACAGGGGCCGTTAACCACAAAGACACTGTACATTACCTCCTTTAAAACAAGAAGGGAACTAAATTGTAGGGAAATTGTGGCAAAAAAAAAATGCTATAGATAATAAACCACATCGCTATTCGCCTACCGACAAGACAAAATATAAAAAAAAATCCAGACCAGAGTGGGAGTATAACGGAATTTGAACTCGAAATCTTATCAATGCAAACCTCACAATTTACCGCTGAGTCATACTGCTCAATTCTACTTGGGATTAAACGAGTGGGATATAGCTTTTCTGTTCTTTAATAAGGATACTTATACATCAATTGGTAGTACTGAGAAAGATCTCCTGATCACTTCTACATACATAGAAACATTGTACGTAGATAAACCTCACCTATCTCACAGCGGAGTAGTTAAACTGGATCGACTTCTACTTTAAGGGTACCCTAAACTGAAATTTCCAAATCTTGCATTTTTCAAAGCAAGTTTTTGAAGATTGAGCTATGCTGTCCACACGCACACACACACACACACACACACACACACACACACACTAACGCGCGCGCAGACCTTTTTTAAATTCTTTTTTTGTTTGGATACATGAACCTTAATACATATATTTCCGGAGAAATCTTGAAATAGAATTTTTTTGGTCAAATATGCACACAATACGCATAGAGAAAGGGAAAGTTTAGTGCGGAACAAACAAGTCGTTACTGAAGGACAAACAAAGGGTTGTTTCCAAAAATGTAGGTACCCAATCCTGTATCAGCATCACCAAAATCTGGTAACCGTTTGCCCAGCAACTCTGCGCTCGTATAGCGCAATCAGTTGAAGTGTTGCGTCACATCGGAAGTTGGTACAAGGGCGGGGGGCATAAATTCGTTATGTTTTTGTCTGTGTAGGGAAGGAGGAAGTCGTCGTTGTGTTCAACAGGTGACAGTGGGTCTATCGCGTGCTTGTCTTCTGCTGTTTACGTATCAGTGCAGTGTACGCACCACGCACATCTCTCCGATATCAAGGTGGCATGCGTGTCCAAGCCTCGAGTTCCAATCTGTTTTCGAGCAAAGCTTCTTGAAGCACAGCCAGAGCTTCAATTTTTCACATTTTATTTTGCACTTCCATTTATTGTGTTTTTTTTTAATTTAGTTTAACGCCCGCTTTTACTACTATGTCACCGCAGGGATGATACAGGGAACGGTGGAATGTGATGGCGAGAGAAACCGGAGAATCCGGAGAAAAACCGCCCCTGCGCCGCTTTGTACACCACAAAACACACATGCCATCACTTGGGATCGAACCCGGGCCACCTAAGTGAGAGGCGAGTGGTCTATCCGCTCAGCCATAGTGCGACCTCCATTTATTTTTGCCCCTACAGTAGTAATCCATTTACTTTTTCTGAATTTATCAGATTGATATAATTTATTCAATATACCTATATGAAAACTTAGAAAATAGATTACCTTTAAATTAATTTTTCATAGTTTTCCTTGTTGCTAGGTAAAACATATCCATCAATTGTAATAGTTAAAAAAGAAGTCCATAACGATAAAATACGAATTCTAAGCTTTAAGAAACTGTATCGTTTTACCCACTTGGCGCATTTTAACTGCCAATTAAATGAAGCGTTAACTGGACAGTCGCATGCCTATTAGCAGGGTCATAACCAATTTAAATCTTTTTCTCTTGAAAACATTTTTCCATACCCAAAATGCTCCTTATGGTTCAACTTTATAGTCATTTATTTAAAAATTGTTATACTGACACTCAATAGCACATTAAAGAAAATGGTCCGAAATAATTTTCCAATTTTGAGTATTAAATTATTATATTTTAAAAACTCAGGAGTTTTGGCGAGTACAAAAAGAAATATTTTTCTTCAATAGATTTTTCCTCTGAATAGCTTTAAAAATACACCACGTGGCTCATTTTATTACATCAAGGGCGTTCTATTAAAACTATTATTTAAAATAAAAAGTTAAACTAAATTAAAGAATAGTCATTATGTTAAGATTTAAAATAAAATAAAGAAATTGTTTCTGATAATGTTAGGTGTTAAACCACAACAAAGGAAACAGTGTCAATCTAATTTACAATTTCTCAGTAGGTAACTTAAGGAGATAGTCTGTAGGTTTAAGGTTTAATGTATAATCTAGTGGTTAAACGCGCAAGTCATAATAATTCAATCTACTAAGCGCGAGGCTCTTAGGATTTGCTCCTCTAATGAGCTTCTAGCAGAAACTCCTTGCTTCAGCAGCAATCCTTTGCTCTTAAGGGAAGTTTTGGCTATTAATTTATGGTACATACAATTCTTGTTAGTTTAATTGTTTTTTTTTTCAGACACGGTTTTGTGAAAAAACAATTAAATTAACCCTAATTGACCATTATAATGGATAAACCATGAAGCCCGGAACCATTGGAGTATGTCATCTCAAAATTACCGGGAGACATGCAACACAGTTGAGAAATTTAATGCTCTACCGGCATGATACCATGTCAGCTCACTGGTAGAGCACCGGCTAGAGACCGGGAGATCCATGGTTCAACTCTCGGCTATGGCATTGAATTTTTTAGTGTGAATATCTATCCATATAATTCTTAATTTGTATTTAACTATAAATGATATTTTTCCCATTACAACAATTCTGAAGAAATTGTATAGCAAGATATTCTGCTATACGGTATTCTAAAGCGTAATGGCAGAATAGAACATGGCAAAACAGAATTTATGTTAGCAATGTACTCCCTGTCCGACGAAAGAGTGCGCGGTCCTTAGTGTGCCACAGATAGGTTCAGGCAGAGGAGATACCGCTCGAACAAGAGCACGTCTCAGACTGGCCTTCAAAGTATCAACAGAGTGTATACTCACATGAATTAAATATTGCCCATAATGGAACGAGGATGTTTATGTTGACCCTGACCAAATCACCCCCTTTTTCCGAGCATAAATCTAGCCACTAGATTCGCAGGGTGGATACTTTACCCTCCAGAAAATATGGTTGACCGGCATAAGTGCAGCATTACACTTTAAACCTTGTATTTTCATGCTACACTACTATATTCTTAATATCAGTTTGATTATTCCCGTTCGAAAACGGCAAAATCTTTAATCTTCGGTACTTATCGATGATAAAAGCTCTCAGATATACAATTGTCGTAGCTGTTTTCTACATGCAAATAATCCTCAGGACCTTCCTATAGAGTACCGAATGATGTTATAATTCGTTAAGATTTTCCTTGCGTAATGACCATAGCTAAACTATTTCATTGCGACGATATGCAAGCATACATTTCTCAACGGTTAGGTATAACATCGTACATTGTTAATTTGTATGGTCATTGTTTCAATTAGAGCACTGAAAGGCCAGGACTAGGAAAATGAGTTGCTTTTTATGGTGCGTGTGTATGTACAGAGTATTAACTTAATGGTCCATAATAATTTCGGAATTTAATTACTTTTATAATAAAATATGTCGTTAATCCACAAGTGGCTGAATTTACATTTTGACTTGTTTATAAAACAGTCCACCATGACCAATAGACACAACTGTTGCATTTCCTTACGACGGACCTATATACTATTCACCGGGAATGGTGACGTAATACGGCTTGTGTGGTATGTTTTTGTGCGAGCTTCTTGTACTTATCTTTCAGACCAGTGGTAGGAAAGTAAGTTTTGAGCATAAATGTGATATGATACTAGCATTTATTTCCCTAATCCAATGAGGCAATAATCACGACAACAACGCTGTGAAGTGAACTCTCGATGGAGCGAGTACGCGAGCCTATTTCACACAATAGGGTATAGAACCAGAAACTCAGCCGTAGTTCCGTATATTTGTTGCTGCTTTTCGTACGAGTTGGCCTCAAAGAAAAGTGGAAGTCTCGTTATGTATCATATGAAGAGCGAAGGAGTAACCCATATTATGTCCTTGAGAGCTCTAGTCTGCATTCACTTTACCTCTATAACAAAAATCTTCCTCATGTTAGGAGAAGGTCACTATTCTAAAATAGACACGTTTGCATTCCTACAACTTCTATATGGGCAGGGTCAAACCAAGAAGTTGGCGAGATGACTCGTACTTTATAAATTTTTTATTCCGTTATTGTCAGAACATGCTTTGATTATTCAAAATCTACCTAAATCACAATCAATGGTACAGCTACGAGCTATACTAAAATTTAAAACGTTATACATTTTAAAAAGTATTTTCATTTTTGGAATAGTTAAGAAAAAAGCCAAAGAAATCTACATAGTGAGAAACTACTTATATGGCTTTACGAGAGTGGTTTTATAAGTCTGATAAATTTCCATGAAAGAATAGAACATTTTTGTTGTGACTTCATGGTTGGTAAACCTAATTATTTAGAGAACTGCATAAAAAGTTCAACAATACACAGCGCATAGTCCATTTTTTACAGCCGACTAAATTAGTGAATGTGTCGCCTGCAATTAAAAAGAAAACAAAATCGAGTTTTATGCCGTTCTTAAACATTTCCATTTCAAGGTTTGGGCTTCCGGACAAATCAAGACAGAGTTGGATGAAGTTCATAGGACTCTGCACCATGTTGAAGAGTATTTAATTTTACATTATGAATTTAAACGTGGATGGACACGTATCAAAGACGAACAATTGAGCCGTACAACTTAGGTCACCGCATAGGATACCATTGACAAAATCCATCATAAGGCAATTCAAGACAGCCGAATAAAATTCGTGACATTGTTGAGACTGTAGGCATCTCAACTGAGCGAGTGCACAATATCCTAAGTGGATAATTGACTAAGAAGAAGGTGTGTCCGAGATGAGTACCACGATTGCTTACAGTCGACCATAAGCGCATCCGGAACAACATTGCTACAGAATGTCTAGCGATGTTTAATCGCAATACGCGAGTCTTTTTTGGCCGATTGGTGACTTGATGAAATTTATATCCATACTTACACATCCGAGTCAAAACAATGAACAAAGGCTGGGGAAAGTGCACCAAAGGAGACAACAAATTTTTTGATAAAGTGAAGCCCACTGTTTCTTTTTGGAGGGGGTGGCAGTTTCCGAGGCATAATCATTATAAATTACTTGGAAAAAGGCAGAACCATAAGTGTTATTGAATCGTTTGAAACATTCGTTGGCTGAAAAAAGGTCAAGGTTGGCATGCTAAAATGTGCTCTTTCACTAGGATTATGTACAGTCCTACACATCAGTGATAACAATGGCGAAAGAGTATGAATTGGGCTTTGAATTGGTTCCTCATCCAACATATTCGCCAAATGAGGCCCCAAGTGATATATTCCGTTTTCCTAACTTTAAACTTTGGCTTGGTGGGAAGAAATTTTCATGCTATTAAGTGCTAGTTGCAGTCAACAAGTATTGTGCAAAGTTTGACAGAACTCATTTTTTCCGAATGGATGAAAAAGCTGGAGGATGCGGTACCAAGTGTATATCAAAACACCCTTGCATAAATACTACTACTACTAAAGTTTGGTCAACAGAATTATGGATATTGTCAAGAAATACAGAGTAACCTGGTTGACTATCCAAGCACTGACCTAGTAGATCAGCTGGAGAACTGCGTTCCCATCTTAGAGAGCGACACACACACACATATATATATATATATATATATATATATATATATATATAGAGAGAGAGAGAGAGACAGACAGAGAGAGGGAGGGAGAGGGAGAGCGAGAGAGGAGACGCTTGGTTTCTGCATAGGCTGCCCACTCATTTGCCCAAATCCAAAGGAGGAAAGAGAAAGATAGCTCAATATGGAGCTGTTATACTGGAAACATACCTGCAAAAATGTTCTTAATTAGGCAATATTTTGTTTATTAACGTTAATGTCATAAGGCAATGTAAAAAAATTGGCTTTAAGCAATACATGTTCCAGGAACCTGACTAAGAGATGACGCAGAACTTTATTACGTATTTTCATGTTATAGTTATAAACAGCAAAATTTCCTGCTGAGAGCTAATTTAATTAATTTTTTGAGTTTTCAGAATAACTGTAAATAATATGCGAATCATATTTTTTATAACAAAGTTTATACCAGTATGCCACAGAACCTATATCCATTCTACATGTATCTACCGTTACTAATTTAATTAAACTTAAATTAATGCTGCACACTTACAATGATAATAAATAAAACGCTTAAATTGCTTTCCAAGAATGCAATTCAATTTGATTTAATTTTTTATTCCCACAAGCCGTGTGCAGGACAGGAATTTGATAGTTAGAGTGAGACTGAAAAATTCAATGCCATAGCCTGGATTTAAACCACGGATCTCCCGTCTCTAGTCGGTTGCTCTACCACTGAGCAACAATTGCAACATATCGGTATGAAATTAAATTTCTCAGCTAAATCGCATGTTTCCCGGTAAATTATAAGGTGATTTAAAATAATTTTGAGATGACATACCCCATTGGCGACTTACAACCCAGGATTCATAGTATAGCCAACTATTATGGTCAAATAGTATTGATTTAAATGTTTTCTTCATAAAAGCCATGTGTAGGACAGGAGTTAGATCGATAGAGTCCATATTGCCATGGCAGTTCTGTGTTAGAGCAACTGGCTAGAGACCGGGAGATCCGTGGTTCAAATCTTGGCTATGGCATTGAATTTTTCAGTCTCACTCTACCTATCCAACTCCTGCATTAAAAACGGCTTGTGTAAAAAAACATTTTTTTCAATACTATTTGACCATAATAGTTGACTGAGACTTAAATTACCTACGTCATTGTAAGTCACCACTAGGGTATGTAGTCTCAAAATAATTTGAGATCACCTTCTGGTTTACCGGGAAACATGCACATCAGTTGAGAAATTTAATGTTGAACACGCATGTTGCCATGGTAGCTCAGTGGTAGAGCAACCGGCTGGATACCGGGGGATCCGTGGTTCAAACCCGGCCTATGGAAATGAATTTATTTAAAGACCATACAGTGTTACCTAAGAAATCACAAAATCAAGAGGCCGGATAATTAGGGTATTCTTCTTCTTTAGCTATTTAACGTTTTGGTAAAGAGCAGACTTTCAAGCCAGCGCCTGGAGTCAGATGGAAGGAAGCTGCATCAGATAGAATAGCCATAGCCAGGATGAGTCATAGGTCCTGGTGAAGGTGAGGAAGAAAATGATATGACATAACGGTGAAATGGATAAAGGGAACGATGTGGTGGAATGAATGTCGGGGGAAACCGCAGAAAACCCGACCAGACGCCCATCTATCCTTCACAAACACCTTATGTGATCCCCTAGTATCGAACTTGGATCACCCTATGTAGAGGCGAGCGTTCTAATCACACGGCCACAGACGTTACTCGTGTTGCTGTAACCAAGATTAGTTTTCTTTCACTAATAACAGACACTACCAAATAACGTGTTCTGTGTTAATATAACTCGCAAAAAAAGTGGCTGAAGAGTAACATTTTAACAACTTCGTCTGTGAAGTAGCCTTTTGGTACAAGGTAAATAGAATGCATAGATTGGTGCCGATATTATACACAGTGGTTTAGGTTGGTAAGGAAATCCTAAACTGACTCTGTCACGAAGTATTGGCTGTAGCACTCCATTAAAGGTGATGCATCTGTGAAATTTGGAAAATCCACAATATTTTTACGTTATCTTATTGAAATTTATGCCGACTATTAAACACAATAATAATGATACTTTCGCCATATATCAAATTTTCAGCTTGAATAATTATAAAAAAATAATTAAATGCTTTAAATTTACTCTTCTAATAAAAATGAGGCACGTTAAAACCCCATTTTATAATAAATGAGTTTACAAATACATCTTTCATATCATATTTTATATTATCCCTAGTTAATGTAGAAAAAGTTTATCTTTTCGTTATCTTCAAAACTCTTCATTTTTCAAAATGTCATAATTTATTTCTCAAAATTGGGTTATTACTTAAAATAGCATTGGTGATCATTTTTAACTGTACTTCTGAGAGACAGTGTACCATTTTTTAAACAAATCAGTCAAAATTTACATCGTGTGTATCCTTCCGAGTATGGAAAACTTCTAAGGATTTGCCAGAAAATAAATTTTTAAACTTTGGAGTGCTTATTAATAAGCATGCGCGTACCTATCCACAGCTTTATTTCACTGGTAGCTAGTTCGCTCCAGGTGGGAGAAACGATATATTTTATTAGTCTAAAATTCATATCATTTTATTATGAAACAGATATTTTAAATGTTCACAAAAGTTGGTCAAATTCCACAAATTTGTTTTATTTCCCGCTTTTACTTCGCTCCTAAGCCTGTAACGGACTTATGTCCATGAGATAATACGTATTTGCCTTGCGAGTCAAACTAATACGAGATGGGCCCATTTCGGGGCTCTTATGGACGGACATTCGTTGCAAAGAACGCCTTCCAGCCACACAGTTGAAGTACCTCCGCACTCCTCTCCTTTGTTTCTAGGCTAATGCGCGTGTGTCGGAATTGAATGCAAACCAATTAGAGACTCACTCACCGAGGTTTAGCGAGAGACACGGCTGATAGCATGTCTAAAGAAATAAAGAAAATGACTAAAGGAAACCAGAACCACCGACATGTTTACATGCACTCAAGTGTACACACAAGACAAATTTAGGCTTTATAGACAGATTATTTATGGTCAGTGTTATTTGTTAAAAATATTAAGCAAATACAAACCAGAGATAAATAAATCTGGAATGAAACTTGCGATCACTATAGTTTTATCTTTATCCGTCACTGATGTCTCGCTGCAGAATATATTTCCTTTTAAGTTAACGTCACATAAAATTCACTATGTACACAATTCACAAGTGAATAATTTAATCATCCTTTTGAATGCGCTATGCAGCAGCGCTCGCTCAAATGGAAAACATGACGTTCATCACATTTTCATCAGACCTTTTAATGCTCTATTTATTATAGATAAAGGACATTACATTAATTCACAGCACGAGTATTCTACAGTGCTTGATTATATATAACATTTTTCAATATTTTAGATATTAGTAAATATAACTGCACTAGAAGTTTATATCTATTCAATTGGAGCCTTTTATGCCATTTAAATACTTATGTACAGTTAGGAAGGCCCCTCCTTAAACAATAAAGATAACAAAAACACACAAATGAAAAAAGAAGAACAAAAGAAAATCAAAGAAAAAAAAAACGTGCATGTTAAATTCCTAAGGAATTAGTAAAGCAGCTCTTTCAAAATTCATGGTTCCACCTACTTTTATCCATAGTGTTCATTTCCAGACCTTTTTTTTTTCGGGAAGCCGGAATTGCACCAGAGGCTACGATCCATGCCAGTTTTAAATTGGTTGAGAAAACGCAATCAATACATTTTATTAATTGTTCTTTTGGTAGGACGGAAAGGTAGAATCGGGTATGCTGTTCCAAGAGAATTTGACAACGCTTTGTGTTTTGCGAGTCACACGTCAATTTCCATTATGTGCTAACATCGATCTCATACCTCGGATGGCAAAGCAGTGGCACGAAATGACGGTTGGTTTGGATCTCAACTGTAGCATTCATTTTTTTTTTTTTATTCTGATTATACGTGTCCGTAATTATTTCAGACTTAAGGCTATCTTACTCGGAAATAAATAGTACTATTAGAATTTCTCAGAAATGAATATAAAAAAGTTGGCAATCTGTTTCAAGAAATTGAAACTGTGACATTCAAAGCATTTTCACCGTATGTCTTCATTTGTATAAAGCAGTTCGTTAGGATATCTTTACTTTTATTTGTAATACTAAACCTCTACAGTAGTTATAGTTTTTAACGCCCGCTTTTACTACTATGACACCGCAGGCGATGACACTGGTGATACATGGAATGAATATGGAGCACCAATGGAATGCGATGGCGAGGGAATCCGGAGAACACGCCCCTATGCCGCTTTGTTCACCAAAACCCTCACGTGCGGTCGCTTGGGATCGAACTTGGACCGCCTAAGTGAGAGGTGAATGGTCTAACCATTCGGCCACGGCGCGGCTACTAATAATTCTGTTTCCCACCCTTTTCATCGTTCAATGTGTTCAAACCAATAAGAGATGAGCACAATCAAGCAGGTGTGGAACACAGCTGATAAGGGGATTCTGCCCACATTAAATAAAGAAAACACTTGCAAAACTAAAAGCATTGACACATATTTTTTCTTCTTTATTTCCCTTTCGACTGTACTTATAAAGAAACCGAGGCAATGAATTAACAGTTATCAAGATTATTAGGATTATTCCGTATAAGTTCCTAATTTTAGGATTTTTTGTATGTTAATAAACTTTGGTACTGTTTATAAGTATATCGGAAGTTATTTCCAGCTAGTTAGACTGAAACGCTTATCGCATCACAATTTAACTGACGTTTTTGAAAGCTAAGGCATACCTGGACTATAAAAGTAATTTTTCTCATAAAGCACCTTTTCAATCCATGTAAATATTTAAAACTCTACTTGCGGTGAAAATTTGAACCAATCATTTATATTTTGCACTAGAGATCCTTAACATGAGGATAAATAACATTTATTGGTAAAAATGTTAATCAAGTGAAACAGTTTATGCCTATTACATTAATATTATTTTTATCTCTTGCGTGACTGAGTGAGATGGTGCCGCGATAAGGTGTGCAACACGCATTCGGGAGTTTCTGGTTAGATCCCTAGCGACTGCCCTCTCTGGTCTATGGGGTTTTCCAGGTTTCCCCGCAGTTACTTGGCAAATGTTGGGGTGGCTTCTCATCTACCACTTTATCCTTACCATGAGTTCCCTTTAGCTTTGTTTCCTCTAATCTTTCAGGTGTGGTTCTAGGTTTGCGGTGTACAGCAGTGTGGATAGATGGTGCGTATGCATGCCTGTGGACACTAGGTGGCTATCAGGTCAATAGGTCAGTATCACGCCCTCTCTTGCTGCCCGGCACTGGGGCGGGAACGTTACCGACTTCTGCGCGTGGCCTGTCTACTTGCGGCCTGTGGCCTACTATGGTTCCCTTACCTAATCCGTTCCTCCTGGGGGACAGAACTGATAGGTTGCAGTGTGCAATGTGTTCCCTCCGTAGTCTATCGTGTATTCCTTTCCTCTAAATTGAACACGCATTGAATAATTAATTTGTCACTATAGGGGTATCATTTGTTCCATTTAAAATTCATCCGATAGCTTTTTTCAAACTGGCATTTCTGGGTTTTGTTATATAATTTCCAAAACTGCACTCAAGGACTCCGTTTTTATCACATTTATTCTATATTGGTCAAATTATTTTAACTGCTTCATACCTTTGTCTCAAGTTATGAAATCTAAACATGGCACTTATTTCCTTAAGAAACAGAATTTTAAATGTAACAATTTAACCCCCTTTAAGAAGTCCACTTTCTAAATAAGTATCATATTAATTATAGATTCTAAGCTGCATTTCCGGAAAAGGGAGTAAGCCTTCACTTAAGGCTTCTCTGTACATATATTTTCGAGAGTTAAGAGTTTTCTAGGACTCTGAAAACTGTGCCGTTTAATGTATTTTTCTCCTTAGCTACCGTATAGCAACTCACAATATGCATATCTGTTTAAAATTATATTAGCCAAAGCACTGAAGAGAGTAATCAACATGTTACTATGAAAAAATAAACGGTATACAGTTCCGGTTATGGTGTTTCCCAAGATATTTTACTGTGTTTATTTTAATTGAACGTTTTCAACTTTTTCATGTGTATGCTAATAAAATTATTCTGCATGCATTTAGGTAAAGCAAAGTCTTTAGTATTTTGTCTGAAATACCAGTGAAAACAAACTTTGATCTGAGGCAGAAAAACTTCATTTTAAATCAGGAATTATCATTGATTTTACTAAAATTGCATATTAATGGCGGGATTTGTATTTCGGACATGTGTCGTATGTCTGTATAAATCCTACGTGATTGAACTAAATTAACTATATAAAAGCTGCTATAATAATTTTATCAACACCAGAAATAGAAAGCTTAAAATGTGGCAAAGTTAAACATAAAATTCAAAACAACGGAAATGCCAGAAAAATGTCACAACACGTACACTGTAATATACAGGCTGTTAGGAGTTTAAGTACAAATATTCTAATTGGTAATTGAGGACTGTGATAAACAAAATATCAAAGTTTTCTTCATTGGCGGACTAAGAAGTATGTTGGTTAGAACCTTCAGAAAGGCAGCACACAAAAGCCATACGTGTTTGATTTACCAAAGAGCGTGGGGCGCAAGGCGTAACGATGAGTGGGCAGACCTCGCAGTAAGGAATATTTACTGGAACCGACTTCAAGTCATTTCTGTGAGGCCAATCACCCCACACTACCTAGACCACTAGGTTTCATATTGAGGTGTAAACACGTGGATAGTTTTATTCACAGACGCACTACGACCATGCAAAAACATCAGGTAGTAAATGATGCGATTAGTTTGTGGGATAATTCTTATACAAAGAGAACAAACAGCACACCGAAGCGGATGCATATTAATGTACAATTTATAAAAATATGTGTATCTATATCCCTAAAAGCATGCATTATTTAACGCCATTCAACAGGACAATAAATGTATTAGAGTTCCATGACTACATCTGTAACATTCGCCTTTGATGTCAGTTAGTTTTAAATTTTAATTTAACTAATTTAATGAAATATTTAATATAATTTAATTGTAAAATAAGAACTGAAGCTTTCCTGGCGACGTATTAATTCAAAATCTTCTCGGGCTTCTAGCCAGGTAAAAACTTGGCCTGACAAGCCAAGTTTTTACCTGGCTAGAAGCCCGAGAAGATTTTGAAATAATTTAATTGTTTTTATAAAATGGGTACTGTGGTCGTAAACAGCTAATCACTCTATGGTAAATTTGGCAACCATCCTAATCGAAAACAAACCACACTTTGAATCCAATCCCAGAATTTCAAACAGGAAAAAAAGCATGAAGCCATATTGTTCCATTTAGTGAAAGAGGTAATCACGAACACGATAGAATAGACTTTATAGCTCTAGAATTGTTTTAGTCATGTATTTAAACTTTTGGATTACATCCAAAAATACATCCTATAAGGACTGGATCTCGCTGCAGAAGTTCGCCATGTACCTTATCACTTGAAATGCAGTTTTTGTGATAAGTTTTACGTGAAAGTAACGTTTAATAAATCCTAAAGCCTATTTAGGCTCCGAGATAGTCGAAACCCCGAAACTTATCTTCAGTAGAGATTAACCGTCTTTCATCTGATTCTCTGGCAGTAGCTTTAGTTGCTTTGCCCCTAATGATTTTAGCCTCCCTCGTCTAAAAACTATAAAATTGGTAATCATACCGTCTGCTATCAGTAAACATTTCCAAATTTCAATTACAGATTCATGTAAAATGAAACAATAAAACCCTTAGCATAGGTGAATGAAACTCATATACATATTTTTAAAACAAAAGTACATATTTAATTATCAGTATCGCTAACACTAAAAATTAGATGTGTTGCATTCCCTTGACTTTTTCTACCCATTCTGTAAAAATACTCTTACAAAAGCTTCTTCTTCTATGCACTTCATCCTACTCGAGATAAAGTGTGTAGAAATTATTTTATTACATATTTCCTTGTAGGTGTAAGGGAATACAATAAAGTGAAGCGATATAGATATCCTTTAATATCTGTTCGCTATATAAGTTATGATTCCGTTCATCTTGCATGATTGGAATGAAAAAAAAAAAACTAATAACGGTTTAAAAAAAGAACAACGGTGTCCTGTTTAAGAAAAGTGTAAACATTAGAACAATTAAATCAATAACAAAGAATATCTCGGAAATTGTTGACTCCGCGAAAAAATGTGTACTTTAATGAGACCTATATTTTTGGTGGTGAAATTTTACCTCTCTTACTGCTTTCCAGTTATGTGTAAAACTCATTCAGAATTAAATATACCTCAGAGGTTATTTCCAGAAAGTAAAATATATAAATCAAATTTTATGGAACTCATCTTTAATATATGGTATTTTAAACACAATCGTTAGAGCCATGTTTGGGAACGTTGAACATTTTGAAAAAATAATAATGCATGTAAAGCTTAGTTTGCTGAAAATGTTAAATGAACTTAAATACCAAGGTTGGTATCCAAACAATTCATCAGTTTTGAATTATTCTGTTGACAGGCACACTTGCAAACATGGGCCTTCCTTTGAAAATGCTTCTTTGGAATGAGGGATCCTCAAAACGTGTATTTCCAGTCTAATCTCGGTATAAAATTTTTGTGTGGAATTAACCACTTGCTCTATACACTATGTGTATTGTACGTTGTATAAGAAACAAACATATTTAAACCATTCTGTATGTATGAAAGTGTAGACATTTGAAAAATGTGTTTTCAAATCTAACATCACAAGCACGAATATACTTTAATTGGTGTGTTTCTGTAGAACTAAAGTGCATTCGTAATGTGGACCGAAATGTTGCTAATATTTCATATGCAGCATTTTAAAAATTAATATGGTAACACATGTGAGAAGCATTATCATGTTTTACTATAATTATTTTATGAAATGCTTTTAATGCGGTAGTAAAGAGAGAATGAAATAACGCAAAGTACATGTGTAGCCAAAATTCTCCTGGCGTAAACATTCAGGCGGAATATTTCTAAATTAGAGATGACAACCCAGTAGCTACTAGGTTACAAATGCAGAGGCAATAGAACATGCACACGGCGAGAAACAAGAGATTGCCTGTTCTAAAGCTGAAACTGATATCTGCGTCTGACAGTAGCGTAACTGTTGTGTTGGCGAGCACAGTCTGCACAGTTAGAGTTATTCGTTAATTATGAGTTAATCCCTTCCTATTTTAATTCTAGCATACAAATTAAATATTGCAAGAAGTAGCAATTAGTATTTATAATAAGGGTTGGTTTAAAAAACCTTGTTGGCCATACCGTACATGATACGTGAATATAATTTTCAGCTCTAAATTCGAAACATACAAAAACTGTCATAAAATTGCCATGGATTAGGCAGTGCTACATAACCAGATAGCACGTGCTTGGCCCACTCCAAGAGAGATGCCGGTTAATAGCGAAGGTCCCAGTTGCGTAGTGTAGGCGTGGTTCCATAGTCATGCTGGCACGGCATAGGTCTGGTTAGTAATGGAAAACGTAGTATATAGGTGTGACATATGACAACCGTTGTTCATTCGCTGCCTAATCCCAAATGTGTGCGATTTTTAAACACACATGAAACATTAAATAGAAGAGTTTGAAAGTTACGACGTCAACTTTCGGACAAGTCAAAGTGTAAGCTAACTGACTGCTATCTTCGTTTGGTGTCGTTTTGAAACGGCCTGTGTGTGTGTGTGTGTGTGTGTGTGTGTGTGTGTGTATATATATATATATATATATATATATACAATATTAAACTTAATTAAAATTGTATTAAATTGAAATGGTATAGGATTGGTTTCCAATTGTTTAGCTATTTATTATCAAAATATAAAGTCTTATAAAGCTTGAATGTTAACTGCACTTTCTCTAGCCTTTATCTAAAATGTACATATTGGACAGAAAGGTTATTGTATTCTACCCCAAATTCGATGTCCAGATGTCATCAAAAATATATGTTTGAATGTCCCTGAGTCAGAAAAAAAGTATTTTTAGAAAAAGGTTCGTGTGTGTGACTTTGGATAGCATAGCTCAGCAACGAAAACACCGTTGTATACCAAACTTGGTATTTATCTTTAGTATCTTCCAAGGATGCGACACAAAAATTTTCAAGAAAATCCCCCACTGCAATATAGCGTTTACATATAAATATTTTTGAAAATTTTGTTTTTTTCAAAAATGGCTCTAACGATTTTGATGAGTTTTGCAGAATTTTGCATAGCGTTTAAACCGTAAGAGATATATAAAACCTACTTCATAAAAATGTAGATCTCTGAAAACACACCGTTTCAGAGATATTCCTTGTTATTTGTTTCAATTTTGGACTACTTAAACCTTTCTCAACTCCTTTCATTTCCTGTGGTTTACAGAGGTCATGCAAAGTGAACGGAACTTCAGTTAGTTTATATAGGACCAGATTTTAAAAGATTTAGTCTATTGTATTCCCTTATTTCCCTTCTAACTACAGGAAAGCGAGTAATAAGGCAACTTCAGCCAATGTTTACCTTGATTAGCATATCGTAGATAAAAGAATCATCTTATATAAGGAAAGTTGTTTGTGTAACAGCCTGAAAAAGTCATGTGAATGGAACACATCGGATTTTTTCTTTTCGGTCTCCGATGGGCTCGCCAACTGCCCGGAGTAGCAAGAGGAGATGGCGTGTCACGCAGCATGATTGGAGGTCTTCTGGACATTGTTTGCACCACTGCGAATGCGAAATGGCCAGTTAAGCTTGGCTAATGAGGACGGCGAATATTTAATCCGAAGGTCGGTCAATGGTCAGGACGAAATTGTGGGAGAGACCACAGCCCGACCTTACAGACAAGGATGATACCACAACGGTTTTGCCATTTCCCTTCCGCGGAACGGTGGTGATGAAAGGACACATAATATGGTCCACCGCGCCAGAAGCAGCAGTGTTACCACTGCGCTACCGGATGAACAACTCTTTGCTACAGGTATGTCAAAGTGACAATAAACTCTTTCCAAAGAGCAGTTGTATTTCTACATGCATGCATCTGCGGTATAATTAAGTTTGTATGTAGTGAGATCTTTACGAGCGACAAGGTGTTGGTAAGAACGACAGTTTGAGCACCTTCCCTACAGCCCATACCAAGAGCAGAACAATATTCATTACTTAAATCTGAAAAATAATTGGGGTAGAATTGTATGCTTAAGAACCTATCTTCATTTGGTGTCGTTTTGAAGCGGTCTGTATATCACTTTTAGAAATGGAAGAATACTGCGATATCTGAGTTTACTGTAAAATCCACCATAAACAAATATTCTACAATTGAACCTTTGCCTTGGTCTAATTTTCTAAGTACTTCATCGCCAATGCCGGAATCTAGATACGCAATACTTATCCAAAAAATCTGATGTGTTATACTTGCTTGACTTTCCCCAGCTGTTCTACAAACTAACGTGTTACAAAAGATTATTCTTCTTTCTAAGCCATGCTAACCGAGCTGATTAACAGAATGTACTTATTACTTAGTTCCTTTTAAACAGGTTAAGGTGATAGGTAGATGTTTTAAAAACTGTTATTATGCGATTCTCATTGCAATTCGCTTCTTTGTTTGACCAGGAGCAGAACAAAAGAAAAGCGGACACCTTCTGTCTGAAAAAAGTATATTTTAAAATTGAAACAAATAACAAGGAATATCTTGAAAACGGTCAACTCTAAACAAAAATACATATGGCATAAATCGTGTGTTATAACCAGATCTAAATTTCTTTTGTAGTAAGCCTTTATCTATCTCTTACTGTTTACTAGTTATTCAAAATTTTAAAATTTGTTCAGAACGAACAGGTCTCCAGAAGCTAATCCCAGAAAACTCAAGATATAAATTTTATTTGTAATTTAAATATCTATAATGTAAAGTACTTTAATCAAAATTGCTCAAGCTGTATTTTAGAAAGACAATATTTTCCATATAAAAGGTAGTTAAGGGGGGGTTAAGTTTTTTTGTCTCATCCTTGGAAGATAATAAACCTAAACACCAAGTTAGGAAATTAACGGTTTTTAGTTGTTTAGCTATGCCGTATACACACACGTGGACCTTTTTCGAAAAACACTTTTTTGGACTCGGAGAGTTTCAAAACATATATTTCCGGTGAAATCTCGGAACAGGATTTCTGGGAGGAACACTATACCTTCTCTATACACCAGTACATGAAAGTAAGAATTAAGTAGCTGTGTCATACTAAACCAAATAAACGGGCTGTAGTGTTTCCTTATTCCAGTTTATTTTTGTCCTAAGAGTGGATGCTGTTGGAAGGAAGATGATCCACGTCGAACACCCAGTTCTATTTGAGGCCTGTGAAAGAGCAAAGGCAATGAACTAGAACGAAAGAAGAGCCCGAAGAAAGAAAAGAAGTAGACCACAGCCTTGTCGGAAGCGGAAAATGAAAGTCTTATGGGAAAGGGGAAACGAAGTAGAATTTTGTGGGACTCCTATGGGATGTTATCGGGAGTAAGACGACTTTACCTACGAGTCAAAATGGAAGCACTTTTCTGTCAAGAAGGAACAGCAAGGGAATCGTGATCTAAAAACTTCCCAACTTCACTTGGCGACATCTATCACGAAATGCAAATGAAGTGTACTTGTCATTAATAAGTATAAACGTCTGATGTATTTCATTCACACGACTTTCTCTACATTTCTGCTACAAGTTATTGTTAAAAAGTTTATCCTTCTATTTAATGCATGCTAATCGAGAAAATATGAGCAGTAATAGTCTTATTACTTGCTTCCTTGTAAGTAGAAACGAAATAGGCGAATACCATAGGTTAAAGTGATAGTCAAAAGCTGGGTGCTATGTGACGGAAGTTCCATTGTTTATATGGACAGGAGTTAACAAATTCCTGTAGGAGAAAAGTATAAGTTCTTTAAAACTGAAACAAAAAACATGGAATTACTAAAAAACAATCAACTCCACGAAAAAAATGTATAAAACATATATTGTTTGTGTTTTAGCGTACCCAACACTTTTTGTGCGGTAAGTTTTTGTCCATCTCTAACGGTTTAGCAAAATTCATCCAGAATAAAGGTGCCTTCAGAGGTTATTCCCAGAAAATTCAAGATATACATTTTTATTTGGGATGTAAATATCTTTTAATATACGGGTTTGGGATTTTAATAAAAATCGTTAGAGCGAGCCATTTCTTGGAAAATCAAAATTTTCGAAATTTTTTCCATGTAAAGGGTAGTTGGTGGTGCGGGGATTTTCTTGAAAATCTTCGTGTCGCATCCTTGGAAAATCTCAAACCTATATAACAAGTTCGGTATTTAACGGTATTTTCGTTTTTGAGCTTTGCTGACCACAGACACTCACACGGACCTTTTTTTGAAAATGCTTTTCTTGGAATCAGGGGGCCCTAACACATGTATTTCCGGTGAAATCTTGACATCAAATTTTTGTTGGAATATAGTACTTCCTCTATACACTATATATATTACGTGTAGAGAAAGTGAAAATGCACTGGATACACTCTTCGCATTTTAGGTAATGCTTACGTGAAATTTAACCAAGAAGTGAAAAAAAAATTGTTTTGTCAAGTAAAGTAATATGAATCCTACATATTAAGAAAGCCTGTCGTTTTTTACTTAGCCAAATTGAACTACCATTTAACTCATTACATAAATGAATATTCTGATGCTTATTAACACAGCCAACCCAGCTTTAAACCTTGTTTCCTCCCAAACACTCTTTCAAAATCTTTCTAGACTCAAAATTCTCCACACGAAGCAACGTTTTATTGATTTCACTCAAAATGTCGTCAAATTACCTTAAATAACATTAGCATAGAGTTTTTGAAATACTGCTGTACATTTGAGAACAAATTATTACTACATGTTGAAACAAAAAGTTTGGGAAAATAAAAAAAAAAATAAATACTGTGGCTCATTTGCTGTAAAACTTGAATTTTTGTGCGATTAGTTTTAAAATCTTATGCATGAAATATTTTTGATATTACAATGAATTTAAAATGATGGTCTCCTTAGCGCGGAGTTAGCGTTGCTGCTTGCCAAGTGGGAGACCTGGTTCGATTCCCAGTACCGGCGTGGGGATTTTTCCCCCCTTAGAGATCTAGACCGGGGTGCACTCAGCCTCGTGTGGTCCCTGGGGAACCAATTGAGCTACTTGATAGAGAAGTAGTGGCTCCAGGCCGTGAAGACCGCATTAACTTGCCGGGGGGATCGAAGCACGTCACACCCCCCAATACTGAACTCCTTCTATGGGGGCTATAATGGACCGAGATGGGGGATGCAGCGGCCGGGCGGTAGGCCAAGTGAGCTGTGCAAAGGAGTCATGAATTTAAACAGTACATTTTTTTTAATGAAAATGCAAGCTACAGTTCTCAATCATGTAAAAAATATCACTGGTATGGTTTTCAAAACGATGTCTCACGTAATGTGGATTTTTCAAATTTCACAGACGCATTACTTTAAAGAGACACAGTGGTACTTTTTCAAAACTTTTGCTGCAGAAATAGTGTCCTACTTTAATTCCATATCTACGATGTTTTAATCTCCTAGAACGGATGTAGCACATGTATGGAAGTCCCAATATTGAATGGGACGTTGAGAATCATAGCCGTTATAGAGCATCTATAAATAACACTTAACTTAATTTAATCTAAATTATTTTGGTTGTACCTTAAACATGTGTTTAGCTTTCTAAAGAGTAAGAATAAACCATAGAAAACGAACCAAAAGTTCCTCCAAAGGTCTGCCGAAACAGCGAGTTTCTAAGCTACGTGAATGCACTGAAGGACATCTTTTTTCATATTTATTGCAAAATCAGCAAGCATATCCCTTCAATAATATGTAATGACCTATAGAGCCATGAATGTGGGAGGAACTGCCTTATTAGCCCCTAACTCTCTAACCACATTATCCACAGCTCTTTATACCAATACTTTTTAATTTGCAGCCGGCTGTACACTGGTCTTGTGATTTACATTCCATTTGTTTGTTAGATTAAGATATTTGCTGCAAATATGTTAATGCTGCGGTCTAATTGTTGTATAGCATCTGCGACGCCATGCTTCTAAATGTACACCGTTTTTATAGCTCATACATGAGCTAGTCCGAAACATGATATGGAAGCTTCGAAACTCATTTTGTTCTATTTCTGTCTAATGTAGAAGATTATAGTATTTTGAGATTAGGAAGCTCACGAAGCACTAACGGTGATGCACACATTCTCACACCTCAGAGGGTGTTCTTGGCAAGTGCTTGTTATGAAAAGAAATGGGGCTCTCCTTGCTCATTATCAGAAAGCCTGCCCTAGCTTTCAGATAAAGGAGAAAAGGGCAGTTACCTACACAGAAGGCTTTTTATGACCCGTACAGTTGCAAGTTTGCAAAGTATGCGTATTTTCCCCTAACGGTAATTATGGTAATTATTATTCTAATAATTTGTGATTATCCTAACAGTAAACTCTCGGCTAACTGCAAATATCAACAAGAACATTCTGGTAAACGTACAAGTGCTTTATTTAGTATTGCGGGTAAAAGTCCATAAAATACACTTCATTTCTATCAGCAAAAGAGATGTTTTTACTTTCTCTGGCACGCACGTACTTAGTAGATAGATAACGTATTGTATTCCACCCAAACTTCGATACCAAGGTTTTAACGAAAATATATGTTTTAGGGTCCTGTGAGAAAACAAAATAGAAAGAAGTCCGCGCGTGTGTGTGAGTGTGGGTGTGTAGACAACATAACTGAAAACGAAAATTCGGTTAAATACCAAATTTGGTATTT
The DNA here is from genome assembly GCA_030762935.1 of Hymenopus coronatus. Lineage (NCBI taxonomy): Eukaryota > Metazoa > Arthropoda > Insecta > Mantodea > Hymenopodidae > Hymenopus > Hymenopus coronatus. The sequence goes on from CM060900.1 coordinate 40,173,623, forward strand.
AAGGTTAGTATCTTCCTAAGATACGACACGAAGATGCGATTCAGGAAAATCCCCCAACTCTAACTACCCTTTACATGGATCGTTTTTAGAAAATTCATGTTTTCTCCAAAATGGCTAACGATTTCGATTAAAACACCGTATGTTTAAGACATTTGTATAACAAACGAAATGTTTGTCTTGAATTTTTTGGGAATAGCTTCTGAAGATCTCTGCATTCGGGATTCCTTTTGTAGAACTGGTAAAATGTAGATCTCGTTAAAACACACAATATGGTTCATATACACTTCCTAGATATTCCGTGGTATTAGTTTCAAGTTTAAGAACTTAAACTCTTCTCAAACGCAAAGTAATCTTTCCTTTCATGATTCTTTTGTTTAGTCCTGGCAAGCAAAAAGAACGGAATGTGATTTTTTTTCATATAGCGACCAGCTTTTATAATATTTGATTATCACTTTAGTCTAGTGTTTTCCCTTATTTCGTTCCTACTTACAAAGAAGCGCGTAATATAACCAATTCTTCTATTGTTCAACCCGATTAGCATGATGTAGGCAAAAGAATAATCTTTTGTAAAAAGGTTTGTTTGTGGATCAGCTAGAGAAAGTTGTGTGAATGGAACACATCAGGGATTTTATTAACATTGTGGTCCTTTGGTTTTATTCTAACAGTATTCTTGCCTTTGTTTTCTTGCTTCTATTCTCAAGATCACTAACGTTAAATTGCCTCTTAAGGATTAGAGCGGTATCTATCCCTGTCATAATATTTCATTCCTTGTTTGTTATGGTAAAATATGTTGAAAAAATAAGAATACATCAGAATTAATTCGCGGGTTTTTTTAAGAAAGTGAAGCCATTAATCGGTATGTTCACAAAAATACTGCAAAAGACGCGACTAGGAGCTTTGCGATTTTGTTGTATTTTCCTATCATATAGGATCTGAGCGTCTATATCTTGGTTGTGTTGTTTTGAAATACTCTGTATCATATAAGGGTTTTCTGTATATCAGAAAGCTTCAATTATTGTGATGAACAAACAATGTTATAGTGCTTAAAAGATAATTTGTGACAATATGTAATACTTAGAAGCTTCTCTGCAGAATTTATTTTATTAAACAGGGAGAAAATACTTTATATTTATGGCGTTTTTGTTTCAGTATTAGAGCATGCAGCAAGCGCACTTTAAACCTATGATCTGTTACAAATCGTTTTATACGTCTGAATTTTACAGTTGGGAATGTCCTCAGTGTTCCGACGCAGAGCCCCGTCATGAATTTGCACTGGTGTGGGAATGAGAACACGTGGCAGAAATTGGCAGGGTACAAGCACTGGACATTGATGCCGTAAAAATTCAGTCGCTTGCTATTTCACAACTACTGCTGTATGTTTCGAATGAAATTATTATTAGCAAGTTTCTACAGGAGCGCTGAAATTTATACAGAATGACAATGTTGCCACTACGCAAGCCTGGATGTATGACTTTGATTACATAGCTTTAATCTTTGCAAGAATGGAACGATGTTCATAACATTTTGTTCTGTTGCAGCAGGGTAAACAGTCTAGAATCTTACATTCTCCATGCTGTATTTTGCAAAATTTAATTACGGGTGAAAGTTTCCATGAAGTCAGTATGAAAGTAACACTACACTACATTTTATGGTTAGAGTATTTCGAGACAGCCTAAAAGGAAAAGATAAGAATCACTGCTCGTACCCAGTTCGGGTACTATGTCAGCTCTTTGTGGCAGCTGCAGCCACGTGACGCCCTTATCTCCCCCCTCCAGGTGTCTAAATAACTCAGACCAAAGCATAGTTCTGCTGTATTTTCAATTAGCCAATGAGTTAAATACATGCAAAATACAAAATTTTACCTTTCGAACTTCAAGTTCATCCCAATATTTCGTTAGTGATAATCCATGCAACGACAATCTAGTTTTCTGCATCAAATCAAACCAAAATACAGGCACTAAAATGGTTTGAAAACATCAAATGACTTTTAATAATGAATGGGTTAGGGGTAATGTGGCTCCCAGAATACAAATTAGTGAAGTGTGTTTCAAAAACAATAAGAGGAAATTTAGAAGATATGGATGGATAGACATTACATACACATTCAGGGACAAAAACTCGCTTAGTTTCACAATGGATGAAAATCTAGGGGAAAAAAAGACATATCTTACGTTTTGTGAAAATGAAAGAAAAAAGATTGCTGATATGTTTCGTTATTATTTGGTTATGCCAAATTGTTCTTTTTCTTTCTAGATCACCCTCATATTTCACAGCTGTTCTAGTATATCTAAAGAGAAGGCCAGACATCTGCCATTTGTAAGTACAATAACATTCCTATAAACTATATGTCATATACTTATGTTGTAATGTCGTGTGTTCCTCAAGTATCAAACCCAGGGTCAGTATTATTTCTGTTATTCATTAATGACCTATCAAATGTATTCTTTATGTATATGATCCAAATTGTATAAAGTGGTAAGAAACGCGAATGGTTCTAAAAATGTATAATAACTTTAAAATACTTTGCAGTTAAATAGGCTAAACGTGATAATAATATTGATACTCAATATAAAATGAACAACAATGAACTGAACTTTGTTAAATATCTAAAGATCTAAACATCAATTTCAAAATATCACATTGCTCTGACCTAATGACAAACAATATCATGAAAATAATACGCAGTTAATTTATTTGATTGTGAACAATTTCAGATTAACAAGCCTAAAGACCTCCTATGTAGGTTCATCTGCAAAATGTGTACTCACGATAACAAAACAGCCACATCTACAGAATTTCAATTTCTAATACTTTTCCACTATGTCACCTTTCTTTCTTAAATGAAAAAAAAGCGGTTTATTCAGGTGACGTTTTAGATCTTAAAACTTAATTTATTCTTCTGCAAAGTTAGTAGAGTGCGACCTACCAGATTTTCTTTCTGTAGTATTTAATATGTAATAAAACCTTTTAATATTATTACTTTTACTCTAAGAGTAAATATTCAACAATTTCTTACAGATAATATAAATAATTCTGAAAAAATTGTGGCTGTATGTGTATGTAGTAAAGAATAATGATTATTGTAATCATACATCACATGGAAGCGAACAGTCGTTTGTCACATATTAACACACAGATGTTTGTTTTAGTATGCACCATAGCACAACTGCTGATGAGCCTTCTCTTGGGGAATACATCATTGTTTAATGCTGGATTACTCAGTGCTAAATCGGTTTTAACGTTGTAATGGTGTAATCGTCATATGCTGTGACGCCCGAGATCATTATATAACAAATCTGCAGTATTTGCTCTAACCATCCAATTTCTATGCCAATATTTACCTTTAATCTTTTAGATTGCTCCTGAACAGCTTTCATTCCAGTTCTGAGATCCTGAATCATAACACGTACAGGTATTCAAACATACCGGATTCAGTTCCTGTGTGATTTGTAGAATGTTTTCTCAACCGAGTTGGACTTCCTGTGTTTGGTTGCTCTTCTCTAGAATTCTGCATATTTTCTATATGAAATCAAGGGATCAGCACTCGCTTTTCTGCAACATAATTATATTCTTGCGTCAAAAGCTTCGCTCTTTTTTACCAAACAATGTTTTTATTCGGTCGCTGGTAATATTTTGACTACTTAGTCATCTCTTTGCTTAACCGAATTTAATTAGTGTTTCACAAATGAAATGAGCACTTGGAAGACCAAAAGTAACGCGTAGACACACATTTGGGAGCGCGATGATTCAGAAATAATCATTCCCGGATATATCTCTTCGAAGCTTCAACTGGGCCGGTGGAATAAAGTTTTCTTACCCATACAACCAAAGGGCTAACAGATGTAGAGTCAGATAATTAATAATTGTCTTACGCCAGTTTCTGTAGGAATATTTTTTATTTATTTGATGTTGAAAAAATCACCAATATTAAATCAATTTACTACTTCCTCTAGTACGTATGTAGAATGTACTCAAGCAAGTAAGTAGATAGGGTACTGTGTTCCAGATAAAAATTGGCACAGAGATTTCACCGGAATACATGTTTTGAGGGCACCTAAACCCATAAAAGAATTCCAGAAAAAGGTCCATGTACGTCGCGTATATGTGTGTGTATGCGTGGGTAGCATAGCTCCAAAACAAAAAGTCCGTTAAATACCAAATTTGGCATATAGGTTTAGTATCTTTCAAAGACTACACATGAAGATTTTCCAGAAAATCCTCCAACTCCGAACTACCCATTGCATGGAGAAACTTTAGATTTTCTCAAAAATATCCAATGATTTTGATAAAAATACAGCATACTTAAGCTATTTACATGACAAGAAATGTATATCTTGTAGTTCTTAAGTCATCTTTGTTCTGCAGGACTTTTGCACACCTGGCGAACCGTCAGGGTTAGACAAAAATTTGCTACCAAAAATATAGATCTGTCAAAACACACAATTTATGTATGTATTTTACATTTTTGTTGTGGAGCTAATCATTTCCGAGGTATTCCTTTATAATTGCTTTCAATTTTAAAACAGTAATATCTTTCTCAGACAGGAAGTCCTCCACGTTTGTTTTGTTTTACTCCTGGCCGAGGAAAAATAGAAAGGAATTTCAAAGACAATCTCATAGCGACAGTGTTTAAAACATTGGGTTATCGCTTTAGCCTAGAATATTCCCTTATTTTTCTTCTATCTATAAGCAACTAAATAAAGACAATTCTGCTAATGTATATCTCAATTAGCATTAAGTAGAAAAACGAATAATATTTTGTAAGAAGTTTATTTAAACAACAGGTCTAGAAAGTTATGTAAATTGAACACAACAGAATTTTTAAGTAAATAATTAAAAACACCAGTTAGTGTTAAACATAGTTTGTCATTATAACACTCGACGTAACACAAAACGTATACTCAGATATATAGAATTTGGCCAATAGTAGAACGGAGTTTGCTCGCATTTTGAGCTGATCAAAATCTCACCCCACCCTCTACAAACATGACCACATCTTTTCTCGAGTTGAAATTTGGTCAATGGACTAGAAGGGTGATTTGCCTTCCCTAAAATATGGCCGAACCGCCGAAGGGTAACATCTGCATCTAAACTTAGCATTTTCGTGCTACACTACCGCATTATTTTAACTGTTTTGGTAGATACCGTTCTATTACAACAAATGAAGAACTGTGGACTCGCACAAACAAATCAAACTGAAATATGGGTGCAAATAAATATGAGAAAATGGAACTGGATAGGCCATACGCTTATGAAAAAGGATGCAATGGACTGGAGTCCTCAAACAGCAAGGAAAAGAGATAAAACCTAGAATGGCATTGAGAAGAACTATAGAGGAGAAGATTAAGAAGTGTGGTAATAGCTGGAGAGAGATGAAGCCACCAGCTAGTCATAGAGGAAGATAGAAGACATTTATTGATACCCTTGTTCTACAATGGAATAACAGGAACTAAGTCAAGCAAGTCAAGTTCCCGTTCCTTAACGATTATAACTTTAACCTTCGTCTCCATGTCGCTGGTGAAATTTTCATATATGTAAGTGTCGTAGTTTCTATCCAGTTTAACGTCACATACAAACAACCCTCCAGCATTTACCGAATAATACAATTGGATGAGCATTTCCCAGTGTACCAACTGTAGCAAAAATCGCTCAGAGGAAGGGTTTGCAACCCAGGCTTACATTCCACAGAAGCTGTTATGTAACATCGTTTATTGACTAGTTCTTATGCCCAGTTTTCAGGCCGGGTACATAGATAACAGATACCGGCTGGGAGGACATAAACCACTCAACAGTGACCTGGCAACTGAGGCGTGACAGGCGCCCCAGTCCGCGGGGTTTTCCATTAGGCCGGTACCTATTTCATAAACGGCCTCCCTTGCCTGTTCAAGGATGGAAGTAGATATGCCACTTACGTGCGTCAACCCTACAGGGGGAAGACTACTGGAGACCTCGGTGGATCAGCTTCTATCTACTAAGCTCTCCAGGTTAGTAGTCGGAGAACATTAAGGCATTTAACAACCCCACACAGGCATCACTGTCCTGATGTACCAATCTCATATTGGTTTTGGGAGCCACTACACCGCCGAGTCCAACCCAATTCTAACAGCTCCCTTTCGGGTGGGGCTCAGAAGTTCAAACCAACTTACTTCTAGTAACGTCAGAAGTACCATGGGTGCTCGGAACAAAGTAGCTGAAAAGGTGGCAAACTTCTACCCACGGGGAACCGTTTAGGAGGAGTCAAAATTTGTTACGTGAACCTGGAAAAATTCTACTACATTCTAGCGGAACTGGCCACATATTTTGCAGGCCAGTGTATACTTGTTCAGCTGTTGTCAAGTTCACAAGAGAACTGTTCCCAGCATCAGAGTTACCTGAACCGCTGATTCACGACTCACAACTGCATTCCGTTAACGTCATGCATATGTGACGTTTGACCAAAAATTGTAAAACAATTCCTCATAATAAAATCATTGGGATTCTAGACCTTCAGGAAACATTTTTCCCCCACTTATCGAGCTTTAGCTATTGATTAGATGGATAAACGCATGCTTATTATTAGGAGCTCCCAACTTTAAATTTTCTTTTCCGGCAAACTTTTTCTAACATTTTTCCCTACTCAATATGTTCCACACAATACAATTTTTCATTAATGTGTTTGAAATTTTTTACTGCCTCTCAAAACGATATTAAAGAAAATATTCACTTTACTTTATTTTGAAATAATAACTTATTTATCAAAATTCAAGAAAGCTTTAAAAACAAGAGTTTTGGGTAGTACAAAATGTAATAATTTTTCTTCAGTATTTAGCTCTAATATACTAAATAAAATATTACAATCTATTTGCAAACCCATGTACTGTAAAACTGGACCTCTTATATGACTTTTTGTTTAAAACATACGAAGTGGCTCATTTTTATTATAAAAATGAATTTACATAATAATGATTATTATTGAAATAACCATTCAAGCAAAAATGTTGGTAATTGGCAGAAATATCACTGTTATTGTGTAAAAGAACAGTCAAATGCAATAAGATATCTATGAATTTTCCAAATTTCACAGATGCACCTTAAATCACAGCGGTCTTTCACTGTTTTAACTGCTTCACCAGTCACTATCAGCTCATTATATGACTCACGTTTTCTGGTCGGCGTCTTTTGAGACAGCAAAGAGCAAAGGTAGGAATCCGGTTGTCTGTGCTAAGTTCCGTTACGTTTCTCGGGACCTTATTCTAGCTATCGTGCAGCTACGTGACATCCTTACTTCCGCCTTCCCCCGTATAAAAAAACTGACAAAACAATACAACATGGGACGCTCTGGAAGAAGAAAATCTTTGGAACTGCCGCTGGGAGAAAAAAAAATTCTGGAACTGCCAGATGGAGTCTTATAGAGCTGTAATCGACTAAATTGCGAGGAAGTGGTAAAATCGGTTTTGTATATTTCACACGTGCCTTTTTCTACCACAAGCCTCGAGGTTCCGGATGGCCACCGAAAAGATGCCCTCCCGAAAACATTCGAAGGCGGGTCCTGACAGAGATAGCCCGCAACGACATCAGGAATAAACGTTAACAGAGCGCAAGGCCAACGCCCAAACGCAACAAGCTGAACACCGTCGCTTGGTTCTTTAACGCTGAAGCAGATGACAAGGAAATGATGGTTACAGGAAAGCTCGCGGTAAAAGATGAACCACACCAACATTCGCTCGTCTATCCCGGAAAAAAAATACATCCTTCAGAGTGGGCAGTTGTCGGGTATCTGGATTGAACCTGGGACTTCGCAAATACGGGCCACAGACGTTACCGCTCGGTACGTAGTGCAGAGATTGCAAACTATCAATATTTAAATTATATACTAGGTGTGACACCAATACACACACACACACACACACACACACACACACACACAGGGTGTTAATGAACTATACCGAAATATTTTCACAGGATATGTAGATTACTTAAAGAAGTAATTTGAGATAACATACTTATGGTCTTGAAATTTCGAAGTAACTGCTATAAGTTTCTGAAGTGTCAGTCGCCACGTATCGCGGCACTTCGTCTGGAATGAAAAAATAATAACAAAAAACATTTACTCTATGACAGGAATCGAATTCATGACCTTTAGGATAGCAGCTTCCCAGAGTACGCATTAAGCCACCAGAGCAGTTGAAAAACCGCCTCCACAGTGGGCTACATAACTCAAGAACGTAGTTGATTGCTCAGTGTCGCACTGTCAAGTGATTATTTCGAGATTTTACAGATTTTTGCGACATAAAAACTTGAGAATGCTAGTAACGAGCTGCTAAAAATCGATATTTCTATACTCGGGCATCAGTTTTAAATACATTCTAAGCCCTTTTTACTTTCTCCATACGCTCTATGTACATAGTGTATAGAGAAAGTATTGCACTCCACCAAAAAATTCGATACCGAGATTTCACCGGAAATATATGTTTTAGGGTCCCCAATATCCAAAAAAAGCATTTTCACAAAAAGGTCCGTGTGTGTGTGTGTGTGTGTGTGTGTCCGTGTGCCTGTGTGGCTGTGAACACGATAACTCAAAAACGAAAAGTGGGTAAAATACCAAACTTGGTATTTAAGTTTAGTATCTTCCAGGGATGCGACACGAAGATTTTGAGAAAAATCCCCCCACACCCAACTACCATTTACATGGAACTTTTTTCGAAAATTTTGATTTTCTCAAAAATGGCTCTAGCGATTTTGATTAAAATTTCAGATATTAAACATACTTACCTGACAAATAAAATGTATATCTTGAATTTTCTGGGAATAGCCTCTGAAGAGCAGTTTATTCTGGATGAATTTTACTGAATTTTGAATAACTGCTAAACCGTAAGAGATGGACAAAAGCTTACTACACAAAAAATGTAGAGCTCATTAAACCACACAATTTATGTTATATACATTTTTTTCGTGGAGTTCGTCGTTTTTGTGACATTCCTTATTTTTGGTTTCTGCTATGAAAAACGTCTACTTTTCTCATACAGGAACTTGTCAACTCCTATCCATATAGACAAAGGAACTTCATTGACATAGCAACCAGCTTTCGACTATCACTTTAACCTACAGTTGTCCCTTATTTTGCTTCTACTTACAAAAAAGCGAGTAATTAGACTATTTCTGCTATTTTTTTCCGATTAGCAGAAAGTAAATAAAAGTATAAGCCTTTTAAGAATAATTTGTTGCAGGGATATGGAGAAAGTCATGTGAATGGTACACATCAGATTTTTTCAACCTGCATTGCTTTAACAACGACTTGTCAGCACCTGATACCCACACGTTTAACGCTTTGTACCTGCGTTATGTTTATCTGGGGACTATGCATCGCCGATCTCAAATTACTTATATCAGTCACGTGCACAATCTCGCAAATTATTTCTTTGTAATTCATAAACACCTGTATATATAGAGGTAGTGAATTTAAAACCGCAGTGTAAACATGTGCTTTCTAGGATCGTTACGTTGAAGAAGACTCTATTAGCTTACAAAACTATTTTCTTTTAGTCTTGCGTACTTCATGAAAACGGCACATGATAGAATTATAGCATCTGCTTAACCTAAAATGTTTTAAACATTTATGGAAACAAGAACAAATATAATCATAAGCACAAAGCTATGCAAATATCATTGTAATTTGCTAACCGGTGATTCACATGACCCCAGTGCACGATTGTGGTCTGGCATCCTGTAGCACTGCATGCACTATGCATATGCATGTAACTGCAGCTATGTAGAACGATTAGCGAGGGGGGTCGAGCGAAGATTGCAGCTATGAGTGAAACATGACGTAAGCAACCTGAATGACAGTGGTAATGTCATATGATCAACAAATAATTGTTCTGCAATTATATGTAGCGTTGCTGTGAATTAGCGTGTTTCTTCTTACAGTGTTGATGGGTTAATGGATAGTACAAGTGACACTAGCTACAGGTCGCCATGTTTTGATTATTGCTGCCACTGCTTAGTCACATACCATCTGGTAGAGGAGCACATGAAGCTGTGAGAGATCTTGATGTGTACACTAGCCATTTTATTTATTACTTTCTCTAACACGTTTGTACAATGTACATAGTACATAGAGAAGGTATTGTATTCGAGCCAAAAATTCGATTGCAATATTTCCAGAAATACAATGTTTTGAGAGCCATTGAAAGCATTGTTATAAAAAGGTACTTGTGTCTATAGCCACATAACTCAAAAACGGAAAGCCCGTTAAACACCACACTTGGTATTTAAGCTTAGTATCTCCCAAAGGGGACCGAATAATTCCTATCTACACTATCTTAAATATGCAGAGCTTTGGGTTAGCTCTTTAACTATTTAAGCTACAAAATAGATTAAATTTGCTCTTAATATTTTCCTGCCTAATAATTTTGTTAACAAGTATCATTTTTTCTGATATCTCTTTCCAAATATAAAAAAATAAGAACATCCACGACATTTAAAAATGTTTTAAGCCAAAGTTTCTTACCTAATCATTAATTTTTTTGTTTTAAATATAAAGACCAGTTTAATAATAATTAATAAAAATGCAGGTTCAATTTTTAACCTGTTCACATCAAACTTACCTGAAATCCTAAAAATGTCAAACACAGATGAATACTGCTAAGTGAAACTACCAACGTAAGAACACAGTTGCGGAAGTTAAAAGAATTGCTTTAATATGATACTTTCAGTGATATTTGAGATTGAAATATTCAAAGTATTATTATTTAAATGTGAGTGCACAAGAATAAAAAAAAATGAAAAATAAACAAGGATATAAAAGCTAAAAATTTGAAACTTAACACACACTGAAGTCTTTGGTCTCCTATACTGGAGCCACAATAAGGAACTTCAGAATTTTTTCTCATATCCGGGTACTAGTTATTGAACGGGAATATTTCAAACCTCCCTCCAATATTTACTTAACTTTCATAGGGATAAAGTTTTAAATGGTTTAAAACATTATTGAAAGTAATGCTGTGTATATCCTTCAGGCTGGCTTAGATGTTTAATGGTCATTTCTGAGGAACAACAATTTTTTTTAAATATGTGTCATTAGCTCAGAAGCTAAAGCAGCTTTATTGTAATGAAAATGGTATACGTTTTCCCTAAAATATAATAACCACAATTTCTCAGAGACATTTTAGGAAGTATAATTTAAAATAAGAGCCTTGCTTCTGATACACAAAAACTGATTTTTTTTCTTTTACAAATAAACCAGAAACGCATTGCAGAAGCATCTAGGATATTGAAAATTAGTCTTGTTTAAGTGTAAAAGGTCAAACTTTCACAGATGAATTCTTTAGTAATAATGAAAAGTGTTAATTGCTTAAAAATTGTTACTTAAAATAACTTCTTCGATATTCAATTAGCTTCCTTTTTGTTTCAAATGAACCTGGTTTCCTGTGAAAAAACGAATGATTAAACCGTGAAGCGGAATAATGCGATTCTTGACAACCAGCTGCGACCATGGGAACAGCTCCGACAGTTCAGTTTTATTAACTGTGAATTTATTACATTTCATGATAAATGTCGCTTAGGACATATACCCCGAACACCTAAATGATTTTCAAAGCCTCAAAATGTCAAGGTGCACTGCGTCGCGCAGTGAGCATTGACCAATAAATGTAGTGAAAACCGTAAATATTTACTACTGTATCCTAATGGAGCGCATCTAATAGAGATCTTCGGACCGTGATGAAGAAGCGTTGACATCACTACCCTAACAGGTTTATCACAACAAACGCTGTGTCGACTATTGTACTAAACTTCTGCATGGCGCTTGCGTTACTCCTTCAGTTGGTGTAACTGAAAAGAAATTAGGAACGCTCGCATTTTCATATACACCTTCATAATTTCTCCTATCCTTAGACTGAACACAGCTCATTAATAAACATGTCTCCCTATGTTAGCTGAGCGGGATGGCGTAGGCAATAACGTCTATGACCCGCATTTGAAAGGTCCACGGTCATATTCCCGGCGACCACCCACAATGAGCCATGGATTTTGGTCGTTTTACTGAGTCGGCAGGAGAATGCTGAGATGGTTCATTTCCTACCACGACGTTCGCCAGTCATCACTGCATTATCATCTGCTTCAGGGTAGAAGGACCCGAAGGCGATGTTCGGCGGGTTACGGCTGGGCGGTGATAATGTATTCCGAAACTGTTTCTTCCATGGCCTCGTTGAGGGACCACTTTCAGGAGCTTTCGAGCAGGCGCGCTTTCAAGGAACCCCGGATTCTAAGGGTTTATGGGTAGGGCCCGGTAAGCGCCAAATGCTTTCAATCTGGAAACGCCCTTGCTTGCGCCCGTCATCATCCAGATACGGCCGCTCTTCGGGTCTCTCCCCTCATTCCTCTCTACAATAGCCTAGTGTGATGCTCTACCCCAGTGACGGGGGGCCCCCATCGGCGACAATCCTAATTGTAATGCTCCCAATGTTATGCGAAAGCACATCGCAATGTCTGTAATTAGGTAAATCAGTAACGCCATCTTCAATCCGTAAAAATATTATGGGAGTCTGTGTACGTAAGTTTGTCCATTTTACAGACATTTAATTCGAAATGGTGAATCTCTTATTTTCAAATTACATACACTGACCTGAAATTACGCCTTTACTTCCACTGAATATTGAATCAGTAAGGACATTCTGCGATTTAGGACCTTGGTGGAATAACGCATAACGTACGTTGGAAAGTTAATATTAATATTATGCTTATACACTATCAAAATGCTAATATTGTGTCTTCTCTACTGAGGATACAGGATGTGCTTTAGTGGCTCTCTGTCGCAAACAATTGTCACTTGACCAAGGTGTTCTCTAAAAGGACGATGGTAACGTTGGTAAATTTTATTATTTAATAAACCTATTACTTTGGCTGGATTTTATCAAGGTGGGGTTTGCTTATACTTTGAATTCTTGGATAAGATCGTTGATGCGAACAAACCATCTCTTTGTTGACCTTGTTTTCAACACGACGTTTTGCATTTGTTTGAGAGACCAGTTTTATTTAGTTCATCTTGACGTAATGAGCTGTAGTATAATGTTTGTTTCCAAAGGCATGGATTTATATTTTAAAAGTAACAGAAATGTTGCAGATTTAATAACTTTTTTATATACAAATAATATTTTTGGTGACCTCATAAAAGGACAAACGGCATTTTCACAAATACTTCAGCACTATTGCTGTTGCATAAAATATTACAGTTCTGTAATTTTGTTTCAGGGTTTATAACTATAACTCCATGGCACGACAGCTCACGGGGAACCTTGGCCTACAGCCCGGCCGCTGCGTTCCCCATCTCGGTCCACTACAGACGTCATGGATTGAGGGCAGTATTGGAGGGTGAGACGTGGTCAGCGACTCGAGCCCTCCCGGCCGGTTAATGCAGTCCTCACGACCTGGAGCCGCTACTTCTCCAGCAAGCAGCTCCTCAATTGGCCCCCCCCCCAGGGACCTTACGAGGCTGAGTGCACCCCGGGCCAGGTCTCCCAGCGGGGGAAAAATCCCCACGCCGGTACTGGGGATCAAACCTTGTTTCAGGGTTTAACTCTTAATAAAGTGCTCAGTATTGTTGAGGAAGTTGTGGACACACCAACTAATAAACATTTAAAAATAGGTATGACACCCTAGAATGCAACAAAATTCTGACTTGTCAGATGCAGATTCTGGGGAAGAAGATACCATAGCCCCCAGAAATTTACCGGGGAGTCGGCTGAGGGCTGAAGCAGAAGTTTTTCAACGCTGCATTCCTACAACACAGGATCCAGAGGGAGATGAAGGGAGCGAAGAAGAAGAGATAATGGAACATCAGATGCAAGGGGATGATAAAATTAGAATTTACAGTTGTGCAACTAGTGGTCATGAGGACAATAATTTAGAGGAAGTAAAGCGCTACAAATTTCAGTGAAAAACGATATGTTTGGAAACATGTTAAGTTCAGTGTTTTGCCTGCTGTGAGGCCTAAACTATTACTTGCAAAACAGGGCCAGCTACCTTTAGAACTATTTTCTAGTTTTTTGATAATGGTGTGCTGCAACTGGAGAAGGGTGTGCTGCAAGGATGAACAAACTTGATGATATAAGCATTCCAGAAATGAAATGTTTCATCGGTATTCTACTAATAAGTGCTTACGTTTTAGTTCCTAGACGATTGCTTTACTGGGAAAAAATAAAGGTCCTTACAATGAAGCTGTTGCGAGTGCACTTTCTAGAGATAAATTTGAAGCTATCTTTTTAAACCTCAACTGCTTTGAATTTGATATTCTTGACAGTTTTGCAAAGACACGCCCTCTTTTCTAAGCTTTAAATGAGCTGTATAAGATTTTGCTTCTCACACACACAAAAAAAAAAAAAAAAAAAAAAGCACAGTGTTGATGAGACGATGCTGTCAAATTTTGGGCGCCATGGGTGCAAACAGTTTATAAAAGGAAAACCAAATGGATACGGATAGAAACTGGGGTTAGGTGCCACTTCAAGTGGCTACGTTTTTATGGATGGAGCCTTATCAAGGATCAAAAACAAAAATATTGGAGAAGTACAGTTTGTACAGCTAGGATCATCCATTTTTTTCGGTGTGCAGAAAAACCCAGAAAAGGTGTTACCTTCCCTTTACATTCATTTCTTGACAACTTCATCACAACCGACTGCTTCTAGGAAAACTGAAGAACCGCGAGATACGAGGGGCAGGAATAATATGGGAAAACACATCATCAAAGTGTTCCCCCTATGCTAAGATCTGAAATGAAAAATAATCCCCGGGGAGTCTATGAATCTCAAGTGAGAGAGGATGCATCCTTTGTGGTCGCACAGTGGAACGACAATAGCAGAATATCTTCTCAAATGCAGCTCAAGTTGAAGCACTCCATATGGTCACAAGCTACTCCAGAAAATAAAAGAACATTTATACTACCCAACCAATTACAATCCATGTATATAACAAGAGTATGGGCGAAGTGGACAGTTCTGATGAATATGTCTTTACTGTGTTTCAGTTCGTGGTGGAAAGTGGTCATAGTGCTCCAATGGCTCCACCGGAAGGCAATTCCTGCAGAGGTTACAACACGAAGCGGAGCAGATCGTCTAGGTTGGAGATTGTTGACTCAAGGTTTGATAGAACTGAGCACCTCATAACAATCCAAGAAAATCAAACAAGATGCCGTCCTTGTCATACAAGTTTTTACTAAATACCTGAAATGCATGTTGCGCTTCATGTATGTTTTGCTAGCTACCACACCAAAGACTAACGAATTGTTGTATTTAAAATTCTGATAACATATATGCCCATGTATCTACTTCCTTTTAAAAGGACACCTTCTTTTGACAAAATGGTGCAACAAAATTATGTTAAATTATTTTTCACAACTAAATTTTCATTAATTCCAGAAAAATCCACAACCGCAACTCCACTTTACATGGCAGAGTTTTCGATAATATTGATTTCCCAAAAATGGCTTTAACGAATTTTATTAAAATATCATAGTGTGTTCAAGATATTTTCATGAAATAATGAAATTATTTCTTGAACTTTCTGGGAATATCTCTGAGGATAAAACACGTTTGCATTTCATTAATATTTATTCTACTAACCTAATACAAGCATATTAAATATTATACAATTGTTGAAACATTTATATGGCGAATCTACTCTTGAATTTGGGCCGTTATGCCATCCTGTTCCATGATTGTTACAGAATTACGTGGTCGTCAAAATTTAATGGTTGCCTCAGAAAGTTGTGTACCATTGACAGTTCTACGGTTTGAAAGCAGTTTAGCGACCGCTTAATGCACAGTTTTTTATGCATTGTTGTATTTAATATGTGTACTTCTTCATGGAGAAAGAAACAACGGTATCCGTATACCACAATATGCAACTATGTTTATGTGCATCGTGATAGAAAACCTAAGGACCTTAACGAAAAGATTGGTAGTGTTTTGTTTTCAAACAGCAAAGAGCAAGTACTTTTATGCCATAGATGATAATTAAAACAAACATATTTTTTGTTCATAAGATAACATGATGTGTTCCGCTCCTTACTGAGTGATATAAAACTTACTACAGCAAGTCAGATTCTAATGCCATAAACGTTTTAATGTTACAACTAACTACACTCATCTCGGAACGTACTGTTGTTACAAACTACAAAAATTTGGCAATTCTTCGAAATATATGCGATTTCACGTACTAATGCAAAACAAATTGATTTAATGATAGAATTGATTTGAACGTAATCAAGGGTTGTTCTAATTCATCAAAGTTAGGCATTCAAAATGTACTTATATATACCTTCGAGAGCGAAAGAATATGCCAATAATTTTGGCTTCCTATACTGTTTTTCATTGTGTAATGTTGGGAGAATTCCTCTTATTGGTTGGAGTAAAGTGAGCATCGAAAGGAGTAGGAAACGAAAATTTTACCTGAGTGTATGTAAGACACTCGCTAGATGTGTTTATCTATTAGTTTTATAGCAAAACTCTGATACTCAAACTGTAACAATTGAAAACTCGGTGGTTTCCGACACAGCAGCGAAGGAAGGGGTAGGAATTGGGAGTATGGCAGACATTATAAGGAAAGATTGGATAAAACTAAATAGTCATGCCCCTTAGATTATACATGTGATTTGAAAGAAACAACGGAATTTCCCAGAAAATCGAAATTTAACTGGAGAATACCATCATGAGAATTACTAGAAATGTTTGGTATTACAAATGAAAGTAAAAATACATAATGAAATACTTACGACATTGTAAGTCGACATTGAGGTATGTCATCTCAAAATAATTTGAAATCAACTTGTGGTTTACCGGGAAACATGCTCGTCGGTAGGGAAATGTAATTGCATGACCGGCAGATTCGTGGTTCAAATCCCCACTATCATATTGATTTTTCAGTCGGCCTATACCTATCCCACTCTTGCCCTACACACGTCTTGTAGAAAAAAAAAGCAATTAAATTAAAACTTATAAAAATGCTGTTCGGAAATCGTAATATCCATAAAATTTTCAAGCAGCTTAAGTGCCAACAATTTTTCTTAGCAACAATCTATGTTTCTTTTCCACTCATTTTGATAGAATACACATGTGTCATATTTTCTTAAATATTTAAACTCAGTACTAAAAGTGCCAAAATTAGTATTCCAATGAAGGTACATCAGTTCATGAATAAATCAGGAATCTAAACTAGCGTGCATGAAATATGACACATTCGAATCATTGCAATGCTTTCTCTTAATAAGTTTTCCAT
Source organism: Hymenopus coronatus (assembly GCA_030762935.1). NCBI lineage: Eukaryota > Metazoa > Arthropoda > Insecta > Mantodea > Hymenopodidae > Hymenopus > Hymenopus coronatus. The sequence goes on from CM060900.1 coordinate 40,190,870, forward strand.
GTTCAGGTAATCAAACCTTGACTCTACATAGGCGATATCAGAGTGTGTCTCGCCTGCAAAAACAAACATAAGTAGTAACCAATGAACGATGTTATAATGTTTGTGAAATGTAGGGGTGTGTCACATACCATCTCTATGAAAGAATTTCGCTACGATTGGTACACAAGGAAAGTCTAATAAAATTATAGCAGTTTTGGGAATTCCAGAGGAAAGAATGAAGGATTATTTGCATTTGTCGTAAAACCGCACAACTATGACACTTAAACTACGATAGATTTCTTCAGCAGCATGTAGACGAAGGTTAACGTTATTACCGTTGCGGAACGGGAATAACAAAACCCACGCTAAGCAAACGGCTGTATGATACGAAAATCCTAAGTTTAACTTGTAGTAGTTACCTTCAGTAGTTCGGCCATATTTTGCGAGGGGGGGGGGAGTACCAAGCCAATCCAGTGATCAGAATAATGCTCTGGAACTGGTTGGCAACATTTGTAGTATGTGGGGCGAGATTTTATCTGTACCAACATAAACAATTCCGTCCCATTACGGACCACATTTTATGCATGTCAGTATGTCATTCTCGGTGTCTGTGGTTAAGCTGGAATAAATATACTATCTTAATATTTCAGAAAGGCTATGCCCAGAAAACACACACACACACGCGCGCGCGCGCGGTAGGTCAATAAGTAAAAAAATATATTTATCAGCGCTTGAGGCCGATGAGATGATCCAGTATTTGCAATTTGTTCCCTATTTTCTTAAGTTATGTTCATGAAGAAAATGTCATGACATTTTTAGGTTGGCTATTATTCGCTATCTCTTTATTTGTTTTAACAGGCCACACAGGGTCCTTTGCCCTGCCTGATGATAGGTGATGCGATGTATATAAACATGGGAATGATACAGCCCAGGACCGTTCAAAACACATTAGTCTCTGGAATTTGGGCTTCATTTACCACAATGTTGTTACTAAGCGGAAAAAATGAGATACTCTTATGTATTACACGCACTGTTCTCTACTAAATATCAAATCATTTGCACTTATTCACCTCTCACTGTGTATGTATAATATTTCGGTGTTTGTTTTATTTATTTTACATATAGAATAGTTTTATTTGATTAAAACAGTATTAAACGCTCTTAGGCAAGTCGGCTTAGAATTTTATTAAACAGTGGTAGTAATTGTAGTAATAACACTGCAAAAAGTCCTGCTCCCTGCGATTAGATAGCGGAATGTCCTAGTCAGAGAAACGATTAGTCTTAAACCTTGTCTGGGCGTTGCCAGACATTGGAGTTAATCGTTTCAAGGAGGGCTCCCATTTACACGAAAGACTTGTCTATGCCTTCATTCTGCAACAGGAAAAATGAGTCATTGGTAGTTTGTAAACGACTTCTGGTTTACTGATCTTATTGTGTTCGTAACTTTCGTTAGGTATCTTGCAGTGATATTATCATTAGGATAAATTTAGTTTGTTATTATTAACGTAATTTTGGACCAGAGTTCTACTAATATGATGTGCGGGTAACATAATTATTACGATCATTGGCTAGCATTAGTGAATGTCCGTTAAAGCTTCCCAAATATTCCCCGTACCCACTTAGAACTGCAACGGCTAAATTTGGCAATTGCATTGAGTAATTATGACGAGGTGGTGCTAAATATGAGGCATTCGTGAATTTTAATTTAATTTAACACAACATTATTCCAAACAGCAGAGTAGATAAATTATAACCAAGTGTTCTCAATAAATATGTAGAATACATGTACCAACAACTCAGGTTTGTAGCTTTACTGGTTAATCTTCCTTTCTTACCTTTAAACATCACGCAATCCTATTCAGAATGCAGGTGTTTACGTCTGTATTACAAATAATATAATTTACATTATCATGAACTAAAAAAGCGATGGTCGTCTTTGAATGGCTACCACAAATGAAACAGAAATGTAACATAAAAATGGTGAATTTGTTGCACCAAAAAATAAAGACAGCCTTATTTTAAACAGGCGTATTCCGGCTTTGCAGCTCTAATGGAGATCTAATTTCCAATATATTCATTTATTTCCTATCAATCACCAACCAACAAAAGCCAAACATGTAATATAATATTATTAAGTTATGAAATGTAAAAACAAATGAAACACAAACCGGAGTTAGCTGAGTTACTAAGTGATTGGCGTAATGCAATATTGACGTTAAAAGTTCAAATTTATCAATATTTTAATTTTAAATGATCTGTTAGATTACTCAACGTCCCTCTTCATTCACTGATGGACGCTTTGGCCACAATATGCCTGATTTATGTTCTGGTGAATGGTTTGTTATTCGTAATACCCCATTTAACTTTAACAAGTGTTGTAATTTAAAAGTGCTTCCCATTTACATGTCTGTATATTTAATAATCATTATCATTTGTTCCTCGAATGTAGGACTTACAGCCCCCAGGTGTTTAAATCCAGCTCCAGGATTCAGAAACCGGTTGAGGAGTACAGGTTTTGGACCAGAGAGAAGTCGAGAAGGGTGATCAGAGTAATGTCTGTTAGAAAAACGAGGAAGTTGTTATGAAATGATGGTGAATTGGATGACACAAAATTTGATTATAAAGGAATTGGTAGAATGAAGTGTTTTGGCATTGGAGAACCCGGATAAAACTCGCCTAGACTCCGCTTCGTCCACTAGAATTCCATATATTCACCTGGAATTGAACCCAGACCGCCTAGGGGAGGGTCAAGCGCTCTACTTACGACTTAGACAGTTTTGGGGTTGCTTTTGAATGCGCAACATACATATTCTGCAATAACTACGGATATTATGTACTTATTACCATTGGCAGTGTGTAATAATTCTAACAGTAAGCTCTCAATATTTTTACAATACGTAAATAACGTCAAACTCTTGTTGATATGTGTAAAAGCGTTCAATTTAGTATTAAGAGTTTAAGGAAGAATATTTAACTTGTTGTCAGACTTGAAAAGGGATTTATTTTTTTTTAGGTTTATATAAATTCTTTGACAGCATTCTGAGAATATTCTTGCTTCTGTTTTCTTTGACAGCACCTGCCAACGTGCTCAACATCTCTTATTTTAAATTTCTTCTAAAAGAAGGTATTAATGGAGCATATCTCGAAGCTTATTTTGCCAGTTATTTTCTTACATTAACTGCCTGCTATGATGAACGTGTATTTTGAGAGAACAAAGAACTAACAGCTAACAACAAATGTACAAGCTCTTTAGTAAGGTTGCGTAAGACAATGAATCCCTTAATTTTAGCTAACCACTGTACAGCATATCGGTGTTTACAAAAACACTGCTGAACGAAGTGACTCTGTGTTTCCCAGCTAACCTACTAATTGCGCGGACCAGGCACACGGCTCCACGCTGACTATAAGTCGATATTGTTCATGTACCTAATTGACGTTGGAATCTATTGTTATGATGTAAGCAAGAATATCGATATATGGTTTTGGTATCGTTTTGAAACGGATTCTGTGTTTTATGTTTTACTTCAATCTTGTTTCGAGTTAAGCTAGGAATTTGCCTCGTCACTACAATATCTCAAACATCTATAAATAAAATCTTTACGATTAATTTCTGAGAAAATAAACGTCAGGAAACATTATCCTCCTAGGGGTCATTTGAAAGTCGTATGTTTTCCAAGCGATTAAATCTAGTTTTATATTTCGATTATAAAGATACAAATGCGTATGATCAGATATTTATGCAGAGATGCTCAGATCGTTAAGTATTGGAAATTAGCAATAAATAAGCACGAATTGTACTGCGCATTTAATAACAGTAACAAATATAACAAGTTCACTAAGATGGCAGGATATGTAGTATTCCTCGAGTGGATGATGCTCAAAAGTTAAATTGCCTGAGAGGTATGTACTACCAGAGCACTTTTTACCTTAGAGATGCGAAAGAGACGAAGCCAAGAAGGAGAAAGAAGAAGAATGAATAGGGAAATAAATAAATATTTGCAGCGCATCCACTTTTCTTATCGTAATTGTATAACCAAAATACACGTGTTTCTGAGGTTTTCTGCATCCACTTAGCCAACAATGATATGCATACTTGCCCGTATCAACTTCACAGCTTCAGCATTACTCTGTAATGTGATGAAACCGGGTGCTATAATACGTCTAGGTTATTTTCTGCCTAGTTTCAGACTGCGAAACTTTGTGATACCAGTTCTACGTGTGCTCATTTAGACAGAGTGCCTTTCATTGACAGGAGAATATAGAAATGCTTATGATGTGCTTAGCCCAGTTTATTTTATTTACTTTCGTATTGTCCCAAGCTGGTGTTGGAGGATAAGGGAAATCTCTGCAATCTGATGCAAGGGAAATGGTTTGTTTGGTGCAATGATTCGCTGATTAACGGAAGTATCGAAATCTGGAAAACCAGCCACACCCGTTACGAAGGTCATGGAAATAACTAGCATAGCCACCGATGGATCTCACACTTCAAACTCCAAGAAACCCCTATTCAACGATAAATCTGTATTACGCTATCTAGCACCAGTGTGCAATACCTGCTTTTGAAAGGATTGTAGGAGGAATTTTATTTAATTATACATTGCATTATTATATTGATTTATTTAAATACTATAGAATAATTACTTTTTCTGGCTCTATGTGATTTATTCCTTTAGCTTTTACTAAAAACATAAAAAAAGAAACAAATTTCCATTTGATAACACAAATCAAGTAATTAGTAACCTCTAATTTTATCAGGATGAGTCACTCAGAAAGGTGCATCGAAGTGGTATGGTTTGGGATTAGACACTCATGGGTTATCTACAACGGAGCGAGGAATAGTGTGCCCTTTCGCTCTCCAATTTTCCGCGCATCAATATACGTCACTGTTCCAGAAATGTATTTGTGGCAATCATACTCAATTCTGAATCCAGTTTAATGGACTGTTTAACGCAGAATGTTTTAGCTTTTATAGTATGAATGTTATATTATTCTTGAAAATAGACGAACGTTTTCTTTGAATTCTTTCTTTTGGGGTTAAAGAGATCCGAGGGCCTGTACTTATTAATATCTGAAAATAACGTAATTTAGTCCTCTAAAATAAAAATACAACTTGCCTCTATCTTCAAACTGAGTTTATACAGTTACGTTAAATAAGTTTGTTGTGGCCTTAAAACTAAATATCTTGTCTATTCACCTCGATTAAATACATATTCCATAATAGCTTGTGTGGGTTCCATTTTGTAATTTTATGCATATGTATATTCTGGTTTCAGCGATAAAATGCATACTGTTTTAAAATTCAATTTTAACACCACGCAAAAAAAATGTTTTGATAATCCGGCAAAAATGAAGCATTTATTAAGAATTTCAGCACAAGCACCTTTTGCACTTCCGAGATAGGTGCCATTTCCACGCAATCACGCACACATACAGTAATAAATTGTAATTAACCCTTGAATTTAATATGAGCGAACAGACGCCGAGATCAAATGCCATCGATAGTACTTCAATTATGACCTTGTGTGCTGCAATAAAGACTTTTATTTGAAGCCGCCGATGTGTCTGGCCGATTATGTACGGAATTGCTGCAAGGAACATACTGGCTATTTTGATCCCTAGCGATAATTGTTCCAAAGGGAGGGGTTGATGTAAATGTTAGCATTATGTATAGGGAATTTGCTATTTTGTGTTCACAGCTGCTTGCTTATTTTGCTTCTTGGAAAAACTTGAGGCAGGTTATACATATGTGTAGGAGTATAAAATACAAGTACTTAAAACTGACATGCTCCGACTTACATTGCAGTTTTAACGGAAAATAAGAGGTTTAGAAGTGTTTGTTAATAGATTGGAAAACTGTCCAAGAAATAATTATCACTCAATGTTAATAAATCACACACAGAAGCTTTAACTTGTAGGAAAAAGGATATAATATATCATAAATTAGACTAAATGGAAAAAATTTGAAAGCCATTAGAAAGGTAAAGAACAATTTGGCATTTCTAAATAATAACGAAATGTATAAATACAACATATTGTCACGCTTGTTGATATAATTCAAGGAACTGCTTGGCTTGCGAGATGGATTATCCAGGAAAATGCACTTTTTACTGCAGTCAGACGGACATAAGCGACAAAACTCTGTTCCATCAGAGACTACAGGGGAAATATGCACAATTATGTCAATTTAAATTGAAGGAGGCTAACTAATCTAGCAATACAAAGACACATACAAGGTTTAAGATAAATGTATAATATAGGCCGTTTTAAAACGACACCAAACGAAGATAGCAGTCTATTAGCTTACACTTTGACTTGTCCGAAACTTGACATCAAATCTTTCAAACTCTTCTATTTAAAGTTTTGTGTGTGTTTGAAAATCACACACGTTTGGGATTAGGCAGCGAAGGAACAACGGTTGTCATACGCCACACCCACATGCAACGTTTTTCATAACTAAGGTGACCTGTCTCGCACCACGCCTACACCACGCGACTGAGACCTTCGCTCCAACCGGCATCTCTCTTGAAGTAGGCCAGATACGTGCCATATGGTTATGTACGACTGCCTAATCCATGTTGATTTTATGGCAGTTTTTGTATGTGCCGAATTTAGAGCTGAAAATTATATTCACATATCACGTACGGTATGACCAACAAGGTCCACATCTTCGTTTAGTGTCGTTTTGAAACTTCCTGTATATTGTTCACAGAATTTCATCAAGTAATCATCATAACTACTTGAACGGAACCACGCTCCTTGCTACAACCAGCCCATTCCCAATTACTAACTCATCCCCGCTCTGTATTCTCTTTTTATTAGCGTTGACAGTGTCACCAACATATGAAAAGTTAACCTTAATCAGTACTACCACCACCTATGCACGCAGCCAGGACCTGACATTATTTAAAAGGTTGCTATAGTTCTCGACGTAATCTCTATTCAGACAAGGCATTTATTGTCAAGTGGCATACATTTTTCAGTGCTGATCATACAGTTGTTTACAAATAATTCACAAGAGTTTCATAATATTCATAATGGTGCATATGCTGAGGTTCAGATTTTTTTTTTTTTTTTTTTTTTTTTGCTGCTTATGATTATGGAGCAGGCGATGGAATGAACGGGGAAGGAATCGAAGAAACCACCCGGAAGCTGCTTTTATTCACCAAAAATCCCACATGCTGTCCCCTGAGGTCAAACCTTGTGCTGAAATTTTCTAACGAGTTTTGAAATATTCAGCATAAAATTATATATAACGTATAATGTTTTCAAAGTAGTTTTATATTCAGAAATAATATTTTTTTTATTATTATTAGCTTAACGTTCTTTAAGCTGGTTGGCCATATCGAATGATGAATGGCATTGGTTAAATGATGCTCAAATGCTCTCGGAGTCCATAGAGCTTAAAGTTACTCGACGTACCTCTTCTCGGGATAAAGGAAAACCACGAAAAAAACCTTGTCTGGATAACTCACACTAGACGAGATGCGAACTCATGACTTTTTGAATGTGAGGCATACACGCTACACCTACACTACCCAGGCAGGCTCAAAAATAATTATTTAGTCGGTGATAAGGCTTTATTTAGAACACCGAATATAGATGTTAACAAACATTCGTTTGCTATGCTAAAATCCAACATAAAATTGCCAAATAAACTCTACCAAGTGACTTTAACTATGAATTACCGTATTAAAATGACGCGTTAGAGCACGGATACGAGAACGATGCCCTATATCACCCCAGTTGGTGCAACAGAGTAACTACTGAACGGAATGTACACTCCCAAATGGTTGAGAATAGATAAAAGTTTCAAGAGGGAAATATTTTCCCGTTTCAGTGAAGTTTATGTTTAGCGTCGCTTAGTATTTCATTGCACGATATATATCCCTAGAGCAGTGTATATCTTGCCAAATTTTCACTTTGTGTTCCAGCCATTACAGAGCGTCAGTTAGATGACAGCACAAGATCAACAGTTATGAAGCATGAGTTTGGAGTGAAAGAATAATCAGTTGTGTTCCGAAACATTACAAGAAAAGTAAGCTGGCTCTCTTGATACACCTCATAGAAACTTCCTATATTACTTTAAGGTATTGTAGCATCTGCTGAATTATGATGAACACTTCATTTCTACCGGGAGAATCAACGAACTGAGCGCCGACTGCGCGGTGCTTTGCCATCGGGCATGTGGACACATGATTCCGCACTGCTGCTGTAAACAAGGTCAAGCTTCTAACGCAGTTTTGTTTCCCATGACCTTTCACTATAGCAAATTGCAGCTCAGTTTGCGACATCAATGTGAGAATAACCCTGTGACAATATTAAGGCCACAAGCCACACGCCTAAAGTTAAAAGGTTTTTATTTTGTAATTTTATTAATAACATTGAAAGTTATTTGGGCTAAATAAGAGCTTAAACATATCCACATTGCTCTGTTAATTCGTGTGTGAATTTTTATTGCAGAATTTTTTTACTTACTTGTGTTATTGATATATTTGAATGTAGTTGTGTTCATTCTAAGGCAAAAGGTTGAAATAAAGGAGTTTTCAATGTGTTGACCAGGGACGTGACCAACCATCGCAACAATAATGGAAAAAGACGGAAAGAGCTATACGTATGTACATTTCTTAAACTCATACGTTACAGGGTCTTAGATACTGATGTGCAATTTATTGTTTCGGGAGATAAATGATAATGCTAAGTAGGTCAAAAGTTCAACGGTAGCAAAGTAGTCGCTCTATGCCATTCACAACCACATTTATCTATTCATCCCTGTCTCTGTGTAAACACATTAATTAGAAATGTAGAGATGAGTGCCTTCTATTGATAACTACTAAGCTACCTGTTGTGACTTCAGTTAAATATTTAAACGTACTGTCAAATTATTCACATGTCTATCATATACTGAACAGTACGAAAGTTATAATCGTTGTTAAAAGGTGTATGTTGCATAGCGTCTCAATCAAAAGCTTTCACTGTGATTGGTGTTCAAGGTAAGGCTAAACAAATCACATTACTTGATACCAGAAGAAGGGTTGATGAACTATTTTCAAGAGTCTTAAAACCGTATAACGGCTAGGGCACTTACATACAGGAGGTTGTGTATGAACGCAGATATTTGTTTTCGTAATTGAGGAAATTATAATGAACAGTATTGCATCAATATTTGTTTCAATGGCAGATTAAGAGTTTTTGGTTATCAAGGGTAGTATCTATTCAAGTTGATCAGTGTCTCCAAAAAGGTATGGCACACACAAGACCTGCGCCTTTATTTTGCCTGAGAGCGCGGGTCGGTAATGTTTGGAGAATAACACAGAGTGAGCGTGCCCCGGTACTACGGATGTTGAGGTCACTAGCAAAATACGAAGAATAAAGCCAAGTTCTTACGTGACTAAATATACCATATTTGTGTTATATAAAACTTACTTTTTCGTAGAGAAAGAAATGAGAATGGAACTGTAAATACGTTTCATTGAGTAATTAATATTTGAGCTTGCCTTTTCTAATTATTCATGCTTATTTTAAAGTGAAAATAAGTTGGAATGCTTCTGCAGCGCTATTGATCCCTGCCTGGGCCAGCATCAGGGATTCATATACGTGAAGCAAGCAGATACTCTCTACTGACAGGAGTTGTTCATTTCGCGGTAGTAAATTGTGTAGTGCATTTGTGGAAAAAATACTGCTACACTAAAAGAAACTAGTACACGAAAGCGCATACATATTAAGATACGAATTATTCAAACATTTCTAACTGTACTGCTAACACATGAGAGCTTTCATCAGTGACATAGACATGAAGCTTAAAGTTAATGCCATTATTAAACGGGAATAACCAAACCAGCATTAGGAAAGTGGTAGTGTACAATAAAAGTACAACATTTTATATGTAATGTACCATTCACTGTTGGGGCCTATTTTGCGGCTGATTGGTTGTTGTATTCCGCAGATGTTTCACATGGGATTATTGTATGCCAAATCCCAAGAGGATATGATGATATGACTATCGACGGGCGGCCGAAACTGTACCGCGGATAATGGTTCTGATAAAACGTCCTAGCTCTTCAAACGTCTCCAACGCCACCCAGCCGTCGAGAGCTGTATTTTCAAAGCGCATTCAGCATTATGGAAGGGCGTCAAAACTGATGGTTTCACCGACACTTCCAACCCTGAAAAACACCGGGGGAGGTAAGGTACCTATCCAATCCCGTGGCTATAATTATGATCGCAAAGAAAAGATGATCAGGCTTTTAGAAACTAGGATGAGAATGGGTTAGTTACATTATGGCCTGCATTTTCTGCACGGAGCGTATGAGAAAGAAAATGATGGGTGAAAAGTGTCCACAGATAATATTTTCTTGTGGGGGGCTTTAGAAGCCACTATTAAGCCAAATACTTTAGCAATGTTTTCATAAAGGCAGTTTAGTTACACGACTAAAAATTTAGGATCACAGGAGTAAATATCTTTCTTTATTCGTGTTAAAAAGTAATGTAATTAAAAGCGGTGTGTTAATTGAAATCATTTATATGCAGAGCTCATATATGGCACGTAAGGATTATTACTCAATATAAATTCCCATAGTAATCAGAAGTGCGGAGGTGGAGTCAGGACTTTCCTTGCTTCCTGTGGAATGTGGATACGAGCTACGCCTTGCAATTTAGAGAGAATGCAGTGGCATGGGAACTACCATGATGGCGCTTCATCTTATCTCACGTACCTTCATTTTTATATGAACTAGAGAACAGCAAGAAGCAAGAAATCTTATTCAGGCGCTCTCCGTGGTCGAGTTTGTTGGAAAGAAATATAACTATACTTATGTCTAGTAGCAAAATGTTTCCACTTCCTGGGGAGGCAAACTTCTGGAGAAGTTCCTCTCAAGTTTGCTTTGAAGTTATTTTGCGGCATCGGAGCGCATATGTGACAGTCGTAGAAGTCCGAATATACGACCGACCATTCATGGCAACTCTTCCGTTTCTTCCTGCTTCTTTTAACGCCGGAATTGATATAGTTACCCGGATACATTCCGCAAGTCAGTTTGGTGTCAGTGGCTGCTAGTCGGACGAGATCCTGCCGTCCCCAATTTGTGGTATCGATTTCCTAGATTGTGGACGAACTTTGGTGTGTATACTTGAGACCATGATTCTCAGGGGTTCGACCTGTAAGCTTATATCCTCAGGCTTGGCAACCTCGGTCCTAACCAACTGATTTATACTTCCGTCCTGCATTTTACATAAGGCATTGAAGTCAGTTTCTCAGGAGGTGCTACTGTAAATTGGCTCTGAACCCAGTTTTGCAACTTTCTTGTGTTTTAGTAAACTTTCATACATCAAACAGCAAAGGAGCAGTTGGGTCTAAAATGGTTTTTAGCCTGATTATGAAATAAACAATGCAAAAATCAACAATGGCTTGAAGGCATTACTCGATATTTACCCTCCTCGTATAAGCCATGCAACAGTTACCTGACTACTCAGGTGTGTCATGCGCCCCGGGAGCATGTCCCTGGGGTTTTCTATAAAGTTGGTACCTATTTTATAAACCGACTCCCTAGTTTGTGCAGCAGTTACCTGACTACTCAGATGTGCCGTGCGCCCCAGGGATCATGTCCGTGGGGTTTTCCAGTTGGTCGGTACCTATTTTATAAACCGACTCTCTAGCTCGTCAAGCGGCGACCTGACTACTCAGGTGTGCCTTGCGCCCCAGGGATCAAGTCCTCCCTGATACCAGAGTGAGCTTCGGCCCCGCGTAGAGACTCGCAACTTTATATTTTCGTGATGGCCACCAAAGAGTTTGTGTTCATTCAAGGCCTACACTACGGTCATGTTACTGAGAAACCATTGTTTGTTATGGTTGTCATAGCTTAAATTTAAAAAACAATACCATCAAAAGCATAAATTACCGCCATTCGCCGTTTTGTTTACACAAGTTCTCCCTCCATTACTAGAGAATTAGAAATAGAGCTAGAATCCATCCTAGCAAACCCTTGAGTAGCAAACCCAAGGAAATATAGATTGGTTATAAGGGTCTCATACTTTCGATATGCTATTCACAAGGTCCTGTGTTCGATACTTGGAGCTTGAGCCTGAGATGTAGTTTCTTTGATATTTCCCAGGCTGGTAAGCCAATACTGAAGTGAATTATATACCAAGACAAGTTTTCTACCACTCCATTATTTTCATTTCTCCTCTTTTCATCTTTCAGAATACCGAAGTTGGGTAGTAGTGTTTTATTATTAAGTTTACAATAATACAGCATTTGCGGCATACAGTCGCATGGGTCGCGTGACCGTACATGCTGTCTAAAAATACCTGGATTTAAAATATTACCTACATTTCTATTTTATATATCTTATCAATATTGGAAATACACACACATACACACGCCCGCGCGCTACGACAACAGAACCACAGAACAATAAAAAAAGAACGCTCTGATATCACACACACAAACACACACACACACTTGCACTCAACTATTCCACATATTCATATATATAGATTACTCAACACCAAATAAGTATATAAAATATTTACACAAATATTTTATCTCTTAGTTCACGAACTTCCATTTAGTATGTGCCCAGGCAAATCCTAGAATGCTCCGTCTGTTTCAAGCTAAAAATACTTCCGGCAATATTTTTTTTCTAACGTCCTTCATCTGCACGCAATCTTCCAAAATATGCGTCCAGTCTTCCTGATACCCGCATAATGGGCAAATCCGCCTGCCAGCTTCATCAACTACCTTACGGGTTTTCCATCGTGCCAACCTGAGCATCGATATTCCCGACCTTTGTTTCATACCCAATTTTAAAGTATATGTTTCTTTACTCCACACAAACTTTATTTCGTTTTGTAATTGCAATGACGATCTTTTTATACATTGAGATTCTGTTTCCTGCCTATTTATATCGCATAGTCGTCTTTTTACATTATTCACGTCGTTATAACTATTTTCGTTACCCCTTTGCCAAATATCATGTAAGCCAATCTTTAATAATCCCAGTTACTGGAGTTAGACCAGCTGATGGTGGTGTGCGGCGAATGCAGTAAACACGCCTTAAAGAGAGAGTGTTTCTTCTCTGGCGTTTAAACTTATGTCCTTGAATATAGTAGGTGCATCAAAGAGGCCGTTGGGGATGTTCAATCCTGAAAGTTTCCAGAAAGCCGCTGCGCTGCACCTGCCGCAAACAGATCTGGCCACCGTTGGTTATCTTTCGCCGCATCCCTTCCTGTCGTAAGTTTAGCAAGCACTTAACCGCAGTCCCGGCCGTAGTACTGAAATGCTCCTCCCTTTCTTTTCTCTAACCCGATTTTCGGTATCACATCTTTGAAATGGTTAGTATACACGGGTTTTGTTTAACCAAAAACTTTGTTTTTTCGTGTAACGGTTTTCACAAAATCCAATCACATAGTTTACTACATGATGTGTTTTGCATTGCTTTATCTGTTCGTTGAAATAACAGTTCCTATCAGTATAGAATATTCGTTTTGATTTCACGTTTCAACGCCTAAATGTGTTATCTGCTGCCTAGGTAGAGTATTGACATTGGCAAGGCACAAAGCATTCAAACTCAGTTCCAATACAAAATTCGTTAGCGCAAGGCTCGCCTACTCAAATTTACGCCTTCCGACACGCAGTCCCAGGGAAAATAAACAATGTCCCTGTATGTGCCATACCAGCTTAGAGGTACTAACCAACTTGAATACATACTACTCTTAATAAGAAAAACAGTTAGTCCGCTAATATTGGTGCATTGTTATTGACTACACTTTCTTAATTACCAATAAAAATATCTGCACGTATACGGTAAATGTCGAAATGAAACATTTTTAAAATGCCGTGACATACTTTTAGAATTCTCGTGCATGTTTTCGAGATATCCAGTGACGAAGTGTAGATGTTCATTAAAGTCCTTATTAATGAATACTTCATACTGCATTCACATGATTTTCTGTGCCTGTTGCTCAACAATTATTGCAAAATATCATTCTTTTATCTCTATCGTGCTAATTGAGATAAACCTTAGTAGAAATTTTTTATTTCCTGCTTCCTAGTAAGTAGAAGGGATATAACGGAATAAACCTGGCTACAGCGAAAGGCAAATTTTTCAAAATCTGGTCACTTTGTGAAACAATTCAAATTCGCTACTCTTTGCATGCCTAGAAATAAAACAAGAGAGATTTTAAACAAATGATGTCTTTCTGTTTGAGAAACGTTTAAGTAGTTAAAACTGAGACCAATAACAAAGAATATCTCTGAATCGATTTGCTGGACAAAAAAAGATATGTGACATAATTCCTGTGTTTTAACAATATCTATATTTTTGCGCAATATATTTTTGGTGCCCTCGCCAAGTGGTTAGACCATTCGCCTCCCACCTAGGCCACCCTGGTTCGATCTCAAGCGCAAACATGTGGAATTTGTGGTGGACAAAACGGTGTCTGGGTGGGTTTTCTCTGGGTCCTCCGGTTTTCCCCGCCCCTCATTCCACCAATTGCTCCATCATCACCATTTTTATCATCCATCTCGATTGCATTTCATATCATCCACTTCCTCTCGCACATGCCTGGTTACGGGCCGAACACTCGCTCCAGGTTCTCCACAATGTGGTTAGGCGCTGTTGGCTCCCCGAGAGGTTTCTGACCCCTAGGCACCCGTTTGTAAGTCCTAGGGGTTGTCAATCCTACATAATATAATGTAAGTTTTTGTCCAACTGGTTTACCAGTTGTATAAAAGTCGTCCAGAATGAAGAGGTACTCCCACTCTGCTCCCAACAAATTTAAGATATCCATTGCATTTGTCATGTAAATATATTTAATGTATGGTGCTTTAATTAAAATCGTTAGAACCATTTTTGAGAAAAAGTAGTTTGACAATTTCTCACGTAATGGGTAGCTTGAGGTGGGGAATTAAACTCTAGTGTCACATCCTTGGAAGATACAAAACTTAAATACCAAATTTGTATTTAACGGTCTTTTATTTTTGAGCTATGTTACAGACACACACATACACATACGGAGGGGGCCGCGGCATGGTCGAATGGTTAGACCACTCACCTCTCACTTATCCGGCCCTGGTTCGATACCATATGACCACATTTGTGATTTGTGGTGGACAAAGCGGCCCAGAGGCGGATTTTCTCCGGGTTCTCCGGTTTCCCCAGCCATCATATTCCTACGGTGCACCATCTTTATCCCATGTATCGTCAGTGTCATCGCCTGCGGTGCCGTAGTAGCAAAAGCGGACATTAAATACTATAAAAACACCAACGGAGCTTTTTCTAAAAATGGCCTTTTTGGATTCAGATGGGTCTCAAAACATTGGTATGGAATTTTTACGTAGAATACAAGACCTGCTCTGTCTACTATGTACACTGTACATAGAGAGATAGTACTCGGTAGATATAGTAAAAATAATAGTGAATGAAGATCCCTAAGTTTGGGTTAAATCGTAGGAACAACATTGCAACTTCTGATATATAAGGGTATAAATATTAAACGCTGCTTTTCATAGCATTTACGTTCCAATTTACTAAGGCACTTGCAGGCCGCTTTACAAGGCAACTAATTTCAGGAAGTAATACCGAACGAATACCGCAGTCGTAAATATCTGGTTGCAGTGGCTGTTGACGTAAAAATATACCAGAAAGATAAGTACTCGTATTTTCGCCACCCTGCGCTCCCCTTCAATAAAGTGACAACCTGTGACTTAAAGGGCAATTTCGTTCAGCCGTTTCCTACACTCTCCAAACTACATCTTTTGTTTTACGAACGGAGAGGCAGTAATAAAAATGCAGCTAAAACAGACCCGGGGCTGCAAGGGCCATAACAAACCTCCTTAGCAGCAGGCTGTTTCCCAACCAGCTTCTCTGCTACTACCATAAGCAACCAGGATAAACATTCAATCTATGGCTATAATTTAACTTATAGGGTTTCCGCTTCCCTGCTGGGAAAACACTGCTTATTTTCTGCAGCAAAGGGAAAACAAAACGCTTAATGCGCGGGAGAACTAGCTAACTTCGAGGACTCTGGCCTCAAATCCTACCCAGTGGCCCTTATTTTCCCGGTTTACGTCCCTTCCTAAGATTACATTATGAGCTGCATTAGCCCAGTGGTGTTTCCAGGACTTGCAGATTTCCACACACTCCTCAACGACGTCGAAACTTTATGTACTACAGCAACAAAAAGCCACACCAGATCCTTACTTTTTTAATTGGAATATGTTCCTGAGAGGACTTAACACATATTTTCTTTCATTTTTTTACATTATAAAATAAAATTTCTTCTACGATTCAGTGAATGACCGAAAACTTGAATAACTGTAAAACCAATTATCCCTTTAAATTGGATAAGCACAATCAGATTGGAAAATACAAAGCTATAGAGGGGATTTGAACTACGGTTCTCCTTGTCTTTTTGCGGTACTCTAACCTCTCTGCTTCCAAGAAAAAATGCCAACAGGATATTAAATTCCCCAGGTGACTCGCATTTTTTCCGATAAACCACAAGGAGAACTCAAATTATTATAAGATTACATACCCCTGTCGTTCCTTACACTAAAAACTTACACTCTCGTTAAGTACTTTAAGTTCGGGGCTTCATAGTTTAAGCAACTATTAGGTCAATTACTGTAAAATAATTGTTTAATGCACAAAAATCCTATGTATCACACAAGTAGGAGAGATAGAGTTCTCTTTAAATGTTAACACAGGGAACGCGTCAAAAGAAGACTAATACACATCGGCCGACAGAAAATTATATGCCAGTGTAAAATTAAGTCTCTCTAAGTGTAGCAAAGAAAATTAAATCCATTCTGGGATGAAGATGGTTTGCGAGCGCATTTTGTAGTCACTTTTTGTATGATAATTTTCTGCTGAGGTATCTGGAGCATATACGGGGTGTTTCAAAACGACACCAAACAAAGATGGACCTTGTTGGTCATACCGTACGTGATACGTGAGTATAATTGTCAGCTGTAAATTTGGCACATAAAAAAACTTTCATAAAATCAGCATTGATTAGACAGTCGTGCGTAATCAAGTGGCACGCGCCCGGCCCACTCCAAGAGAGATGCCGGTGGGTAGCGAAGGATCCAGTCGCGTGGTGCAGGGGTGGTTTGATAGACACGCCGTCGCTGTACTGGTCACCTTAATAATGGAAAACGTAGCATGTGGGTTTTGTTGTGTGTTTAGTATAACACGTTCTGAGGTTGTTTACGTGGCGTATGATATCTGTTGTTCCTTCGCTGCCCAATCACAGTGTGCAATTTTTAAACACACAGAAAATTTTAAATGGAAGAGTTTGAAGAGATTGAAGGTTGTGACAAGTTGTTTTGGACAAGTCAAAGTGTAAGCTAATGGACTGATGTCATCATTTTGTGTCGTAGCTAGGTGGTAGCGGTGGTGACACTCTCCCTTTCAAACCCAGAATTAGATCAGAATTTAAAGAGGCTTCGCTTTCGCTTGTGCGTTTGCTTCGTGTAAAAAGCCTAAGGTCCCTGGAACTACCAGTTCAGGTATGCCGTTTTATTTTCTCCGGGGGGCTGATTTCTACTGATTTATCTTGACTTAGCAACGTTGCCCATGTCCTCAACTACATTACCTCTAGAAAACTGTGTTCACATAATTAATTATTTTAAAAAACCCAACCAAATTAGTTTAAGCAATCTGCTCTTCTATCCATCGTATAAGTAGTATAGTTCTTCATATACTTTTTTTGAAAACGTGTGAGTACAGATGAAAACACTATTATAATTTTTAATGTGCACAGAGGGAAGGCCAGTGAAAACAAGTTCACAAGAAGATGTTAGGTCCAACAAGAAGCAGATTGGCATGTTAGAATCTACTGGAGGACTAGTAGAGGGACTGGCAAAGCATAGACATTTTCCTGGCCAAAATGCACGAAATCAGATACGATGTCTTTACCTAATCAGTCGCTTAGTCTGTAGTTTTTATTTGTTATTTTATTTCCCTTTGCCAAATATAATTTGTATATTAGATGTCCATCTACTATTAATGACTTCTATCCAAACTGTTTATGTAACAACCTGAATGATCATACAGGAATAAAGATAACATATTTGTCTATTGTTCAGTCTTGTTTGTCTATGTCAATATATATAAGCGCCCTCACTTCTGTGAGTCCTGAATTATGTGCTGAACATCAAACATACAATAAGTAGCACATTTAGGTACACAATTCCCAACCGACGTCTCTTTATCTTTATAACTACTCTGTAGAAAAATACTGAAAATGAACACCTTATTAAAATATTGAAATGATAATGACTATGGTAGCAACAATATCTCAAGCGAAAAAGGAAGAATAAATTAAACCATTGAAAATTGCATGACTTGTGGTGCGAAAATGTACAGATGGCGATTGTCATTTTGAGGCGAAATATACTTTATTAATTGAAATGAGTTTATAACTATTGTGAAACCACCATACGAAATTGTAGTTCAAAGGTATTTCAGCGTTTCAAATGTTTAAAGTTACACTCTTGCCATTAATTCCTTTATATAAACACGTACAGCGTCTTTAATTCTTGAGCCATGTCAAATTGTCATATTAATCATTCTATTTGACATTTTTGCAACATTCGACATTTTGCAACATTATTACATTTTTTTTTGTTTTTTTTTTTGTTTCACTGTATGTGAAACAGTTGCCTATGCTTATTAGAGGCACCATATTGGAATCTTTTAAGTGCAAATATAGCGATTGAACATTTAATCGATCAAAAATTTTAATGTTAGCATTTTATTGAAAATTAAATTTTAAAGTCCCTTAAAACGACTCCTGTGGCTCGGCACTGTGGGCTATAACGTGGTGCTCTGGGTTTCTGCCACGAATTGCGCCCGGGTGCAATCTCACGCATGGAGGGTACGGATATTATTTCCCGTATAGGACACCTGCGCACTTACATAACGAGGAATGTGCACAGCTGCGATATGCAGCGGTCGCGGCCACGAGAGCCAATTTTCCGATAGGGAAATGCGTGATGCTGACCACATCACCTCCTGTAATACTTGGATGATCGTTCATTTCTGCAATGCGCAGGTGACCATGAGGCCGGCAGTCGGGTTACGGAATTAAAACGACGTACTTTAAAGGTCTGTTTGTATTACCTCTGTAGGCAGAGTATCTCAAACAATAAGATACCAATAAAGTGCAAACATTCATAGTTGAGTCAACAAAGTTTAAGAAATGATACACCATGTCTTATGTAACAAATATTTGTATGCCAAACCCTTTATTTTCTCAAAATGATGGTTATGAATTTTATATTGAGGCTCCTTGGATCCAAAATAAATATTTTTGGAAAAAATATCCGTGTATCTGTGTAAGACATAACTAAAAAAACAGAAGTCTGTTAATGCCTTAATAATATTTGTGGAATATTGGAACTTAACTTTATAACTTTTTTTCAATTTCGAAGCTATTTGAATCAATTGTTTCTTCCACTGTAGTCTGTGTAGGAGAGGAGTTGGAAAGGTAGTATCAGACCGAAAAAACCAATACCATAGTTGGGATTTGAACCAAGGATCTTCCGGTTTTCTTCCAGTTCCTGCAACTCTTTAGCTACCATGGCAACATGTCGGCACTGCATTTTTTTTTGTAGTGTTTCACGTCCGCTTTTACTACTTGCGGCACCGCAGGCGACGACGCTGTTGATACATGAAATGAAGATGGAGCACCGGTGGAATGCGATGGCGTAGGAAACTGGAGAAAACCCGCCCCTTCTCCGTCTTGTTCGCCACATATCTCCCATGCGGTCGCTTGGGATCGAACCCGGATCGTGTATGCGAGTGGCGAATGGTCTAACCACTTGGCATCTGCGCGGCCAGACACAGCATTATATTTCCCAACTGGTTGACGTTTTTCCCAGCAGCAGCAGCAGCAGCATTAGTAGTAGTAATAGTAGTAGTAGTAGTAGTAGGAGCAGCAGTAATAGTAGTAGTAATAGTAGTAGTAGTAGTAGTAGTAGTAGTAGGAGCAGCAGTAATAGTAGTAGTAATAATAATAATAACAATAACAATAATATTCGCAATACCAATCAGAAAATTATTATTTCTTACATTAGTATTCCATAAACGCATATTAAACATGAACTAGTTGCATTAACTTTGCTACGAAATTACATCTTTGAAACTTGAAATTATGGAAATAAGAAATAACGCACTACAAGCATTGAGAATGGTAGGATTATTTGCCTCCTGATTAAAAGACTTTAGAATGAACTCTTAACATTGTTGTAATATAAACTAGCTCATCAGCCAAAAGTAGCTTAAATGCCAAATGTGGTGTATTTTATAAATGGCGTTTCCAACGAAAAGGCACCAAAGGACAAAGCATCCCTTTTACAATAAAATCGTAATATGGTTTCCTGTTGGATCGCGTCTAATGGAAAGACGGTGTATTTGGGAGCCATTAACCACTGTGCATTGGTATCGTAAACTGAGCATTCTATAATGCAAAAGCCTTTTGCTACTCAGGATTATATTTTACGGCGCACTTCCCTGCATTCATATGCAGTGCTCACATAAGTGCCACTTGAGAAAGCAGCGCTCATAAACCTTGCAGTTTTTCCATTTCTGAAATTAGTCTATACAAACTAAATGTACTTTGATACTAATGGCTTTTTCCTTCCACAGAGTAGGTATGCATATAATTCCGTGGGTCTCAACGTCGATATTTAACACAACTCTTGGAGTGAAACAGACTTGTGACTATGCTTAAACACAATTCAGCTGAAGACTTTCAAGGTAAATTATACAGGATTTTTAAACTATCTGAAACTATTATTCCACCAACGTAGGCTGCGTTTCTTGCGGCGTTACCAATGTATAGTGTAGAACATACAAATTATTCGGAACACTATAAAAATTGATTATTTGCTTAATATAATATTAACGTTTTAATTCCAATATTTGTGATAGATTTACAAATCATCTACAATATTAACTGTGTACGAGATACTTTTAGTCATTTGCAGGTTGCAATGGCTTAAATATTTTTATACATATATATATATATATATATTTTTTTTTTTTTTTTTTTTAATGCCGGATTCTAGTCGGGACCTCGGCGCTGTATACCCTTTTTTCTATTTAGCTAACTTTTTAATTTGTTTGCTGCTTGATTAGCTTAAATCTGTTTTGTGCTATTAGACACACATATACACATCTCACAAACATATAAACACCCATGCCCAGAGTGGTACTCAAAACCACGATCCCCTGCGCCACGAAGCACCAAAGTGAGACACTTTAGCGAGCGCGACCATGGTGACCGGCAACGCTTTTACTACATGTGGCACAGCAGGAAATATGCATAGAAAGAAGGTACACTGCTTTGTCCATCACAAATCTCACATGCGGTCACTTGAGATCAAGTCCAGGCCGCCTAGGTGAGAGACGAGTGGACTACCCTTTCGGCCACGGCGCGGCCGCAATGTCTTACATTTAAAATGTTCTGCTCGTTCTTTTCTTTCCCATTCACCCCTGGAAAGAATTGAACATGGGGCTTGAATATTAAAACTTACTTTTTTACTTGTGGGTTATCGTACCTTACTACTTTTTACCAGGTAACACAGCTACCCAATAGGTATTTGACGTATGCGGATATCCCTTCACTCATTAAGAATTGCAGAACTCAACGGGGCTTTTTAAATTTAAACCCAGCAGTGGAGAACTGTCGAGAGCGATCTTAGTTTTAACTCTCTTGCTCATCAGCCTAGATGGTAAGCGAATCGCCCTCATTTCGAGCCATTTAGAAACAACGCAGAAAAGGATAAACAGTTGTCCGTAATACGGCCACGTTTAACTTTCATGATGAATAATGGTAGCAAAGATTTGGATGTGCTCCATTCGCAAGACCTTCTCTAACTCTTGTGCAACAAATAGAAGAAACAAATTGTTAGAAAACCTTATTCTTCTACCTAATGCATGCTAATTGAGATGATAATTCGTAGAATGATCTTATTACATGAATCCTTGTAAGTATAAAGTAAATAAGGGAGTCACTAAACTAAAGTGATAGTAAAATCTTTTAAAAGCTGGTCACTATGAATATGAGTTTGAAACTTGCTTCTCCATGTATGGCCAAGAGTAAAACAAAGGAAAACTGATTTGATGTCTTACCTTTTAAGAAAAAGTCTAAGCATTGGACAATTTACACCACTTACCCAGAATGTCTCCTAAATGGTTAACCCCACAAAATGTATATGACATAAACTGTATGCTTCAAAGAGATCAGTACGTACTTTTCGTGAAGTAAGACTTTGTCTATCTCTTAGGTTTACCAGTTATGCAAAAGTCATTCAGAATGAAGTGCTCATCAGGGGCTATTCCCTGAAAACTCAGGATATACATTTTATTGTCATGTAAATATTTTTGGTCCATGGCATTTCAAATCCGCTACACCCATTCTTGAGAAAATCGAACATTTTGAAACATTTTCAAAATAAAGAGTAGTTTGAGTAGGAACATTTTCTGAAAATCTCCGTGTCACATCCTTTGTAGATACTGAAATAAAATACCAAATTTGACACTTTGCGACACTGGGAGCGAAATTTTGACTACAAAATCTTGTGTTTTATCAAATAATTTTTGGAGTTTTTTGACGTTTAACATTTTGTTGTTCGAGTTCTACAGACAGTGTTTTCTTGTATACTATTTTATTATACAGTGTTTTTCTCAAAAACTACGTTTTCGCAACTTCCAAATGTTACATGTGTCTCAGTTTTTGCTGAAATATAAATAAAGTGCACAGATTGTAGCAGAAGTGTCTGTTGTAATATATCAAAAAACAATTTTCCATAACATCAACATTTTGTTTTGTTTTTATGAAAAAATAAAAGTTAAAATGTGTAATTTTTTAAAAAAACTATAATAATTCAGTAACCTAAGTTATTGAAATATCACCGTTTAAGGTTTTGAGTGGGGTTCAAAGCTCCAATTCAGAAAATGACAAGTAATTTTCTCAAATGTTGAGATGCGTGGAACATTTTGATTACGCAATAGATTTACATAATAAAGTGAGTGAAATGAAGTTATATGTTGCAAATTATTTACCCAATTTTAACAGCTATTTATACTAATATAATAATAATACTATCAGAGTAGAATTTTCAGAAATATGTATACAAAAATATGGAAAAGCCTTTCTTCTAAAATTGCTTTTTATTTATACATGCATTTCTGGTGAAAACCCGGTATCGAGTTTTTGTGTGGAGTGCAATAACTTCCCTACGTACTACGAGAGCCACCCAGAAAGTGACACGACTTGGGTAATTAAATAGAGAAAGTTATCAACACAAAACTGCATTTACAAAGTTACAGTATGTTACTTGATTTTCAGCGCAATCATTGCTATCAAGGTATTTATTGCCACGAGGTACCAGTTTTTCAACGCAGACGTTGTATTCGTTCACCACTAAAGATCTGAACCAAGATGGGTTGGAAGTCTTTCCACCCAAAAAGTCATGTACGTTGTCCAAAGTGAAACACCGGTTTTTCCGAATTTTTTATCAGCACTTGTTTCAATTTTTCCACTCCTCTCTTGTTTGCACACACGGGTCCATACTCGTCAATTAAACGCCATTTCCTCACTGAAGACTCGTTCATTGCATTATCACTTTACACTTGCGTTATTTGCCTATAAATTCCGATTGGCCGAACATTTTGTGGGTTCAAAAAACGAGTAAGTTCTTTGGTGGTAAAAAAGTATTACATCGGCATTGAAAAATCAGTACCACGCGACAACAAATAGCTCGATAGCAATTACGATTACGTTGAAAAATAGAATAAGGTATTGTAACTTTATAAACAAAGTTTTGTGTTGATAACTTTCATTATTATCAGGTTATGCCAAATCGTCTGTCACTGTTTGGATGGTCCTCTATTTACACCATTGTGTATGACAGCGAAAGTATCAAACAAAAAAATTGTTAATCAAACGTTTGTGATTCTTTACCTTAATTTTCAAATACAAACGCTTAGTTTTCAATGTCTTTCACTAAACCTAATGCAATTAAATTATGTCTACGCACCTACGATCTAGACGCAGGTATTTTATCGCTATCATTTGCAGTGTGGAGATAGTGTAAATGTCGGATATAAAGGGGCTATTTATTTGTGCATAGCGACGTTTGGCATTTGAAAGGGCATCTAGCTTGGGCGAACTCCATGGGGGCGAAGAGGCGCCTTGTCAGACATGATGGGTGCTGGCTACCCACCTCCGCTTATCACAAAACCACATACTAGCGAAAGAGGTTAGGAAGGGAACCGAGGGAAGTAAGGATGAACAGAGGGACAGACACATGGGCGGAGGGTCGATTCCAATTTATGAGGCAAAAGATATAGGGTCGCTAAGCGCCGCTTCTGTCCTTGCCTCCACTATTTGCTCTCGTCTCTTCCTCACACCTCCGAACCCGCCGAGTTCGGGGCACTAACTTTGTGTCAAGAAAGCCGTAGTTTCCGTGTAAAACAACACTCTCCCTTGGCGTGCCAAATCTAAATTGGGGTCTAACAGGTGTTGCATCTTTAATTAAGGGACACCGCAAGCAACATTTTAGCGTAAGCTTGCCACCGCTGGAGTTTTTTTCTTTTTATTCACAGCTACTCCAATGGAATATTTAAGTTCATTTACTTACCGCACGCCAACGTATTTGAGAAATGAGGGTTACGTTGCATTTCCAAGGTTCCTAAATTACACCAACTTCTTTAATTTGTTTTAGCAGTTTCAGTCCCGAATAAGATTGCCTGTTATGCCAAGTAAACCTTCGACAAGTCCCTCTATACCCACCAAAAACATCATTCTATATCAGGGAGCAAGGTGCAAAATACTTGCCAAGATAGACGATAGTGTAAACTGTATTTCCTCTATTTATAACAATAGAGTTGTCTTTCTCTTTCCTTATTCTTGTCACCTGTCTTCACCTTTATTAGCTTCCACTGTTCTTCCTCACTGCAATTTGTCCATTCTACCAACACTTTTCCATTCTCGAAATGCCTCGCATGGATCGTGGGTTCAAGGCCCGCTAGGGGCATAGGTATTTGTTAGAATCAGTGCATGTGTATTTGTAATCAAACAGAAAATAAAGTAAATTTAAGGGAGAAAAGAGAAGTAAGAAAAAGGGATACAGCGCCGAAATCACGACCAGACTCCGGAACTGTACTTAAAAAAAATTATAAAGATGGCCTCAGTCTTGAGAGGCTTACATTCGGGAAGTATCGCGCTCAGTTTCCATTTGGTAGCCATTCGGATAGGTACGTAAAATCTGTGGTGATTTCCCCGTTATCACTAATTCTACATATTCTGTCCCCTTCGTTTACTTTCATTTTGTCTCATAAGTTTCGGTGATGCAATACCAGGCAACGAGATTTGGGATGTTGTTAAACAACGATGAAAATTACTATTTGGGAAGATTTGTCCCGGACGTTTAGCGGAGCTGCTTCATCTGCACACAGGACTTCCAAGTTGCGGATGCCTCAGGCGGGACTAGCCGGGGCAAGGCTATGGCGGTGCAGTGCTCTCATTACTCTGTGTCTGACTACTTCTAGCTCCTATAACTCTATGTAAAACCTAACAATACAAAACCTTAATTGTGGTTGACAGTAAGTGATCGCTGATAAAATACAGATATGGGTTGCAAAAGAGTAGTTTAACATTTCTGCCTAAAATACCACTGCATTTTCATTTACCTGGGCATGTATCCAAAGATTAATTAACTGATTATTCCTTTTGTCCATTTTAATTACATTTTTGTTTCCTTCTATATTGGAGGTATCCGCAAGTGTTCCTGATATTAGCAGAGCATTTGAATGACTCAAAGAACGAAAGCCATTTTGTCACTGAAGGGCTAGGCTTCCACTTGCGAGAGAGGGTTCATTTAATACTCATGCGGTGAGCTAGTTTGCTTAAGTGGAGCTATTGCCCCACTTCTTCAATATTTGTCGTTTATGTCCTTTTATTTCGTCAGTCCCGGAATAGGCACACTTTTTCACTTCCTTGCAAGTAAACTAAATGTTCACAATAGTCGCTTCCTTTCGGCTTCGGGTCACTGCGGTCCCCTGCTCTTCTCGTCCAGGTGTCCCTGCTTCTTTTTTAAAAATGTCAACCCAGTCCATTTGGGTCTTCCTCGTTGACTTTTTAATAAGGTGACCACATTGTAAGTTTGTACTCCCATGTGATACTCTGAAGCCTGGTCACGTGGCATCCCCATAGCCATTTCTGTTTGAAGGCTCAACTTCCAAGATGGTTATTTCCCTTTTTTAAGCTCTCTACGTTTTTACTTTCTCTACCACGTATGTTCAATTTACATAATAAGTACGGAATGTATTTTTTCTACCTAGGAGCTCAATACCAAAATTCCACCGAAAATACGCGTTTTGAGGTCCACTGACTGCGTAAAAAAGAAAACGGTTCGTGTTTATTTGTCGGCAACATAACAAACTCACAAAAGAAAAGTCCGTTAAATATCAAACGTGGCTCTTAATTTTAGTATACTCCAACAATGCGTCACTAATATTTTGCAGAAAATCCCCCACCCCAAACTACCCTTTATATGGAAAAAATTTAGGCAAAATTATTTTCTCAAAACTGGCTCTAACGATTTTGATTAAAATACCGTAAATTAAAGATATTTAAATGACAAAGTGTATATCTAGAATTTTCTTGGAACAACCTCTTTAAGTCTTAGAGATAGCTATAAACTTATCACAAAATATATGTACATCACGTCATCTAACCATTTCAGAGACATGCCTTGCTGTCGCTTTCAATTTTAAAATGCATATACTTTTCTGAAACAGGAAGTCTCCGGGAGCCATTTAAATATAGCCTAATTTCAATGACAGTCGCATACCGACAGCTTTTAAATGATTTAACCTTAGTGTAGTCCTTAAGTTTTTTCTACTTTTCAAGAACTAAATAATAAAACCATTTTGATGTTTACCTCGATAGGCATGAAGAATTGAGTTTTGTAAGAATTTTGTTTGCAGAACAGGTAGAGAAAATTATGTGAATATAACACATTGTTTTTCTCTAAGGGATATTACGAGTACGTTTCTTTCCATGTTCCATTTCCATACCAAAATACGCTTCGTATGTGCTTCCGTAAATTTCCAGAGTTGACGTACATAATAAAAGTGGAGCAATATGAGCGCCAAAAATTAGCGTTGTCGCTTTTCATATATTTTTACTTTCTCTACACGTACTATGCACATTGTGTATAGAGGTATAAAGTATTATAATGCACCCAAAAATTCGATACTCGGAATTTCACCGAAAACACATGTTTTGAGTCCCCCTGAATCCAAAAAAAAATTATATATTTTTGGAAAAAGGTCCGTGTGCGCGCATGTGTGTGTGTCTGTGGGCAACATAGCTCAAAAACGAAAATTCCATTAAGAGACCAAACTTTGAACATATTGAACTTAAATACCAAGGATGCGACACGAAGATTTTCAAGAATATCCCCCACTCCCAACTACCTTTCACATAGAAAAATTTTCTAAAGTTTTGACTTTCTCAAAAATGGCTCTAACGATTTAGATTAAAATAACGTATATTGAAGATATTTATCAGACAAATAGACTGTATATCTAATTTTCTGGGAATAGCTACTCAAGACCTCTTTATTCTGGATGAATTTTACGTAATTTTATATAACTGGCAAACCGTAAGAGATAGAGAAAACCTTGCATAACAGATAATTTAGAGCTCAATAAAACACAACATTTAAGTTATATATAGCTTATTTGTGGAGTGGATCTCTCCGAGGTATTTCTTGTTATTATTTTCAGCCTTAAAAACTACTTTTCTCATACGGGAATTTTTCAACTCTGTCCATAGAAACAAGGAACTTCAGTCACATAGCAACCAAATTTCGATTAATACTTTAGCCTGTGCTAATCCATTATTTTCCTTCTACTTGCATGGAAGCAAGTAATAAGACTATTTCTGCTAATTTTTTCTCGATTAACATGAAGCAAAGAGAAGTATAAGCTTTTAAACAATAATTTGCTGCAAAGATGCACAGAAAGCCATGTGAGTATCTACCAAGGCCAGTTCTTTTGTTAATCCAGAATATACAAACGCTTTTGTAAGAGCAAGATTTGGGTGCATTAAAGGTGAGTTTCTATAGACAGAGATTTTTTCCGCAAAAGTTTGGAGTTCGGGATTCTTCCATTATGAAGAGAGGTCACGTGAGTAAAATACAATGAAATACCAAAAACCTAACCACGTGATAACTATATTTTCGCGCTGTGAAGTAACCAATCAAAGTGGAGCACGAAGCTTAGATATTTTGGGTATAAAAGGGGCGTGCACACGAGAAAGATGCTGTATGTACGTTCTCTTTTGTACTCTGTTCTCTGTTATGTGATGTTCGTCATATTAAATTTTACGCGAAGAAGTGCAGTTACCACGTTAGTTGATGTGCAAGTTTTATATCGCGTAACAGTGAAGTAAGCGATTTATGTGAATCAGAGAATAAATATTAAGGACCATGGCAATAAGGAATTTGTATGCATAAGAAGTAGCACCAGTTATAAGCGTGACTTACTAAGCCTACAAGAATTATGTCGGGAGTCGCTCGACGAATTAGTGCCTCAATAATCATACAACTAAAAATAAACAGCGAAGTACTTATTTTTGTTAGTCTACCTAGTGTGATATATCCACGTCATTCTTCCTCCCCTCAGTGAGAGTCGATTTTGTGTGCATTGTTGAGTTCTAGCCGGCGCATGAGACAATACATGTCTTGTCACGGGGCAAAAAGTTCAGAAGGGAAAGGTAAATCATAGGTAAATAGTAATATAAATATAAATTATATCAAGAAGGGGAATATAAATGTACATTGAAAATAGGAAAGGAAGGAATATTTTAAACACGTATAAGTAGCCGAGTTGTCACGAGCCGTTTAATGACCCCGAAAGATACCGTTAGAGGGTCGGGCATTGAGCCGAATGGGTTGAGAATACACTGCCCGAGGTGAACATAAGGGGAGAGAAAACAATGCTCGCTGTTCAGGCGACACTGTTTGAGACACTTGGCGAAGAGCCTCCGCACAACCAAGATGATATTTAGAGTCCGCAGTGGAGCCGCACAGGCTATCTTTAGTCGTGAGGGAAATAGTTGTTTTAATACTGACCAGAAACGTAATAAATCACGGCATCAAAATTAATAAATAACAATAGTCGCGGGCTCGTAAAGTATAATTTTATAGAAAATTTAGGGGTAATGCGTGGGTGTTCGACGGCGGATAAAGGTCGAATTAACTGAATAAAGCACTTGTGTCGTACCTCACCCTGAAAATAGTTTCCATGTTAGTAACAATCCTGAGCTAGGGCACCCTCAAATCCACACCATTGCAAATAACCAAAACCCGCATCCAGAATTCGAACATATAACCACGTTCCCGTCCCACGCATCACTGAACATCAAGGAGGTATGTACACACTTATTTTTGATAGTATTTCACGAACGAAGAACGTGACAAGATTTTACTTCTAACATCCTCTCAGTCATCGTTTATGAATTCTCGCGTATACTAATGGAAACCTAAGTATTCCTACAAATAAGCAGGAATTCAAAGGTTGCCTCTTGGATACCGCAAAACAATACAAATGTAATGTGTATGATGCGTACGTTCAAACAATCACATTCGCTTGCGAAAATACAATTTTGAAGGCTGTTCATCAAGTTTTTCTTAACCAACTGGAGCTCAAAGATCACTGTGTGGCACGTTAGGGCACAAGCATGTTACTTGACAGAATATGCTATACCGCTAATAACTTTCAGACATAGCCAGACCATTGTGCTCTTGGGGATATGTAAACCTTGTTCCAGGTCTCGCTGTGATGAGCGCATTGGGAATTGCATAATGCATCATTTTGATTGATGCCCTGCAGAAGTCAAGCAATTACCTGCAAAATGTCGTCATTTCCTTATAAGTACAATTTAATATTCAAATGCTCAATTTTTTCTTGAGTCTGGACTGAGTACACTCTACTATATACACCATTATTTATGTGTCTCATTACTTTGGATTTTTCAAACTTTCATATACAAGATATCGTATTGAATTTATGCCAGCTATTGCGCGTAATAACAGCAATGTTTCAAATTACCATTGCAGGGTCATTTATACATGAATTTGTACTCCCTTTACTTCATACATAGTAATCAGATAGAGAAGGTAATCGCATTCCACCCAAAAATTTGATACAAAAGTTTCACTGGAAACACACGTTTTAGAAAATCTGACGTGTTGCAATCACATGACGTTCTCTACCTTTTCTGCAAAATAGTCTTACAAAATTGTGATAATTTTAATTGTTTTCTTACAGAAACCGTGTGTAGGACAGGATTAGATAGATCGGTTGAGAAATTCAATGCTATGCCGGCATGTTGACAAAGTGGCTCAGTGGTAGAGCAACTGGCTAGACACCGGGAGATCCGTGGATCAAATTTCGGCTATGGCATTTAATTTTTTAGTATGACTCTACCTATCTTATTCTATTCTTACGAAGAATTATTCTTCTGTCTACATTATGCTAAACAAGATAAACTTTAACAAAATTGGGGTTACTAACAAGTTCCTTATCAGCAGAAGGGAAATAAGGAAGTATACCAAGCTAAAGCGATAGTGAAATGTTTTAAAAGTCGACTGACATGTGAACAATACAAGCTCGGTTCGCTTTGCATTTCTGAAAAATTGAAAGAGATACATCGAAAGGTGACCGCGTTCGAGAAGATACGCAGTTTAAAACTGAAACACATAAGAAGGAATATCTCGGAAAAGGTCTACTTGGCAACAAAAATGTGTATCACATAATTTGTATGTTTTAACACGATCTACAATTTTGAGTACTAAATTTTTTTGTATCTCTTATGCAAAATTCAGCAAAATACATCCAAAATGAACAGGTCTATTCCAAGAACATTAAAGATATACATTTTATTTCTGATGTAAATGGCTTTAATATACGATATTTAAATCAAACTCGTTTTAGCCATTTTTGGGAACAACAAACTTTAAACATTTTTTCCATGTAAAGTGTAGTTTGGTTGTGGGATTTTCTGGAAAATCTCTTTGTCGCAACCTTGAAAGATGCCTTTTAGTTTTTGTGCTATATTAACACACTGACCTTTTTCTAAGTTTTTTTTACTCTGGGGACCTCAAAACATATTTATGGTGAAATCTCTGTATTGAACTTTTGGGTGGATAGCGATACTTCCTCTATACGCTATGTACATAGAATGTGTGGAGAAAGTAAAAAAACACATTATAAGTTGGACGTGCTTACTAATAAGCATGCCTCCCTGCATTCGGTTAATTGGAAGTCAAATGCGCCAAGGGAAAAAAATAATTTTCTTAGACTTTAAAATTAATATTATTATTCTATTACTAATATATTTACTTTTAAATTTCCCAATTATGGGTAGCATTTCATAGGTGTGTCACATTAAATGTCAAGTGTGTTATTATGGGTAACATTTCATAGGTGTGCGACATTAAATGTCAAGTGTGTTATTATGGGTAACATTTCGTAGGTGTGTCACATTAAATGTCAAGTGTGTTATTATGGGTAACATTTCATAGGTGTGCGACATTAAATGTCAAGTGTGTTATTATGGGTAACATTTCGTAGGTGTGTCACATTAAATGTCAAGTGTGTTATTATGGGTAACATTTCGTAGGTGTGTCACATTAAATGTCAAGTGTGTTACTTAAAGAGCCTGCCATGTTTCAGTTATCCTGATAAAATACAATTACTGATGTGGAATTTATTCTAAAACAATCTCTGGTTTTTATTTAAAGGGGGGGGGGCACATGTACATATTTCCGTTGAGTTCTCAATATCAAAGATTACGTTACAAAGCATTACTTCCTGTTAGCTACTATTCGTATATGGCAGAGAAATCAAAATTAAAACTGCCTAAGGTTTCAGAACATTACGATAATGCATCTGGTAAATTTGAGTATTTCATAGCATTTAATATCTCATAGTGAAGTTTATACAAATTATTATACAAAATGCTAATGATTTTTTGCCATGTATCGAAACTCTAGCTTGTGTAGTTATTTAAATAATAATGTTTATTGCATAAACAAATGGTTCAAATAAAAATGAGCTACATGATGTATTTTTAAAATTATCCTCATTAAAAATTAAAGTTTTACATAAATAAGTTTAAAACTATCTATAACATTATTTGTATTAATAATAATTATTCTAGAAAAATGTTTACACTTTGAATTGTCCACAACTCTTTCAATTTTAAAATTTAAATAACATATTTATTAAAATTAGGGCATTATTTCATAAAAGTACATGATCATTTCCTTCAATGTTGTTTTGAAAAGTGGAAATGGAGTTTTATTTATGGAGACTCTTTAACTGCTGTGGCTCACAGCGTCCCATTCTATACTGGGTGTGAAACACCGCTTAGTTTTGCTCAGAGGCCTCTTTTATCAAGCTTGTTTAACGTGTTGTAAATTCTTTCCTCCGCCGGGTTTGTTGTTTTGAGAGACAGAATAAATAGTTTAAATAAATTAATGAAAATTTTATCGTGTGGAGCATTTTGGGAATGGAAAAGATGTATAAACAGAAAACAGGGTATAATGTTGGGCGTGTCTTAATGAACATGCACCTGGGCATTCATAGCTTCAGTAAATTGGTAGTTAAAATGTCCCTAGTGTGAAAAGGGATATTTTTCTCTAAAACTTTGGAATTTATATATTTTATTATGTAAAACAGTTGTTTAAAAATGTTAAGAAAAAGGTCTAATTGGAAAACGTGAGACCTACAGCTAAACAATAGCTAAACTTTCATATATTGTGTTAAAGATAGAATATATACTTGTTCAAGTATCTGAACAATGATATACTATAGGTTAAAAGACATTTTCTCCATAACCAAAGCTCGTTCAAAGGAAACACCAATAATACAAGAGGACCATCGCATCGACTGAGGGAATGGAAGAAATGGAAAAGGGAGAAGATCTGGAGAGAAAGAAAATCTTGCTGAAGCAGCGATCCTTAAACAGCTATAGCAGAGAAATGTTCATGGTACTCTTGGGGTTTTCTTTGGAAAATAATACTGTGTTGGTTCTCTTGCCCTCCGTGCATCCTATTGGGTCCATGCCCACTGCCAACTGGCTGAGCGAAGGACATTAGTGCGAGCGTCTCGCCCCGCATTCCACTTCAGTTTGGGGAAATTGTATCGCGGGCACGTGATTGTTTTTCCAACGTGTCTCGTAACCTTATTCTGGCCTCACTCAAAGTCTGGAACAGGTCTCCCTTTCCCCTTTTTTCAAACACAAACACGCAGCCGAAGGGACACGCCGAGAGTAAGCGACGACGGCACAAAATAGTGGGATTTTCCTCGCTACAGCGGGGAAATGGGTTTTTGTATGCTCCATATTTTAAAGCGATGCATCTGTGAAACCGTCTTTAATAGAATACATGAAAGTTTAGAGCCGCGGTATGGGATATCAACAATTGAAAACACCAAACGGGGTCTCTTTATGTATACTGTGGAATAAATATTTCCGATTCAAAGTCGCATCTTACGGTACATTTTCAAAACAGCACTTAAAATTTGTGTAAGGACTACTTTAAAACTTTTAAAATGTTAGCAGGCATTGTATGTATTTTAAGTTGGATTCGGTGTATGTAGCAATATCACTGACTGATTCTAATGAGCAATGTCTGCATAATAGCATGTCTGTAACACAAAACATAAGTTGTACAAGTATAGCAAATCAGACATGATCCTAGATTCAAAATTGTTTAAAAACTATTTAAAATATTTAAAAAATCAGGGCGAAAACAAAACAAAAGTAAAAATTAGATCCTTATAATAGGAAGTATCTTAAATGATTCAGTACAGTGTAATTTTATTCTTTTTTCTTCCTGAGTTTTAGCAGGACAGATTCTAACGATTTTAGACTTCTTTTTACCATATTTTAAACCCCTTAATTATTAAAATTTGAGATAATATTCTTTATAAATCGGCGTCATGGCCGGGTGGTTAAGACTACTCGTCTCCCACTTAGGCGGCCCGTGGTCAATCCCAATCGCCCATTTGTGTAATTTGTGGTGGAGGAAGCGGCGTCTGGGCGGCTTTTCTACGGGTTCTCCGATTGCCCCGCCACTCATTTCACCAACTGCTCCATCATCACCTTTCCATTTCGCTTGCATTTCATATCATCCACTTTCTCAGGCTCATGCCTGGGTATAGTTCAACCACTCGTTCCAGGTTCTGCATCCTGTGGTTTCCTGTCATTGGATTCTGATCCCTAGGCATCCAATTTTAAGTTCCAGGTGGGTTTCAGTCCTAGATACGGGGAGGGTAAACCGACTATGAAAAAAAAAAAAAAACTTAGTAGCATTTTATATTGTTATACATGAACGGAAAGCTATGATTTATAGCATAAGATTTCAGTTTTGAAACCAACTTAAAATTAACACTAAATATATGAAGCTTAAGCAGCATAATATAACAGATCTCACATTTGTGTACATTTAGCTCTTAAAAGTGAAATCTCAAAAAATAATATTGTTATTCAGTGTTTTGGCATTTAATACGTTATAAAGTTCACAAAAACGCACCAAAATATTCAGATGGATTTTATTTGCAGATATAGTGCAGCCTACAGGTGAGAATGACAATTAACATGGGTAGAAAATAGTTTATTTTTAATACGTTTTCTATTAAACTGCACACTTCAAATCCATTTTGAGAAATAAATAATAATACTCAAATGAGGATTCAAATATAGAAAACTGCTGCGTAAAGTATTCATAAAGGAAGGCAACTGTTAATTTGGTTTTATATCCTGTATTTTTATAGTCATGAACTAACTTTTGTCACATACTTAGAAGTTTGGCATGAGCAATTTGAAGCATATCTATAGGATACCACGTTGGTATAGGTATTGTTGCCAAGAACATTCTATGCAATGTGCCGAAATGACTACATGTTTTTTGCTGGAACAAGCAGAATAAAATGCTTTCTGAAGAAGTTTGTCATATAAATACTAGACTCAAAGAAGAGCAGCCATGCAAATTGTGTAAGTGTTTGAAGTTTCTTCAAACAAAATATCTCGTTATTTTTGTGTCTTTGAACAGAAATATATTCCTTCTAAGTCGATAACTTAAGAGCAGTTTAACCTTTATACAACGGGACAGAAATCTATAAATCGTTAGCTCAATTTTTAGAAAATTACTCCCCGATAGTGATATGCATCACTCTTCTCAAGTTAAAGGCCTGAAATTATTCCTTTTAATCTACACTAACATTATAAAAAAGTACTTGTACATGCAGTGTGTTTGAGGAAGCGAATACGGGACGGAAGGTATGTATGTTGGGTAAGGGTTTGGAATAAATTGGCCTGGAGTACTTTTGGCTACGTGGGAGGGACTTAGGAGCTAGGAGGTGGAAGGTAATTCAGAGACGACTGCGTGATATTGACAGGCGAAATTTGGAATCACAGTGTGCGGTTACAGTTTCTCACGACTTACAGAGTCAAATAGCGAGGGAGCCCTATTTAGATGACCGCACACGAGAACAAAGAAGTGTTTTTTTAATTATTACTCCATGACACGACAGCTCATGGGGAACCTTGGATGGGGTGCAGTATATTGGAGGGTGAGACGTGGTCAGCGCCTCGAGTCCCCCCCCCGGTCGGTTAATGCGGTCCTCATGACCTGGAGCCGCTACTTCATCAAGTAGCTCCTCAATTGGCCCCCCAAGGACCTTAAGAGGCTGAGTGCACCCCGGGCCAGGTCTCCCAGCGGGGGAAAATTCCCCACGCCGGTACTGGGGTTCGAACCCAGGTCTCCCGCTTGGTAAGCAGCAACGCTACCACCGCGCAAAGGAGACGACCAAGAAGTGGTTTAGCGTGGTGAAGATTAGGCACCTGGAAAGGCAACAGAGTAATTGTTGACGCCACAGTGAGAATTTGTCCACCCTGCGGAGAAGGGTAAGAATGGAGTCATTCAGAAAGCAATATTTATCACCACAGTTACTGTATTTCAGGAATTGGATAGGTAGCGTCAGACTGAAAAGTTCAAAGTCATAGCCGGGATTTGAACCATGAGTCCCTCGGTCTCTAGCTGGTTGCTGTACCACTTAGCTACCATGTCAAAATGCTAATATGTCATTAAATTTCCCAACTGACTCGCCTGTTACCATTTAAACAAAATGAGCCTAAATTATGCAGTTGGCATACTCCATGGCAACTTGCAATGTCGTAAGTACTTTAAGTCTATGTTTAAGTTTAAGTACTATGAAACCTGGGACTTAAAGTACTTGCCAGGTTTCATAGTACTTAAACTTAAACATAGACTTAAAGTACTTGCCACATTGAGGGTCGCCATTGGGTTATGTCATCTCAAAATAATTTGAGATCACTCTGTGGTTTAGCAGGAAACATGATAGTCAGTTGAGAAATTTAATGTCATGCCGGCACGTTGCCATGTTAGCTCAGTATTAGAGCAACCAACTAGAGCCCGGGAGAACCGTAGTTCAAATCCCGGCTGTGGCATTGAATTTTTCAGTCTGCCTCTACCTGTTCAACACATGTCCTATACACGGCTTTAGTGAAAAAAAAGAAACAATTAAATCAATACAGTATTTTAATCGGGGTGTTGGACGCTGGGTATCATAAAATAGGATTATTTTTATCTAAGATTCAGAAAAGGAAGTTAATTGTCATGGAGGTAGCGTACATAATTGTGAGGGTGAGGTTATTTTTAAGCAGAGCACTATATACGCATACATAAGTTAACTATATAGCTAAACTTCATTTTAATTCTTTCACATTGCTTTGTTTTTTTCCAAATTCTTAATTGCTATTTTCCAATAACTAAATGTATATATTTAAGACTTCACAAAAATCATACTGTAAATATCCAAGGACAGGAAAGACATGTACGGCCATATAAAACAATAGTTGTTTATTTCCAAGTGTATACTGTAAATGTTTGGCAGCAAAGGTTCTTTCACCGCCATTTATAAAAAGGTAAAGTTTATGTGTATGTGTATGTGTGTGTGTGTGTGTGTCAAGGCTCTAAAATCTTAATTTAGTCCCACAAATTGTCTCAAAGTTTATGTGTGTGTTTGTGCTAAGGCTCTAAAGCCTTTATTTAGTCTCATAAATTGTTTCAAAGTTTATGTGTGTGTTTGTGCTAAGGCTCTAAAGCCTTTATTTAGTCTCATAAATTGTTTCAAAGTTTATGTGTGTGTGTTTGAGACAATTTATGAGACTAAATAAAGGTTTTAGAGCCTTAGCACAAAGTTTGTGTGTGTGTTTGTGCTAAGGCTCTAAAACCTTTATTTAGTCTCATAAATTGTCTCAAAGTTTATGTGTGTGTTTTTGTTAACGCTCTAAATTCCCAATTTAGGCTTTCAAATTATTAAATGATTAAAATGACTTACAAAGCCCTTTTACTTGAAAACATTGCATATACAAAAGAACATGATTACGAAGAAGGTATTGGTGCTTTTTTGAGAATGGCAAAAGTGTTTTCATTACCCTACATAATACAACAAGTTACTGCACAGCATTCCCTGAATAAAATGTAACAATAACTATTGAATTGTATTACAAAAAATATACACAGGAAGCCCTGACGTAATAATGTTTTAAATAGAAGAGAGAGTTTAAAAAACAACAATTAATTCTGTAATATGTTGGTTTCTTTTGCTTCATTTATGAAATACAATATCCACTCGTATATAATTATTATAATAATGTTGAAACTCAAATTCAGGGTTAATCTGCAGGGGTAATCTCTCTGTATTACTAATAAAAATATTGATGGGACCTAAACGAGTAGTCGAGACTGTTAAAGTAGGGAATCGTAAACCGGAGATCTGCGGTTTAAACCTTGGCAAGACCATCTTAGGAAAAATGCCTGGAAGGTACATTAAATTTAGATACTTCCTTCCCCTCAGTATTTGGGTTCTTCTTAGAAGTACATACTCTAAATGTCTCACCGATACTAAAATACAATTATTTACGATGAAAACATAATTAAGAAGACGTAATCAATACTTACTGCACCAGTTCTAGCTACCCATAACGTTAATTATACAC
The DNA here is from genome assembly GCA_030762935.1 of Hymenopus coronatus. NCBI lineage: Eukaryota > Metazoa > Arthropoda > Insecta > Mantodea > Hymenopodidae > Hymenopus > Hymenopus coronatus. Next base: position 40,228,961 of record CM060900.1, read on the forward strand.
GTTGGTGAGCCTTATAGATAGTGCATAAATGAATACGACAGGAAAATAAGATATAACATGAGTATTCTATTCCATTCCGCTACACGTACTAATATTAAGCTTGTTTGGGTCTTCATGTAGAAATCTATTAAACACACACGTCAATATGTGCACTGTTATCTGCAATACTGAAGATTCAAGTTGCACAACTACACCATTTATTCGATGCTCATATTGTTGTTTACATTTCTGTTTAACAGATTTCGACACCAAGACCCACAAATAGTCTAAAACAGCTAAATGAAATAGAATTCTCATTATGTTATGACTGTGTTTCCTGTCCTATTCATTATTCACTATGGGCAGCTGAAATTGGTGTATTAAGCATTGATTACACCTGTCATTTCCATAGTAATTAATTTTATTTCAATATCGCCGAGACACTTCACAAATGGACGTTGTTGGACATTATTCAACTCGAAGAGATTTTTTTTTTCTTTATTGCAAACTAACCAATTATAAATAAAATTAATGGCAAATGTTTACTGCGGCTATAACACCAAGAGCTATATTGCTTTGTTTTTCAGAAACAACCAATGTTTCGCCATTAATTTTTTTTATTTCGGATATAGCTACGGCTGGTGTTTCTCTTGGCTTTTATAAGGATGGACAAATACTTTCTTGGCAAATTTATTAAGTTATCTTAGATTACACGCAGCACCAAACACGAGCAAATTTGCAGTGTTACAATAGGCTATAAATTTTTCAATAACTATGTATAGTAAATTATTGTGTCAAAGTGCTCAGAGACATAGTTAATAAAAACTACTGTTTGGAACATAGGAAATTTAGACAAAATTCGAAATATGGTCACAGATAGTTACAACCTTGGGAAAACTATGCTCGTCAGCATACAAGTTATTATTTCATATGCCTTTTTTATAATTTTATCCGGATAAATACACTTAATAAGGTAGAAATGAAATGGAGCGTTATTTATTGACGTTCTCTAACTGGTGCGGTTTTCAGCGTCTCGTTCTAAACTGGGTGAGAAAGACCGCCTAAGTTTTCTCAGAAGCCTCTTTATCAGACTTCATGTACTTTTACGTTATGTAAATCTACCACATGGGATCAACAGCTTTACTTCCCTTCCGAAGGAAGCCATGGTAATGATTTTCTACGCGCGAAAATATCCATCGTCCTCTGCCCGATTTGAACTCGCGACCTTGTGTATATGAAGCTCTATAAATAAATAAATAAATAAATAAATATATATACGGTAGAAGGAAAATAGAAAAAGCCAATTTACACGGAAGGATATTTGTTAATATTTTTTGTTAAAGAAAAATTTACAGGCAACTTTTGCCCAAGCTGGTGGTTATAGACTTAAATACTTTAAAAACTGATCAGGTAAATGACAAAGTATTTAACAGAAAAATCAATGTTGTTATGGAAACTTGATCATTTTAATGATATTAGTTTATTAGCTCCCTTGGAGTGTGACTTGTACAGTGACAAAACTTTGATTATTTTGACGATGAATGGGAAGCGTGTGTATCCATATCAATTGCAGATGCGGGCAGAAATGGGCCGTATAAAAGGATCAGGCAAATTAAGCACTGACATTTTAAAGTTGTTGCGGAAGTAGGAAATACAGAAAGTATCTGTAATTAACTGTGCTTTCATGCCAGCCATGTGTAGTACGAGGTTGAAAAGGCAGAAACGGACTGAAAAATTCAGTGTCGTAACCGCGATTTGACCCTCGGATATTCCGGTTTCCGTCCGTTTGCTCAAATCAACTGAGATACCATGCCAACCTGCTGACATAATATTAAATCCCCCAATTTTTGTCCGTCACATCACAAGGAGATCTCAAAATTCGGTTTCACAGTGTAAGTCAAGAGTATTTCATAGCTTACCGGCATTTTGCGATGCTAACTCAGTTGGCTACAGCAAGCAGAGGAAAACGGGAATGTCTTTGGTGCAAATCCCAACTATGGCTTTGATTTTTTCAATGCTACCCTTCGAGCACCGCCGTTGCCTGGTGGATATACCGCTCGACTCTCAACATGGCGGCCCGGGTTCATCCCAGAGAAATGAATATGGAATTTGTGGTTGAGAAAGTGGCATCTAGTCGGATGTTCTCTGAGCTCTCTAGTTTTCCCGCCATTCATTATACCGCCTGCTCCATAATCACCTATATTTTCATCCAGTTCACCGTAATTTCATATCCTCTTCCTTACTCTCATACCAGCGTTCGGGGTGATCACCCAACCTGGGTAATCTCTCTAATCTAGAGTCCATCTGCTCCCCAACAAATTTCTGGTGCCAGGCTCTAGCTCCATACCAGGAGACTGAACACTGGCGGAAGAAGATAAGACCTCCACAAGTGAAATGTATTATTCGCAGAAAGAAATTAACCAAGACTTTGGAACAGAAGAAACTGCATTTTAATATGTACAATAGAAGTAATGATTTTTGTGGGTATTACTTAACGCCCAATTTTATTAAGTGTGGCACCGCGGGCGAGGAAGTAATGATGAAAGAGAACCCGTTTAATATCAGAGATTAAGAGGAAAACCGGAGGAGATGGATTTGAAACTGAAATATTGTCCCTGTATGTAAATCTGATATTTTTATTCCTCCTACATTATATATAACGCTCAATGTGTTTTCAGATTTTCACGAGCCTTCCCAATGTTTCTAATCTTGGACACCTGGAGTTAGTAAACTTATTTTATCTCCAAAATGGAAAGCAACTTGGTATATCCTTGGAAAGTTGATTTGTTTATATAAGCTATATTCATTTGCGCATATCAACTTTATGATATTAAAGGTTATGCTGTTTCCTTCCATCCCGCCATTTAAAGCATGTAATTGCTTGCAGGGCATGAATGCAAGACAAGGCGAAATTATGCGCAGCGCAATAAATTATTACAGCATTTTAAAAATGAAGACATGAAGTTAAAATGAAAAACCGTCTCTCGGCTGTATGCCACAAGCAGCGAGTGCTGGAGTTTTCCACATTTTTATCACAGCTTTCTATGTTCCCATGAAACGTATATTCGCTTTACTACTTGGCTGTTATACCGCATTAATTAAAAAATCTCCATGTCATGCCTTCACATGATTTTTTCCGCTTACTCTTCCACAACATATTCCTACCAACATTTATTATTCTATCTAGTTCCTATTAATCGAGATAACTTCCAATATATATTTTGTAGGCACTAGAAATAATAGAGTTAGCAACATCGATATTAATGTGTTTAAAAGGCATATTGATACGTTAAGGCTTTGGAATTTAAGACGGTGTATGTCGTGTCACGGGATTAAAACATCTCTAAAAGGGAGATATAAATTATATGTAGTATAATATAAATTATACTAAGAAGCGAAAAATATACATTGTAAATGGCCAGGGAAGAAAATATTCAAAAATGCCAGGACACATATTACAAGCTGGCCCCCGACCCAGGTAGGATAGTATTGCTAAGCAGGACAATGAGTCGAAGGGAGTTGGAAGTTCCATTGCCCGAGGGTGGAGATAACAAAGCAGGCATCGAGCGACACGTTTTCAGTAGCCATGGAAGATTTGCGGAGTTAAGACGTGATATTTGAGTCCGCTGTGGAAACAAACGGGCTACATATGGCCGCGACAGAAACATCGTTTATTTAATACATCAGAAGACGGTCAAACATAATAAGAGATGATAGACATGGTCGCGTAAAGCGTAGCTGAAAAGGTGAAAATTTAGGAGAAATACGTGTGTGTTCGACGACAGAAAAGGTAAAAAAAAAAAAATGAATAAATGAGATCAATAACAATATTGGACTCGGAGAAAACCACTTGTGTCTTACTATACCTGAGAAAGATTACAGGCCAACATATCATAAGCTAGGGCACCCACATCAACACACCATTCCTAAATATCCTAAACCTGCACCCGAGATTCCAATCTGGTACCTCCACCTCCGCAAATTGCATGTCCCTTGAGTAATTACTGGAAAAAGCGAATAGCTAGTCACTACATAAAAAGTAAAAGTATTTGAAAATTCAACCAAGTAATAAAGAATACCTTGGAAATAACCAACACCACAAAACAAAAGTATGTGACAAACTGTAACAAAATCTACAATTTTTGTTTATCTCTTTAAATTTATCAGTTCTACCACAGTAATAGAGAACAAGGAGCTTTTATATAACATTCAAAATAATAGATAATAATGATCTGTCTTGCATATATCTTAAGTAAGTGGTATTTAAATCAAAATTCATTTTAGTGATTGTTGAGAAAACAAAAACTAGCTTGAGACGATATTTGCGCCAGTGAGTGTCATTAAACAGCACTGTAAATGTATGAGATAAGAATAGGTGATGATTATTTTTAACAGTATTCATAATAATAATGATTCACCAATTATTAATTAAGACTTGTTTATTTTAGCCCTGTGATATACATATCACTGACTATTTAGAAGCAAAAACGAAGCAGAAGCTTGAAAATCCGAGTATACCAGGTGGCCCAACTGCCCCGTATTTGAGGAGTGCAGATATTCCTTCGTGCGTTAAAAGAATTGCAGAATTCAAAGGAGAAACTTCAAGTTAAAACCGGTAAGTGGGGAACAGTCTGAGTGACCTTCGTTTTACCACTCTTGCTTATCGCGGAGACGGTAAGGCAAATGGAGTTCATTGAGAGGGGTAAAACGAAGCGACTTCTAGCTAGTTCCCCACTGCCCGGTTTTAACTGGAAACAAACCGTCGAGTTTGGGTACTCTTTTAAAGCACGAAGGAGTATCTACACACGTCAAATACGGATCAGTTGGAATTATTAGCAGTTAGGGTGAAGTGATAGCGGATCATTTATTGGAACGTTATGGTAAAATTATTGGAAGTATCGTTGAGTTAGCGGAAAGAAGACATGAGTAAGTAACACTGAGCACTGTCCCGCAAAATGTTACTTAGAGATTTTATTTTATTATAAACCGCGGGTCTGTAAAATAACCAATGAAGAGATATTAAACGTTTGTGATTTAAATAAGGATATACAGGCCGTTTCAAAACGACATCAAACGAAGATAACAGTCGATTAGCTTACACTTTGACTTGTCTGAAACTTGATGTCGCAACCTTCAAACTCTTCTATTTAAAGTTGTATGTGTGTTTAAAACTCGCACACATTTGGGATTAGGAAGCGAAGGAACAACGGTTGTCATACGCCACACCCACATACTATGTTTTGCATTACTAAGGTAACCTCTCTCGCGCCAGCATGTCTATCAAACCACGCCTGCACCACGCGGCTGGGAATTTCGCTACCAACCGGCATCACTCTTGGAGTAGGAGGCTAGGCACGTACCATGGTTATGTAGAACTGCCTAGTCCATGGTGATTTTATGGTAGTTTTTGTACGTGCCAAATTTAGAACTGAATATTATATTTACGTATTACGTACGGCATGACCAACAAGGTCCACAACTTCGTTTGGTGTCGTTTTGAAACACCTTGTATGTTTTCTCCCCACAAGCTGACCAATAGGAATAAGATGGTGCGCATATAAACAGACAACAAGCTAAACAAACTGGTCGTAGGTTTGAGGTTATGTTAGTCAGACTCCGAGCTCGTTGGTACAAGAATTGTGCGGGCAAACTAACAAAGAAATCCGCGTTAGTTGCATAAGCCATAAATGTAGTTAACTCGTGAGTAGTGCCTATCATACTACCGAGAGTGGGAGATTTTAAATTTATTTATGAAAAGACCCCAACGGGAAAAGTTCACTTTAAGGGGCTGCATACAAATCGATATATGATATCCACATTCATGAATCACGAAACAAAACATAATTATATAACACGGAAAGATACACAGAAGTTAAATAACGAACTACAAAAAGTTAATGACGACTTCACAATCACAAAGTTAAGATGGTCGAAGGCTTGGATATTTACAACTCCAATTTAATACGGTTGTTATCGCGTGATATCATCATTAATGACCAACACCAAGAAAGCCTCAAAGGTAACTATTAAAGGATTGGAAAGACAATTATAAAACATGAATACAAATAAAACGTTTGAAATTTAATAGTAGTGAATGATTAACAAGAATAATAATTATAGTATAAAAAGTGCACTAATTTTATTTTCAATTGTATTAAATACACATTTTGTAGTTTTGACGTGATTTTTTTTTAAACTTCGATATATTCTTTACTTCTTCAGGTAATTTAATGTAGATTTTATGTACTTTAGAAATTTTTAACCCTTTTGTTCCATCCGTTAATAAACGTTATTTCCGACGTGTGTTGTGTTAACATATTTCGTTGTTATATTCTACTTTAAGTTTTTACTGTGTAATTGCTTATATGGATAGGTTTATTAGTGTCTTATATTTGCGTACAATATAGTGAAGAATTTGTAAACTTGCATTACTGCGCGCCTAGTAGAAATTTCATTGTTGTACTAGTCAAGAGCATTCGTTAGTACATGTGAACAGCATCTCTTAATAACAGTACATGGAATGGATATTATTCTGATATCTAAAAAGAGAGCAAATCAAGTCCATTAACAAATGTGCATTGTTCTTTTTACTTAATTTCATGCCATTGAATCACGTTCTAGATCATCAAACCTCATGCTCTTCATTTATTTATTATCAATACTACAAGAGATAGCGGACAAGACTGACAAATCAGCCATGGCAGATTCATCGATACAAATACTTCATGTCAATTCATCGCGTTCTCAGCTATATTTGGACAACTGTAAGTAACGGAAATGATCAAAATTCAAAAAGGAGCCTGTGCCAGAGAACGCTGAACACTAAAGATTGTCCATGTAAAGGTGGTTTTGGGAGGGCATTTTTTTTTAAATTAACTTGTGGCATCTTTAGTGTCCGCTGAACTTAAATACAAAATTTAGTCTTTAACCAACTTTCGTTCATTGATCTATATTGCTCACTCATCGAAAAACGGACAAAGAGACACAGAAACACATTCGCACATGCATGTTTATAAAAATGCTCTTCTTGGTTCAAGTGGTCTTAAAATCTGTATTTCCGGTGAAATAACGAGATGGAATATAAATTATAGGTACTCAATAAAGAAAAGCAGAATGTTGGTTGCGTTAATTTTCAGTTAGCTTCTTATCTCATTCTGTAATTTTAATCAGTGTACACTCAAAATTAAGAATGACAGTTTAGTACTCATGAACATTAGATGGTTCTTGATTAACTGATTTTACAATGACACAGATAAATTATGAAAAAATAAGATCTTTTAACCTTTATTGTTCTACGGTCAAGAGAAAAACACCCTTGCTGATGTGTTTGATTTCCTATACTGCTTCGCTGTATTTAATGTTCCCTTGGTGTATTCAACACCTACCCAGTTGTGCTAGCATTTTATTGGATTCACCAAAGTGAGTGGCTAAAATGGGGGGAAACTGAAAGATTTTTACCCGAGTCGCTGGAAGACGCTCACTAGATTTGTCCGTCTCCTATTGATTTGACGTCAATATTCTGGCACTCAAACCAATGAACAGAGGTCGGTTTCTGTGGCAACAGCGCAGGAAAGAGCAGGAAAGAGTGGTAAAACAAGATAATGTAGAGAGGTTGGATGAAACTTGCTTGTCCTCTATATTATATATGTCATTTGAAAGGAACAAAGGACTTGGACAAAACCGATAATTAATCGGAGGAAGAAATTCCACATACGGGGTTAATGGAAATATTTGAAATAGAAGTAAAAATCATGGCGGGGATTGAACTTAATAGAAATTAGCCACAAAAAATAGCATTCAGAGCATCGCTAAAGGCGCTGGCAACCATCTTTATACTTCCTTTTTTCTCGCATAACTCAGAAAATAAAATGTATTCAATATTAGCTTAATTGCTAAGTAATTGTGGAAAGGTAGAATCAGAATAAAAAGTTCAATAGGACTGCTGGGATGCTAATCATGAATGCCCATCCCCCCGTGCCATTGCTCTGCCATCTGGACTATAAGTGGATGTTAACACAGTATGCAAATCTCCATGCAATTGGTATTTTCGCGGTAAAGCACATGACGTTCTCAACCTCTCGAGATAACGTACCATAATGTAAATTTACATTCTTTTACATTATTATTTTATCTTTCCTTCTTCCGGAAGACAAATTAATAAACCTGCATTTAATATGCTGTGCACAGTGATGCACATCCGCCACCGCAAAAAAAGAATGTCATTAAAACTACTTCCGTCAGCAGTTCCATTAGTACTGGATACTTTTGTTTAAAGTAAATTTCAGATCAAAATGTTGCATTAAACTCTTTCTCAGGATTATTCTCATCTGATGAATTAAACCCAACAATAATATCATAATACATTACTGAACCTTTTAACACAGACTTGAGCTAATTTGGTCCTTAATGAGCTAATTTGGCCCAAATTTTAAAAATATGTTATTTTATAAAGATATATATACACATATGTTTTATATTATGTCTAATGTAAAAGAATGAATTATTGCTGCACGTTATAACAGAGAAACTCAATTTTTGGGGAAAAAATGAGATTATTTCGCTTCCATACCATGAATACCATAATCTTAAATGAACAAGTTTTCCTCAATTTTGAGTCCTCTATTATAAGAGAGTAGTAATTTATTACATTTCAAATTGGCTGGAGTATAAACTTAAAAGTATAAATTCTAAGTATACGTTTTATTATATTTTGCATGCAATATGAAATATAAAGAGTTATTGTTCTCATAATAGGGGAAAACTGGTGTTTCTATAGAGATAATGTTATAATGCAATCCTAAAATTACTGTATTGCCCTAAATTTTGAGCCTGTCTTTGTAATGTGAGAGCGATAGTTTCAAGTTTTACATTAGATGTAATATAAAAAAAACATAGGTGTTCATAATTATGGAATAATAGATTTTATAAACTTCAGTCAAATTAGCCCATATAATGCCAAATTAGCTCCAGTTTGCGGTAAAATATTCAATAATGTATTATGATATTATTTTGGGGTTTAATTTATCAGATGAGAATAATACTGAGCAAGAGTTTAATGCACCATTTTAATCTGAAAGTTACTTTAACCAAAAGTATCCAGTACTAATGGAACTGCTGACTATAATTTAATAGATAAGAATAATGCTGAATATCAGTTTAATGCAGTACTATAATTTGAAACTAAATATAAGCAAGTATGTCCCGAGTTAATACCCCCACTATAGAACCAGAGGACCTGCTTCACTAATCCCTTACCAACTTAACACACATCTCAATATATCCCGACTGCACATAAGAATTTAAATTAGTTTGGAAAGAAAATACTGAGAGCTGTAGTTCCTTTGGTTTGGAGTGTTACCCTTGGGGTATTCCACCACCAATGACAACTGAACAGCAGCTTTCTAGTCCACATCAGCTCCAGAAGCGCATGTTTCATCCGTCTTTGTATTAAGAAAGTAATTTCCAGAGGCAAAGTCCAAGATGGGATATCGTGCCTGAAGTGAAGCTTTCAGAGGCTCATCGCGTACGAAAACACAGCATGTCAACGTTGTGCCCTAGGGCAACGCAAAGTGATTATGATGCAAGCTGGAATAACAGCTGAGTTTGTAAATAACGCTTTTCTGCCACAGGGCAGGAGCCACTATACACAACAAGAAAATAACATTCTACAATAACCGTAATTCCCATTAAAACTGGCTGTTAAATAACATCAAGACTTTTATTAAAGCTGCAACTTGCTATTTCCGTTGTGAAATATACAGACCGTTTCAAAACGACACCAAACGAAGATAGTAGTCAATTAGCTTACACTTTGACTTGACCGAAACTTGATGTCGCAAATTTCAAAGTTTTCTATTTAAAGTTTAATGTGTGTTTAAATATCGCACACATCTGGGATTAGGCAGCGAAGAAACAACGGTTGCCATACGCCACGCTCACATGCTACGTTTTCTATTACTAAGTTGTCCCGCGCCGGCGTGTCCATCAAAACACTCGACTGAGACATTCGCTACCAACCGGTATCTCTCTTGGAGTGGGCCAGGCACGTGCCATTTGGTTGTGTACAACTGCCTAATCCATGGTGATTTTATAGCTGTTTTTGTATGTGCCGAATTTAGAGCTGAATTCAGTATCATGTACGGTACGACCAATAAGGTCCACATCTTCGTTTGGTGTCGTTTTGAAACAGCCTCTATATCCGAACAGAAGATACTAATGCAGTATTCCGTATTTCAGTAGGCACTATACAATTAAGTAAAACGGAGATAAACGATATAAACACTTTTTCATAATAGAAAGGTTCAGGAAAATATCAACATTCTCTCCCACTTTGAATATTATTTGCAAAAAAAAAAATGTGTTATCATCCACAAGACTTTCTTTAATTTTAATTACCGTTGTAACATTAACTTTGGGAACCTTTTTTGTTAAATTAACACTAAAATTTGAATACTGCATTCTATTCCTATTCAAAATCCTTATCTGGTAAATCATATTCAGGAGGTGTTACTATAACACAGTAGTGAAACTTTTAACCCAAAATGGAACTCATTTGGCCATTAATAAATTGCCTTGGCCCAACATTTGAAAATGTATTGTTTTTTTAAATACGTTATTTTTATCTAACTTTGTGTCCAATGTAAGAATTCGACTTATTGTTATATTATAACAGAAAAACTCAAAATTTGAAGAAATATATTCATTATTTGATGAGTGTTAAGTAATATTAAATATACCAGATTGCCCCAATGTTAAGACCCATATGATCTGAGAGTAATACTTCATAGCATTTCATATTGGATGCAGTATAAAATAAAAAGTGAAATTTTCAAAGGAAAAAAGAACACGGAGAATACACCGAAAGCTATTGCCCTTATTGAGCAAGAGTATTCAGCTGCTGTGCTATAGGGGTATTTACAGTACAGCATTAAACTGGTAGATGAACTAGTACGAACGTGGTTACTGCACAAATTTGGTATTGCAAAGAAAAGTAAAAAGCTCATAGAAAGCAAATGAGTTATACACAAATGAACCAAGTCAAACGAAGAAGAATTACAGAAAAGTGGATATTTCACGTTACTTGAAAAGGGTAGGCAAGTTTCTTTAATCTTATTTCCTTGCACAACTCCGATATAAAGTATATTAAAATTACGAGGTAATTAAGTTCGAAAGTAGAATCATAACAATTTAGCATTCGAAGTACCAATCTTCAGATTCTCAAGCCGCTATTTTCTCGCCGGAGCTAGAAAATCGATGGTGAGACGGCATGAAGTTTTCCATGTGACTCAAATTTTTAAGCAAACCATTCTAAACTTCTCTTCAGATAGCATACTCCATTGTCGACTTACATGCTTATTAGATCATTATTTTCCAGTATACAGGTGAACAATTATTAAAAAAATGAATTTATTAGGTTTCTTAAAACGGTCTCGAAACTTAGCCTCTTGGGCATATCTGCCATCACGACAAAATGATATAAAATCAAGTTGCTTGCTAGAACTATGTATAGCTATTAATGTGGGAGATGCTGCTTCACTAAATTCTTACCAAATTAACACACGAGCCATTTTGTTTGCATATGCTTTGCTATCGAGTGTACATTATTAATTATGGAGCAACTTAGACCTGAATTTACAATTACTTATCATAAATAAATATTTTATATGTATATAACAATTATAAAAATTTGGAATAAATGCACTGGTTTAAGGAACTAGCGGTCAGTATATGATATTGCACATTGTTATTTTATTATTTTATAGTTTATATTCCATTATTTCCCCTTCATTCCTTTATTACCTTAATTTTCTGGTAAGCTTCCATCTTCGTAGTGTATGGCATGCGGGCAGATGGTGCGGATATATGTTCAATGGGAATATTACTCCCCGTGGATGCTATGTGGCTGCCAGCTCGATTGCACACCCTCCCAGACGACGACCCAGCATTGAGACAGGTCTTCGTGATTGGAAACGATATGGATGTCTCTGGTGGCCTGTCTGACTGCGGCTTATGGCCTCCTACAATTCGTTAACTTCATCCCATGATGATAGGCTATCTCACAGTCCGGAACACTTCCTCAGTTTTCTCTCAGGAAGGGAATGCATGCGAGTGGTTGTCTTGTTTATCGCTTCAATATACCAGGTAACAAGAAATGAAATACAGGAGAGAAGTTAGTGTCCTACTAATGAACATATGAAAATGCTCTATTGGTACCGAAAAATTTTTAAAATTTGCAAAACTTTACACACAAGTTGATATCTAACTCGCGGAGAATCTTAAAATGGCATTCCTAAGAACTGTCAAATAACAGGGAGTGCCATAGATACTCACTCTTGCCATATCATTAAGTTTATGCACGTGTTACATAAGTGACTATTATGTGCAATGTATAAGTAGTTTAGAATTTACTCTCCTATATCTGATTTCGATATTACCGCAAGTCATATTAGTTATTACTTTTTCTACGCATGAAATGAATATGGAGCATCGGTGCAATGTGATGGCGGGGGAACCCGGAGAAAATTCTCCCCTGCGCTGTTTTTTCCACCACAAATCCCACATGCGGTCGCCTGGAAGCAAACCTTGGTCAGAGGCGAGTGGTCTAAGCACTGGACTAGGCCCAGCAAATGCTGGGCTGATTTTTCCGTATCTTGTTTTAGCTTCCATTACATATTTAAATAATGTAAAAAGAGCAATAATTAATTTGAGGTTAATAATGGATTGCATAACAATGAATTATGAAAGAATAAAAATTATGTTTATAAAGATAAATAGTAATAAATAATTATTTAAAAGTTGTTAAATTTTGTATTTAATATTTCAATGTTTCGAAATGTGTAAATTAAAATAAATAAAACAATGATTTAATCTTTGAATAAATACATGTTTAAATTCATGAAATATATATAGTTTTAGTTTAAGGTTAACCTGGTGGTTTTAAGGATGATCCTGTAATTAGTATTCAGTAGTGTTACATAAACTTATGCGTAAAATAATGCGTGTAAGAAATGTTTTAAATAGGTAAATACATTACAATGATTTGGAACATACATCCTGGTTTAAAAAATTAATTATAGGGCATATTATTGCAAATTCATATTTTGTTCTATTTTATTTTTTGCATTTCCATTGTTTCCCCTTCATTCCACTTCCATCTTATATTTCTGTGGTGCTTCCAGGCTCGTGGTGTAAGGCAGTATAGACATATGGCGCGGATGCATGCATCAGCAGAAACATTGCTTTCCGTGGACACTAGTTGCAGGCAGGTCAATTGCACGCCCACTCAGGCATGGGACGGGTCTTCGTGTGTGGAAACGTTAGCGACCTCGGCGCGTCTCCGGTGGCCTGTCTGCATGTGGTCTATGGCCTGCTATAGTTCCTGCACCTCATTTAATCTTCCTGAGGGGTGTTGGCCACAATAGATCTGCATGGGTCACAGCATTGCCAGATGTTCCCCTCCAGCTTCTACCGTTTACCCTTTTCTGCTTTTATTATTTTATGGTACTGACATCTTTCCAGAGTGCAGTTTAGTTTTCTTAAACCAGATAATAGGTGTGTGTGTATGACGGTTGGAATAAGACAGAGATAGTGAAACTTTTAATCAGAGCAGTGCCCCAGTTCTTGTTGTCGTCCAACATTAAAGTTGCACGAAGAAGGTTTAAACGCCAAAATACAAGCTTGGTAGCGTAGCACTCTACTTCCACGTAAATACGGTAATCCTCGCAGGCATATGATACGGTCTCTTCACACTTGCAAATTAAAACAATTCTACATATTATGTAGTATTATTCTTAAGGCAATTCATCAGCGAAACTTGGAAGATCCATGGTATAAAAACATCTCGTTGAAATTAAACCAGTTATAGCATACTCTTAAAATAACGGTAATATTTTGCCACAATAGAAAACTCCACAGCTCAAGGTTGTATAAACATAAAGTTCGGTCTAAATTCCTTTGCCTAGTAAAATCTGCCCACACAATTCGTTTTGTGGTAAAGAATTTTACAAATATATCTATTAAATCAACTTTCTTTTGTAAAAAAAATTTGCAATTTCTACCCTCAGAACTCCTGCTTTTCTGTATACCAATCACTTTCCAAAGGTATATGACTATTTTCATTAATGTACTTTCGAGACGCAGTACAATAACGCATGAAAATCTGATTCCATTCACATGATTTTCACTAGATGTTACACAAACAAATTTCCTTACAAAAAATTATTCTCTTATCTAAGACATGCTAATTAAGATAAAAATTAGCACAAATTGTCTTATTTCTTGCTTCCTTGTAAGTATAAGCGAACACACTAGACTAAATCGATAGAAAAATATTTTTGAAGCTGGCCTATGTGAAACAACTGAAGTTGGGTTCGCTTTGAATTGCATGTATTAAATACAAGAGAGATAAATCGAAACGTCACTTCTCGTTTGTGGAAAGTTTAAGTAGTTTAAAATTTAAACCAATAAAAAGGAACATCTCAGAAACGGCCAGCTCTACAAGATTTATGACAAATTGTGTTTTAACGAGATCTACATGTTTTGTGAAGTAAGTTTTTTTTTCATTTACATATATTTGCTACAATGATAAGCAGCTGATCTGTTCCATGCACATGACTTTCTCTACAAACTATTCTTACAAGGGATTATTCCTTTATCTAGATTGTTGTGATCTAGAAAAACATTAGTGAAAATGGTTTTATTAGTTCCTGTAAGTAGAGGGAAAATATAGTAATACTCTAGTTAAGACGGTAGTTAAATCTTATAAAAATTCGGTCGTTATATGAAGTAATTGAAATTCGGTTCGTTTTACACCGATAGAACAAAGCAAAAGAGAGATGACGAAACCCGACCTCCCGTTTGAGAAACGTTTAAGTAACTTAAAATTGAAACAAATTACAAGAAGTATCTCAGAAACGCTCAACTGTACAAAAATGTCATAAAGTTTGTGATTTAACGAACGCTACATTTTTGGTGCTGTAAGTTTTTGTCTATCTATTACGATTTAACAGTTATACAAAATTCATCTATAATGAAGAGATTTCCAGAGGTTATTCCTTGAGAATTCGATATATCTGTGTTGCCAAGCATATACTTTTATATAGTATTTTAATTAATTTTAATCAATTGTAGGTCATTTTTCAATAAACAAGCATTTCAAAACGTTTTCCATATGAAGGATAATGTGGGGTAAGGGGATTTTCTTGAAAATTGTCGTGCCGAATTCTTTAAGGATACTAAACTTAAATACAAAATTTGCTCTTTTACGATCTTTTCGTTTTTGAGCTATGCAGTCCGAAGTCACACATGCACACTCACAGACACACATGGGCCTTCTTTTTAATGATTTTTTTATACATATATTACCGGTGAAAACCCGACACCGAATTTTTGGGAGAAATACAACACTTTCTCGGGCCGTCTCCTTAGCGCGACTGCTTGTCAATCGCAGACCTGGGTTTGATTCCCGGTACCAGCGTAGGCAATTTTACCCCGCTGGGACACCTGGTCCGGGGTGCATTCAGCCTCTGAGGTCTCTTAGGGCCAACTGAGGAGCTACTTGATAGAGAAGTAGCGGCTCCATAACGAGAAGACCGCATTAACCGGCCGGGAAGGACCGGAGGCGCTGATCACCTTCACCCTCCAGCATTGCACCCTATTTATGACGCCTTCAGGCCGAGATGGGGGATGCAGCGGCCGGGTGGCGGGCCAAGGTGCCTTATGGACTGTCGTGCCATGGAGTTACGTTACAATACTTTCTATACATGGTAAGTGTAAAGAAAGTAAAAATATATAAATTAGAGAAGAGGTCTACTAATGTTTCTCTTCTTCTTTAGTTGTTTCATTTATGTAACCCTCTTTAACGTCAGTGGTTATATCGTGGGATTTGACTGTAGGTTGTTAAAACGTGTTTTTTATTTGCTTTTTGTTTATAGTCATTCTCTCTCTTCAAACACACGCATATTCACTGTCACATACATACATTGACTCTGTGGGGGACAGGGAATGAATCCGGTTTAAAGAAAAATTCCCCGCCACAGCCGGGAATCGAACTTAGGACCTCCGGGTGATAAGTCATCTCGCTGACCACGCGTAGTGTACCGATGTCTTCTTTAGGCAATTATCGTTATTTATTGTCTCCCATTAAACAAGAGACATTAAGCAGGAATATATGAGATGGTGACGATCTTCTACTCCATTTCCTATATTCCGTCTGTTTTTGTTTCCATTTCACAACTCCTGTTATTTCCTTTCTCTCCATTCTTCAATGAAACTGACGCTAATGGAAGGAGTTGTTAAAAATACACAGCTGTTAAGATGCGAGCGCATGGATAAGCTTCTGATAGCTAATACCGGCGTTACTGGTGATGGATCCAAAGTTTGCGTGTAGCCTATCCTAACGGCTCTTGGCACCACGAGTGCTGACTTGCCCCGCAAGAATCTTAAAGAAGAAACAATAAAACAGAAGCGGCGCGCAGTAAATTCTTTACAGCCAGACAGAAAGGCTGGTTGAGCTTCGGAGTGCTTGTCATCTATAACAAAGACATATAATACTCGTGCAAGAAAGGGATGCATCCATAGCTTGGTTGCGTCTCCATGTAAACGCTACCTAGATAAATAATGCAAGGAACAGGGGCAGACATTCGCCCTGGTTTCATTCCAAGCCGGGCGGGCAATGAAGCGGAACACTGAGCTTTCGTGTATAATGTACTGGAAGTTACAGCCTAGAGGAAAATGTTGACAAAACAGGAACAAGCAAAGTCATCCCAAATATCACGTTCCTTGTTCTTACTAAAATAACGCTTGAAAGACTGAAATGTTCTCCAGATTTTGCCGTTTCGCACGGCGGGCAAAGAGGGTAGCATCATATTTTATTTACAAGCTACCACTTTAGCCGCCAAGTGAAAACGTTAGGAACTTAAGACGTACATTTCTAACGGAATAAGGCCCCCAAGCGTAAAGCGTTTACGACACACAGCTTTTGGCTACAATCAAATAAACGCAGAATGCAGTTCCAGGCTTTTGCCGCTACAATAACCAGAACTACCCTACATTCCGTCCAAATCCTCTCTGCTTTAAGGTTTCCGTGCAATATTCTGCTTTTGAAGGGATAAACATTTTTACTTTCTATTGGCCGCACCGTGGCCAAGTGGTCAGACCACTTGCCTATCCCTAGACGTTATGGGTTCGATCCCAAGCGACCGCATGTGAGATTTGTGCAGAGGCGGGGTCTCCGGTTTCCCACGCCATCACATTCCACCGGGACTCCATATTCATTTCATGTATCATCAGCATGAAAGGTTGGGATGTCAATAGTACAAGCGGGCGTTAAACAATTAAAAAAAAGCACTTTCTATTCACCTTATCTATAGGAAGCAGAAAACATTGCATTCATATAAAGATTTCCCTGGAAATATACAATCTAAGGCTCCCTAAATAACAAAAATCTGATGTGTTCCATTTATAGACATTCGCTAGCTATTCTACAAACAAACTTCCCTTAAAAAGATTATCATTTTTTCTTCGACATTCTAATCGAGATAAACTTAACAGAAATAGTCTTATTACTTGCTTTCATGTAAGTGCAAGGGATATATGGGAATGCACTAGGGTAAAGAAGTAGTCAAATGTTTTGAAAGCTACAGCTATGTGAAACTATTGAAATTAATTCCCTTTTGGCTTCCCGGGGCTGAAACAAACGACATGCAACGAAATTTGACTTCACGCTTGAGAAAATGTAAAATAATTTAAAACAAGAAAGCGATAAAACGAAAGACGATTAAGTTTTATTAATATTAAGTTTATTTAGCTTCAAGTTGAAACAAATTACAAGGAACGTCTCGAAAAGGAAAAACTCAACAAATGTATATGATATAAATTTTGTGTTTTGTGTTTTAGTAAGATTTGTCTATTTCCAGTGTTTACCAGTTATGCAAAATTCGTCCAGAATGAGGTCTTCAGAGGCTATTTACAGGAAATTCAAGATATGCATTTTAATTGTGATGGTTTTAACTTCAATATACGGCATTCTCATCAAAATCTTTTCAGTCAGTTTTGAGAAAATGTTCTCTAAATACACTTTACATGCAGCATATTTTGAAGTGGAGGATTTTCTTGAAAATATGCGTGTCGTATCCTTAGATTACAGGATACTGAAGTTAAATACCAAGTTTGGTAGTTAACGGCCTTCTCGGTTTTGAGCCATGCTGCTCACAGGCACACACACATATACACATTTGTCTAAAAATGCTTTTTTTATTCAGGGGTCTAAAGAAACATATTTCCGGTGATAATTCGGTATTGCATTTTTGGGTGCAATAGAATACCTTCTCAATATGCTATGTACATAGTACGTGTAGAGAAACCAAAACAACAAACCTTTAATTTTAATTAAAAACTCAGCACCAGTGTCCCTTAAAACTGAGATGATTGTACACCTTTATTTGCATAGCTAAGAAGAGTTTTCAACCCAAATTTCTCCCAAATTGGCACACATTTCTTCAAATTGGAAATAATTATTTGCACATTAAAGTTTTGAGAAACCGCACATCAAAATGTCAGAATGTTAATATTGTAAGGTTTTTTACACGCTTTGGTATCAAATTACAGACAGTCGTTGACGGATTTAAACTGCTAATTACCAATTAAAAAACTACTTACTTCAAAAGGCAGCATCATAAAGCAATTCCTCCCAACAGTGGAAGGTAGACCAACAACCAAAATCAATCTCACGCAAATTGACAATGGAAATATCAAAAAAATATCAGCACAGAATTAGGATTGCAAGCAGTCCCAAGTGTTCATGTGAGAAGAGAGGCGTAAACGGTTGACCGCTCAATACGTGGGTTCAAGTCCCATCTAGTTCATTGGTGTTTATGTGTTTGTAAAATGTGTATATGTGTGTGCGTATTAGCAGAAAAAAGCAAACAGTAAACAAAGTAAATGTTAGGAGAATGGAAAAAGAGGGAAAGCGAATACAGCGCCGGAATCCCGACCAGACTCCGGAACTGTACTTTTATATATATCAAAACGACACCAAACGAAGATGTTGTGGTCATACCTTTTCAGCTCTAAATTCGGCACATACAAAAGCTGCCATAAAATCACCATGGATTAGGCAGTCGTACATAACCAAATGGCAAGAGAGATGCCGGTTGGTAGCGAAAGTGTCAGTCGCGTGGTGTATCGTGGTTTGATAGACATGCCGGCGCGGGACAGGTCACCTCAGTAATAGAAAACGCAGCATGTGGGTATGGCGTATGACAACAGTTGTTACTTTGCTGCCTAATCCCAAATTTGTACGATTTTTAAACACACACAAAACTTGAAATAGTAGAGTTTGAAAGTTGCGATATCAAGTTTCGGACAAGTGAAAGTGTAAGCTAATCGACTGCTATCTTCATGTGGTGTCGTTTTGAAACGGTCTTTGAAATAGTAAATAATTTTCTTAGAAAAAAAATACAAAACAACTGACTAGTGCACAAGGTCGAAATAAACATTCTTTTTTTTTTACATATATTAACTTAGCTGGTCATATCGGAAGATAAATTAAATCGGCGAAATAAAACTCACTTAACTCCGGGATTCATAGCGCCTTAAACTGACGCAAGATTCCTCTTCTTAGGATAACACCCAAAAAGTTCTTAAAAACATTTACAAGATTTCCGAACCCGATAAAGTTGAAAAAAATACTAATGGGTAACAACAATCAGCATGCACGTGTATTAAAATCGAAATAATGTTACTGGTGGTTCTAGGTAAGACTAGTGAAGAACTAAAATACAAGCGTAAAAAAAATAAAAAAAAAATACCAAAATAAAATTATTTACTGCTTAAGGGTAAAAGATTAATAGTAAAGTTTATAAAGTTTACCATGTGGCCAACTATCTTATGCCTGTGAATATACTAATTGTTCTGATAAATTATTCTGGATTTTCACTTCGTTCAAGCTTTAGGAAACCAATCAGGGGTAAACCAATTATCACAAATAACATTCATTATTAATTTGCAGATTTATATTGGTGTTTCCATGTGGAATGTTGAATGTGCGAGAAAATAATTTTGCAACCACTAAGAAAAGAGATAGAGAGAGAGAGAGAGAGAGAGAGAGAGAGAGAGAGAGAGGAAAGCAGACGTAAGCAGAATTGCTTTTATCGAAAGTTTTGTTCCTAGAAAAGTACACGAATGTTTCTTCAATAACGAGCCGTCAACACCATACAAATTCTGTCAAAAGTAATCCACGTAACCTTATTCTAAGCGGTAGGTCCTTTATAGATTATTTATACAAATGGGATTTACATTTGTGAATAGAAGTTAAGTGAATATAATTAAAGAAACAGGAAATTGTATGAAGGAGTCCCAGATTCTACACCTCTTCCCGATAGTGATCCAGTTGCGTATAAAACAGTTTTTATCATATTATTATAAACACGAGACATAGTTCCACGTTACACTAATTTGTGTTTCTTCCTCACAGATGTTAGGAACACGAGTATGACGCGGAGGAACAAATGTTTAATCAAGCCTGGTTCTAAAATTGTATCGACTATAGGTACACTCACGTGCATAAAAATGACCCATTCTATTGGATTGCAATGGTGTTTTTCTTTCTATGTTTCTAACTTCAGGCAACCAAACTTTGACTTCTGCTAACCAATGTCATTTCTCTATGAGACTGACCTGAAAAAGAAACAGGGACAAAGAACGTGAAATAGAAGGGCAGGTCGCACACCGTCTCTATGAATGTGTTTCGCTACGATTATTGTACAAGGAAGAGCCATTTAAAGTATTCGGTATTCTAGAGGAAGGGGAGAACGATTAGTTGCAGCGCTGACACTTCCGCTACACTCGCTTTCATGAGCAACTTTATTGTATTATCGAATGGGAATAACCATACCGATTTTAAAGAAAACAGCACATGGCATGTAAACGCAACTTCTAAATATTTTAATGTATTAAATCTCATGTTGGTACTTAATGTTTTGCAGGCAATATTGATAACAGAAGAAGTACTCAAACTCATTCAAATGTGTTCTTTCATTCTGAACATATTAATTTATTTATTCAGTTTAATTAGCTAAAATCGATTGTTTTCTTCCTCTAGAGATGTTGAGCTACGGGCACCACTTCCAAAACTAAATTATTTAATATGCCTGTGTAAGAAATTACCTAGTTGATATGCTCCTATAGTTACTATTTTTTGTCTTTGTGTTATTTCATGATACACAGTGGAACATCAACAAAAACAGTACATGATTCCATTAATTAATTTTTTGAAATATAAGAAATCCAAGCAGTTTAACTGTGTAAAATAGGCTGTAAAACATGTGTTACATCTTTCCTAGGAAAATAGATCATTTGCAATTATGTGCTTTAAAATATGGTGCATTTTATACAAAAAAAATCAATAAATCGATTTTTTTTAACAAAAGAGCTAAAAAAAGGTTTTCTGTGTGCCAGTAAATTGCAATGTAACACTTCGGCAGTTAGACCATTATTAGTGGAGGTAAAGCACTTTAAAAATCTAGTGGCTAGAACTGCTGTTGTTAGGTTTGTAGAGGTTGGGGGCGACAAACGGACAGCACCAACATAGACAGCTCCGTTCCATTGCGGGTCACGTTTTATGCTCGTGGGTATACATTTTAAAACTATAACTCAAATAATGTCGGATTGAGTAAATTTACAATGAAATGCTGGTTAACAGTGTAAATCAGTTAGATTTAATGAAATACTAGGTTCTAAATAAAATGTGCTGTTGACAAATGACAACCATATTTTGGCCCAACTTTAATGAACTTTTCAATATGATATGTTAAAAGATTTGGTAAACAAATTTATATTCTTATTAGCTATACAATATTCTAGGACCTAGGATATCACACAAATGACTGGCTTCGCAGTATTCACACAATATACATGACCATCCTGCTTTGTACCGAATCTTGTTTGCATCTCTTTTGCGGTTTCCGTTTACATTATGCAGAGGTAACATGGCTTCTGTGTTCAAATAAACACGTACTGTACGGATCCTACTCATACGTTGTTAAACACAGGACAAAATTAGCAATTACAGAAAGCAATAAAACCTTGAACCTCAACTAATCAGCCAATGAAGGTTCGTCTTGGGAATAGGAGCTGCAAATGTGTACTGTGTTTATAGAGCCTGTACAACATGTTAATGAGTCCTCAACAAATCCGATGTCCACACCACTTTCTCTACCTTTTCTACAGCAACCAATTCTTACAAAACCTTGTTCTTGAAAAAAAAACCAGCACATGCTAACCAAGATAAGCGAGCGTTAAATACTATCAAAAAAGGATAAATATTGGATTAAATCTGTTTTCACACAAGTCGTGTGTAGGACAGTAGTTGGATAGGTAGAGTCGGACTGAAAAATTCAATGCCATAGCCGGAATTTGAACCACGGATGTCTGGATCTCTAGCTGGTTGCTCTGCCAATGAGCTACCATGGGAATATGCCGGCATAACATTGAATTTCTCAACTAACTCGCATGTTTCCTGGTAAATCACTAGTGTTCTCAAAGTATATTTGAGATGACAATCTCAAATGCTGGAAATGGCATTGAATTTTTCAGTCTGACTCTACCTATCTAACTCCTTTCCTACACACGTCTTGTGTGAAAAAACATTTAATGCAATTCCAACTGACCATAATAGTTGGCTATAATATGAATCCTGGAACTTAAGTACTTACAACATTGTAAGTCGCCATTGGGGTTGTCATCTCAAATATGATTTGAGAACTCCTCATTGTTTACCGAGAAACATGCGAGTCAGTTGAGAATTTCAATGCCGTGCTGGCATGTTGCCATGGTTGCTCAGTGGCAGAGCAACCGGTTAAGGATAAATAGTTGCCGAAAATTGGAGAATTTCAAATAGAAAAAAATTCGGAATTAGCATACGATATAAATTGGATTTATACGGTGAAACCTAATAAGAACATAACTCAGTGAAATGCCTAATCATTTTAAGTTTTCATAAAGTGAATATAGAGTACCGATTGCCCCAATATACGTATTGGTATGAAGTATCGGATAGATCGTCACTAGTCAACAGTTGACGGAATTAAGAAAGTAAACTCAAGCCGCTTTATTTTACAGTAAAACCCTTCAAAATTTCATCGCATGGAGACAAATAGGATGTTTGGAAGTAAAACATACCATAAGTGATATTTCAAAAGGATATTTTAGTTTTCAGCAAATGATTTGCACATTTGAAGGATTCCACATGTTTACATGTATTTTTCAGTGAGGAAAACTGTCATTTGCGT
This sequence comes from Hymenopus coronatus, assembly GCA_030762935.1. Taxonomy (NCBI): domain Eukaryota; kingdom Metazoa; phylum Arthropoda; class Insecta; order Mantodea; family Hymenopodidae; genus Hymenopus; species Hymenopus coronatus. Next base: position 40,252,228 of record CM060900.1, read on the forward strand.
CACGTTTGGGGTTAACTATGTATATTTTATAATAAATTGCTACTGAAAACTTCACTTATTCAGTTATCAAGACACACTTATAATATTCTGCTCAAGTTCCTCTAAACAAACAGCCCATCACTTTCCTTCAGTAACTCCCAAATACATTAAGCTTAGGCTACAAAGTATAAAACAATCTTGAGTTGTGGGAACTTATACTGGGTTCCACGAGTTATAATCACACTATTCAAGAAAGCTGAAATATACTGGGTGATCATCAGGTTCGGAGCTAAACAGGTTTCGTGACTTTTAACTGCCCGGAGGTACTGCTCTCTATGCGCGCGGTGAGCGGATGATAGCAGGTCTGCAGTAAATATATTACGCATTATTGCGTAAGTTACATTTAGCAAAGAAACAAAAAGTAAAACGCTTAAAAATAAAAGTACTCATATCTTGAAAGTGCCTCCCTTCTTTGTTCGATCATTCCTTGCATGTGTTTAGGAAAGTGACTACTACATGCTGCGCTCCCTCTAGAGAAATGGCAGCAACTTCTTGACGAATGGTGTTTTTATATTCTTCTGTGGATTTGTTTTGTAATAATTTTCTTTTAGTTCCGCCAGAGATAAAAATTGCAGGGGGTTCAACCGAGGGAACGAGGGGACACTCGCAGATTCAGTTGGCTTACCGTCCAGCCTGTCAGAAGCCTGTCGGGGAGCCAACGGTGCGAAACCTGGAACGAGTGCTCAGCCCGTAGCTTGCATGAGTGTGAGGAAGTGGATGATATTAAACGCATTATAGGAAAGGTGATGATGGAGAAGTTGGTGAAATGAGTGGTGGGGGAAGCTGGAGGACATGGAGAAAACCGGCCAGGCGCCGCTTCGTCCACCACAATCCTACATATAAGAACTTGGGATCGGACACGGGCCACCTAGGTGGGAGACAAGCGGTTTATTGCCCAGCCACGGTGCCGCCCCCTGTAATAAATGAATACTTTTAGGAAAACAGAATATCGGTAACCCAAAAGAACCATTTCACTTAATGCGCGTTGTATTGCGTCAGCTACCAAAAGCGTGCCACTTGTGCAAGTGTTCAGTTCACACAGAAGGTTTGCGCTTCACCACCGGCCCACTAAGAACCGTAAAACCTGTTCTGCTCTATGCTGATTCCTAATTTAAAAAGTTCATCGATGCTCTTGTCCTGAAGCTTCAAATGCAAATACACAAACTATAATTCAGATCAGTATGTAGAAAATGTAATTAAATTTTGAACCCATCTAATTTGCTGCTTCCCAATAAATTGCCACATTAACTTTATGGTCGCCATCATATTATCTGAGCAACTTGAGAAAAATGCTGCCATGCAGAGAGACTTCTAAGGTACTCTTGAAGAACACCCCTTGTGGCAAATCTGAACTCGTATACTCCCTGAAAGAGAAACTCCATTACTGAAAAGACAATAACTCTCACCAAGGGGTAAGAGGGAAGGAAAAGGCTGGTAACGAAGGTTTAGACATAAATTATGGTAAAAGCCTATTCCCTCTGCCTGTTATCCATTCTCTAGACTACAGCAATTTGTGACAGCTCCTGCCGTGACCTGTTCTTTTCACTCCTTTTTCCTTCTCTGCATCCACTCAAAAACCAACTCTCCTTTTTTAAGTATCTCGTTTCCTTCCTCATCCTATTTCCTTAATTCAGATAATTTCTCACTACGGTTTGTCAAGGACATTACAGAAAGAAAAATATGCTGTTTTCCTTGAGATAAGCTAATTTCTTTTAATTCCTGTCGTGGTTATTGAATTTCTTAAGGACATGGACGTAATCATGTTTAGAAAAATATGATGTGCTCCGTTCACAAGAATTTCTTTACCTACTCTTCAAACAAAATTAAACGTTATCATAAATTGTATTATTACTTACTTAATTGCACGAGAAGAGAAAAAAGGAATACGCTTACATAAAATGAGAGTCAAATGCCTTAAAAGCTATGAAATTAACCTGTTTGCATGGCCAGAAGTAGATTTCATGTTTCAGAAAAGTGTATTTTAAAACTGAAACCGATAACAAGGAGTAAATTGAAAATGTTTAATAGAAATAAATATATATGATAAGTTGTGTTTTTGAACGAGATCTACATACATTGTGTAGTGACCTCGAAAACAAAAGTCTGTTAAATACCAAATTTGGTATTTAAGTTTAGTTTCTTCCCAGAATGCGGCACGAAGAAAGAAAAAATGGAATATTTTCAAGAAAGTCTGCCCATCCCAAACTACCTTTCGTATGGAAAATATTCAGAAATGCTTTTCTTCTTGACAAAACTGTAGACGACGTTAAAATACATACTTTATTTCTTGTTATTTTTTTCAATTTTAAACTAATTATACTTCTCTCAAACCAGAAGTCACCTTTCCTTAGATCTCTCTTTGTGTTTTGTTTTTCTGTTCCATTTTTACCCCGCCTTTAGCTACATGGCTCTATCGGTGGTATTTCTTTGTGGAACATATCAGCTATCGGTAAGATATTAATTCGTATACTGTGGTCGTAGCGCCAACTACGTATATATCGTTAATTGTACTCATATACATACTGCTAACTCTCCGAGGACTATAGGTAATAGTAAGGATAGAGCAAAATCCCTATCCCCCAGCCGGGAATGGAACCCAGCACCCCACAGGTGTTCTAGCGACTGAACTACGGAGCCAGCCATCTCTCTTTTGTCTTACTCCTGGCCATCCAAAGAAACCAATAAAATCCAATTGTTCACATAGCGACCAACTTTTAAAATATTTCACTATCGCTTTAGCCTAGCGTATTCACTTATTCCCTTCTGCTTAAAAGGAAGCAAGTAGTAAACCAACTTCTGCTAATGTAATGATAAAAGAATGTTTTGTAAAATTTTTAGAAAGGTGGGTGTTGCAGATGAATTTAGACTTCTATAAGTATTATACAGGGTGTTAATGAACTACACCGAAATAATTTGCGAGTTTGTGTACGTGACTGATATAAGTAATTTGAAATTGGCGATGCATGGTCCCCGGATAAACATAAAGCAACTACATAGCGTTAAACGTGTGGGTATCAGGTGCTGATAAATCGGTGTTATAGCAACGCAGGTTAAAAAAATTGCGACAGATTTTTGATAGTAACTACGTTTTTGAGTTATGTAGCCTGTTCTGCAGGAGTTCTTTCAACTGCTCTGGTGGCTTAATGCGTAACGCGGGAAGCTGCTATCCCAAAGGTTTGGCGTACTGGCACTTCAGAAACTTATAGCCGTTAGTTCGAAATTTCAATAAACAGGAAATAAGTCTCAAATTATTTAAGTTCCTACATTTTCTGTGAAAATATTTCGGTATTGTACATTAACACATGTATATAACCAAAACAGCTTTTGTCATGAGTAATGCTAATAACACGTTCATATTCGGACATAAATACCAAAACGAAACGTTGAAGATCTTATATACAGAATTTTGTTGCAAGAAATTGTATATATGAAAACAAACAAACAAAACTGCTAATTGTATACTTAACAGAAACAACACCAAATCATCCAGTAAGCTAATGCTTAATAAATTTAGAATAATAACATTCTTCTTGCTATATATGCACTCTAATATGTTATAATACCCTAGAATCATTTAACTATTTTATAGAGTTCTAAACCCATAACCATCCAGTGAAGTGAATATGGCTTTGAAAATCTGTTATGTAGGTAATATATTGTTAAGATGGTTTTTATTGGTTTTGACTCGAATTCTTGTAGTTGTATTGATTATTGTTTATGCAGTAAACATTGCATTATGGTGTGAGAAATATTACGCAAAGTTCTATGTCATCCTGCATAGTCAAGGGGTAACATTCTATCTATGGTTCCCAAAGTCGCGGGTTCAAACCCGGCGGAGGGCGATGGATTTTTTTCGGGCGTAAAGCTCCTTAGTGGCGGCGCCGAGCCAAGTGGTTAGACCGCTCGCCTCTCACCTAGGCGGCCCGAGTTCGATTCCAAGCTCACGCATGTGTGATTTGTGGTGGATGAAGCGGCGTCTGGGCTGGTTTTCTCCGGATTCTACCACCACTCATTCCACCATCACTTTTACTATCATCTATTTTGCTTGCATTTCATATCAATCACTTCCTCATGCTCAAGCCTGGCTGTGTGCCGACCACTTGTTCCAGATTCTACATTCTGTGCTTTCGTGTCTTTGGCTCCCGGACAGGCTTCTGACCCGTTTACATCCGCTTGTAAGTCCTAGAGGAGTGTCAATCTTAAAATACGGGGAGAGTAAGCCAACTACGAAAAAAAAATCCTTTGCCTGGCCTCCTTTGGAATGGAGGTAATGCTGTTGGTCTTCTACCGTAGATTTACGGTACGTAAAGAAGCTCAAGCACAATAGAGAGGTCTCTGAGCAAAAATTAAGTGATACTTTACGGTCAATATTGAATGGAACACTGAAAAATACAAGAGCTATAGAGCGACCATAAATAAAACTCAATTTCAATTTTGTAGAAGCAGATTTTAATTTTAGTTAAACAAGTAGAATAAATTAATCTATATATATATTGAATAAAATACTAATGTAAATGAAGCTTGTCATGAATGCTTCTTTTGTTACCAGTATATATACAAAAAATTAAAGTTGTAGCTTTAAAACTCTGGAAAATCAGTTTTGTGACTGCAGTATCTGAGATACAGATGTGAGTCGGTCTCGTGGCTGAGTATCTCAAGGAATGAATACCTGAGAGTTACAAGGCATTTTCACCATGAAGTCGCGGTAAATACTTCACTTCGAACTGGCGATCCCACGTTAACTTTAATTGTTAGCTAACTCAGCACTCGTCTGCTCCTTCATTAATCATTTCATTGAGTGTCGTGTAAGACCTCCGGCCCTTAGTTCAACCTTTCCCGCTTGAATCTCTCTCATGTCCAAGTGCCTGACGCGTGCACTCCTAAGAAAATCAGAATCAGATTGCCGGCAGGGCCGCTCCTGGCAGATAAATTTGATTTTTACTACACACGCATATGTAAATAGACACGAAGGGATTTGCCTTGTAACATTTTAGCTTACTACCGCTGTGCGGGTAATAGCTTCTAACATTGGATGCATTTTCAGAATTACTTTGCCGTCCTGAATGAAAGAGAAATAAAAGACAATGGGTACAAAAATTATTTCTGGCTATTTGCTTATTTTCAGATTTCCAGAAAATATTGTAACAGAAATTCTTATTGCACATTTTTGTTCTAGTGTTACATCTCACAATTCTTGGAGCACTTCCTCTCGTTTGGTGTCCAAACTAGCCTTTTAATGAAGCAGTCATTTGTTTGGAATGTCACAAAACAATACAGAGATAATATTAAGCATGTATTTTTGATTTCTCTAACACGTATGTGCAATGCACACAGAAGATACAGAATGGGTTGCATTCTACCCAAAAATTCTATACCGACATTTCACAGTAGATACATGGTTTTATGACCCCTGAACTCAAAACTAGCATTTTTAGAGAAAGAGTTATGTGTGTGTGTGTGTGCGCGCGCGCGCACGGGCGCCTGTGAACGACATAAATAAAAGTAGGTTAATATCAACCTTGTTACCTAAGTTCAGCATTTACCAAGGATGCCACACGAACATTTAAAAAGCATATCCTCCACACACCCTCTTTTCATGGACAATTTTCGAAAAAAAATTATTTTCTTAAATATGGGTGAAACAATTTTGATAAAATACCGTGTATTGTATTTACATTCAAATGAAATGTATATCTAGAATTTTCTAGGAATAACTTCCGAAGATCTAGCTGGTTAACCGTAACTTGCTGCACAAAAATGTAGAGCTTTTGAGAACACACAGCTTATGCCATTTACATTTTTTCGTGGAAATAACCATTTACAAGGTATTTCGTGTTTCGTAGTTTCAAGTTTACAGTACGTCAACTATTATCAAACGGGTATTTTCTGTCCTTTTTTCATACAAGTACTGCAAAGGAAACCTAATTTTAATCATAAAGCAACCAGCTTTTAAAATATATCAATATCGCTTTAGTTAGTTTATTACCTTATTTCCTTTTTTCTTATGACAGACTGAATAAGAATATGATTTCCGATAATACGTATCTGGCTTAGCTTGAAATAGGTAGAAGAATAATGGTTTCTTAAACTAGTGCTTTAAAGAACATGCAGAGAATGTCATGTGAATGGAACACATCGGATCTTTTATCAATCGCAATATCTGACGAAAAAAATGTATTATCGGTAAAGATCCACAATGTTCCTTTGATTAGATTTTACAATAATGATTTTGTGTTTTGAGACGCAATCATTCTGTCCTGTGTACACTACCCTTAAACCTTTCATCGTCATAAAATGAAGTACATTGACGTCATGGGCATTTACAGAGTTACCAAAATTGCTTATCTCGTTTAGCATGATGTAGATAGAAGAATTATCTTTTGTAAGAATATATAGCTTGTGTGCAGAATAGGTAGCTTGCATGGATATTTAAATATTTCTAAACTCCTGTACACGCGATATATTTCTAAAAATATTCACATTAAATCCAGTTTTACAAAAAATGAATTTACACATAGATTTGTTACATTTTTTTTTCATAGTAGCCGTAATTAGTGTAAAAAATTACTTTTCGTAGTCTCCAAAACGCCTGATTTTTAAAAAATTCATAATCCATTTCTCAAAGTTGGAGCATTATTTCGGAAACGTATATAACCATTTCTCATAATGTACCTTTGAGAGGCTGTATAGTATACGTTTGAAACAAAGGAGTAAAAATCGCATCGTGTGGAACATTCTGAGTATCAAAAATTGTTGGATAAAATGTTGCCAAAAAAATATGGTTTAAGTTGGAAGCCTATTAATTAACATACTTGTATCAATTGTAGCTTCAGTTAATTGTTAGTTAGCTTACGTCAAGTGGGGAATGTCTCACAGTTTAGCATTTATGTAACTTTAATACTTTTAATCTTTCACAATTTGTCACAAATTTTACGGACGCATTATCCTAACGAAAATAACTTCTTAATATCGCACTAATTCTCTGTTGGCTGAGACGATGAGATATTTGTCGTTCACTTCCCTAGGACGATGCAACTTACCTGCGTTTATGAATCCTTTACTTTTGGCCGTACTTGCGACATGTATTATGCAACCAAACCTGCAAATAAAACTATGTAGATTAAGAGCACGAGGACTTTAAAGTACACGAACATTTATGTAGACACGCAAGAACACCATCTAGCATTTAACTAGACACAGGTCTCGTAACGTCAATGATTTGTTGGACTGAAAATGCGCTACTGAGGTATTATGTTCCACTCCAGTCATTAAAATGCTCCGTAAACCATTATTATAAGCTTATCACAAAATACTTGGAAAGTTAAATTATTCGCTGATACATTGAGGGAGGTTTTCGAATGGCTACTCTCAACATTGAGTTCTTTGCGATATGTTAGACAAAAGTTATGCTATCCCTTTTATAACGGTTTGCTTATTGCCATGTTGTCAAAACGTGCAACATTACGCAGCAGTCATTGTTTCACTTGATAGGACAATCAGATGTAAAACATTCCTTCTCACTTCTCACAGATATTTTGAGACTTAACCCTTTATTGTTCTAGTATGTTGCTACATATTCCGCTATTCCTCTAATGTCTAAACCGTCTTTCGTATCGGTTCCGAATGCATCTACCACTACTGGAGTTGTTAAAAACCGAGAGTGTTAAGGTTATAGGTAAGAGACTGCTCAGCCTTTCAAATTCAGAATTATTAGGTAATAAAAGTTATTGAAATATTCCCATTTAAATTTGTGTATGTTATTCAAAGCTTCAATTCAGAAAACTTCAACCAACTTTCTCAAATTTTGAGGCATGTGGGTCATTGTAACTGTGCAATATATTTACATAATAAAATGTATGAAGAACGCTATATCTTTCAAAGTATGTATTCAGTTTGATATTCATATTAACATAGTAATGCAATCACAGTAAAATTTGCAGAAACATAGAAATTTGAAATGTTACTTCCAGTGTTGCTTAACTTCAATCCCTCAAACGTTACCCTGTCTACTTCCTCTAGCCATAAAGGGAAGTTTAAGATAAGAGCTTGACAATGCTGGGTGACACTTCAGGTACCCAGCCTTTATATATCTGTTGCGCATGAACACCCCATTAGAAAGGGAGAAACTGACGGAACCGCAGGCTGTGTGCAGAGAGGCCTCAGAGTCAACCGGAAGTCCCTAACTGTTGGGTAGGTAGTTCGTCTCGGCATCAGGAGCGCCACGCATTCATTAACACCACGGGTTCCGGGTGTCGGCAAGGCAATGACCACAACGCCGTTTCAACGTGGAGAACGACATCTGACAGCAGTGCCACACACCATAAACACAAAGGTGTACACAACTGAAAGATAAGGAAGTGCCTTAAAAAGGAGTGAGGTAAAGGAAGTGGTCGAGAACAAGCACCTTAGCTTTCGTCTAAATGACAAAGGGGGAAGGCACGATCAACACCAAGACACAGTGCGCTGTCGATGAAAATCGGACCCGTGACCCCCAAACTGCAAGTCTGACACGTTACCGTACTGACTCGTTGCTCGGTCTCTCTAGGGACAACAAATGCGCTAATAATTGTTTCCCTGTATTCCAAAAGTTGTTTGGGGGACATTTTAAACAGATCAACTCTGAATAAACACAAATTTGACGTGCAGCATTTACATTGCTTTCTCAACACTAATTTATTCTTAACTAAATTCTACGCATTATTCTTACGAGGTCTATACTTCTATGTACTTCATAATAACCAAGATAGTAGTGGTTTCATCACACATTCCATTGTACGTGCACGAGGGCTAAAAGAAACATAAATCGATAGTAAGATACTTAAAGGAGGATACTATAACGCGGCCGTAATATTCCGCACTCTTTTCCTGACAGCGAGAAACAATTGAATAGCGACAGCAATTGAAACAAAATGATAAGTTTTCAAATATTCAAAGTATTGAAATATTCCTTTTGCGTTACAACCTTCACTTTCTCTTAAGTTTTACTGGATATAAAAACTATGCAGAACTGCTTCCAAATGTAAAGGACTTCAAGGCATATTTCCTAAGTTTGTACATTCACATTCAGATTTTATATTAGTTAAAGATTTGAAGCTTTCTCTGTATTTGTTATTAATGTCTTCACGGGATAGCAACCAAGTTAATTTGGAGTCGTAAAAATCTAAGCTTTCGACGATCTTAGCTCTGTCATCTTCATCAGGGAAGACGGGACCACAGATTTAAAATGGTTGAAAGCTTGGATTCTTAGGACTCCAATTTAACTCGGTTGCAATCCAGTGACGTCGTCTTTAACACTTCAAATCTTAACATTTTGAATAACAAAGTCATTAAGAACCACTTATGAGAAAATAAAGATAACATACTTTTCCATATCAAGGGTAGCTTGAGGCAAGGCATTTTTTTTTATCTTCGTGACGCTTCTTGTCAAGATTCTGAACCCAAATACTAAATTCAGTTTTTACAGAACATTTCGTTTTTGAGCTATGATGTTCTCCCTTACTGTATACATCTGACATTTACTGAATTAATATTTAATGAGGCAAGAAGAGATAATGTTGCATCAGATGGTGTAATCGATGTTAGAGGCAAGAGGTCCCAAATAATGCAACAGAGTGGCCTCCTAAGCAGCGCTGGCAGTAGCAGGGTTTTACCTGTAACGACCCTAAAAGTAAGTCTCGACAAGCATCTTAACTACGGACGCACACTTCATCGACGCTGCCTAAGGCGAAAATTTTATATTTTAAGTGTGATTTTCACAAGAGCAGTATGTACAAGGCAAGTGCTGTGGAATTAGGCTAAACCATTCGGCTCCCCCTCATCTTCTCAAACATATATTTTTGCTAATTCCCATTTCTGATATAAAAGCACTGTCTCTCCGCGCATCGTTGGTGCTGTTGCTCGCCGATCTCTCCCCTCCTGCACCTTAAACTCGCGGTATCATATTTCCTACTTTGTATGAGAGAGATAGCTCAAATCTGTACCCACAACCCCATAACCATGCGCAGTGGCAGGGGCAATTCTTACACCACACTTGTTAGGTTACAATCTTGTATAAACAGCGTGTATCATAATTAATAGCGCAAACCGAAACTGTTGAAAATATACGGTAACAAAGCAAAATAGTTCGATAAAACATGGGTCTATAAATAGCCCCTGTGTAAAATTTATTATAACGTAGCCTCCTTTTAAACCCCATATTCAGTTGTCACACTACCGTTTTCTTACCGGCGATCATTTTTAAATCACCTAGTTAAAAAACCTGTAACTTTGAAGTTTGGTATTAAACCTGAACCATAGTTGCCTTTGTTTTTTCAATCCAGGTATATACGTCATTCATCTGAATCATAGAAATATAAGTAAAACCACTCTTGCGGATTTGAAATCAACACCATCAGATTGACAGACAAGCAAACTAATGGCTGAATTACGAGAGCTATTTTTATACAAATGATTTTCTATGTGAAGGTGGAGGTATTAGTGGTGCGCTGCCCTTTGCCGAGGGAGCACTTTTCCAGAAAATTCAAAACTCATAGCTTTGAAAATAGCGCAATGGCAGCTATTTATGTGTTTTTAGTTACGATATTTTAGAGTTTAAATTACTACTGCTTTTTTTATTGAGTCTGCAATTATTTCCATACAACAATAGGAACATTCATATGAAATATAGTTACGTAACTTCACAGTTTGTCACCACAGACCACAGCTGTCCTATTTTAGGTTGTTTCTCTACCATCCGAGTTGGTCAGCTATGTAAACTAAAGAAGAAAATTAAATATTCAAAACAGCACACGGGCTAAACATTCCTTTTCTTTTTAGTCTATTTTCGCAGCATTGTCTTACCATATAGATTGTCGTACCTTCACAACCATGAATTCAGTGTCCTATATGTCCTTTTAACTACAGTATTGGCATCAATTCTGGACACTTTTTGGTTAAATTAACTTCCAAATTTGAATATAGCATTCAATTATCGTTCAGGATAATTCGCATCTGATAAATTATAGCCAGGAATTGCTACAATAATAATAAACCTATTACTATCAAATGTAGCTAATTTGGTCCATTAATGGATTACTTTGACCCAAATTTGAAGAATATGTTATTTTAATATATACATATTATTTTGTATTATATTCAATGTTAAAATTGGATTAATTACTCTTCTATTACGTAGAGAAGTTCAAAAATTGAAGACGTTTATTCATTTTGGGATTATGAAAATTCAACACCATGAACACCATAATCTTCAATATACCAGATTTCCCTAAATTTGGTCCCCCTATTATATGAGAGAAGCAATTCATATAGTTACAAAATATTCTCTTTATAGTATTGTTCATGCAATGGGGAAATGTGGTATGGTGTTGCTCATATATTTCAGCCTCTTTATGTAATACATGAGCAGTAATTCCAATTTTCACAGTGAATACAGCATAAGATAAATATAAATGCATATTTTCGGTCGCGGTGGTAGCGTTGCTACTTACCAAGCGGGAGACCTGGGTTCGATCCCCAGTACCAGCGTGGGGATTTTTGCCCCGCTGGGAGACCTGGACCGGGGTGCACTCAGCCTCGTAAGGTCCCTGGGGGGCCAATTGAGGAGCTACTTGATGGAGAAGTAGCGGCTCCAGGTCATGAGGACCGCATTAACCGGCCGGGTGGATTCGAGGCGCTGACCACGTCTCACCCTCCAATCTCACCCCATCCATGATGTCTGTAGTGGACCGAGATGAGGGACGCCAAGGTTCCCCGTGAGCTGTCGTGCCATGGAGTTAAATGCATATTTATAAAATAATATATTTTCCATACCTGGGCCAAAGTAACACATTAAGGGGAGAATTAGCTCTAGTTTATGGTAACAGGTTGAACATTGCGTTGTGGCAACAGCTCCTGGCCATAGTTTATCAGATAACTATGATTCTGAATGAGACTGGAGTGCAATATTCAAATTTGAAAGTTAATTTAACAAAACAAATGTCCAGAAATAATGTCACTACTGCATAGACTAGCACCTCCATTTCTCCGCAACAGTACAAAATAATGCAGAAGTGAAGTGTTAGCAACTGCCTCTGAAAGAGGTCCGTGTTGATATTGCATTACGCTGTTACAGTCACTCTCCCATTTAGGTTTGCATAATGAGTGAGTTAGAGATATAGCCCACAGGAAAATAATAGTGGTACAGTGGAATCCTCATGAATACCAAATTCCCGTACTGTGGCTCAGTTAAACCAAGGCCAATAACAGGGACAATTCGAATCCTTCTTTCCGCATTACCCTCCTCTTCACGGTTTCTTGGCTAACATTGTGATATTGGAGGTTGATCTTTAGATGAAAAAGAAGCACAGAAAAGGAAATTAAAAGAGAAGCGGAGCGCTTTATTCCCAAGTATATAGTGACTATTTAAATGTCGTGTGTGCCATTTATTTGGACAAAGCAACGTTTCTTCTTTTGTTTTTCTACTTCTACCAACATAAAATGTCCTTATTTCTTGGAATTGTCATTTAGAAGACTTAAAAGTGGCTTTAAATACTTTCTTCTTAGCCTCATGCAATAGTGATGAACGCACAGTCTCTGAAGTTAACAGTTAACGCATCTGTAACAAATATCTCTCTCGCCTTGCTAATTTTCTTTTTATATAGGGTGTTTTAAACGTATTGCGATAAACAGTGCCTTAACCCTTTATTGCATAGTGTTGCATATGAGCAACAAAAATGATAAATCAATGCTTTTAGAATTTTCAGTGGACTATTTTTCTAATTTCGTATTACACTAACTTTCAACAACAAACTTGGACTGGTTATAGGTTTCTTATGTAACACCATCAGCATCCTAGCGTGACATTACAACTGATTATTATTTTACTTGGGCCCTCTCCTTCCTTTACCACAGGCACATTTGACTTCAGTCGTTGAGACTCGAACTCCGAACGTTCGGCTTTGAAAGGATGTCCGGTTCACTTCGTATCGGAAACGATTACGGCTATTCAAGTCGCTTCTGTTGCCGGCTTACAAATTAGGGGAAGATCGGCATATACAGCAAAATAATTAATGCAATTAAGGGTTAAGATGTATCCAATTCAATGCGTTAGTTGACTTCCTCTTCGTCTAACACCTTTACCACAAACTAAACCCAGAAGCTACTACGTGATATTTTTTGCATCGTCGTAACTGAACCGCGGAGTAAACCACGCCTTGTATTAACGCGAGGCCTTAGGCCTTCCGCCCCGCACTCTCGGGGAAATTAAACACGTATACTTTGTGTGTTTGTGTGTGTGTGTGCGCGCGACACGCCCACTTGAAGATAGTGACCAACCTAAAAACACACACACACATAATAAGTAAAAGTACAAATATTAATTAATTTTGGAGAGGTAGAGTCAGATTAAAAATGCAATACCAAAACCGGGACTTGAACCACGGATTTCCTGGATTATTACCAGTTACTCTAAACACTGAGCTACCATGGCAACTTGTCGGATCACACTAAAATCTCCAAATAGTTTGAGATTTTCCTGGTAAAACCCCGTGGGATCTCATCAGGATCTATTAGGTAAATTCATACGATTTAATTGTTTCTTCTATACCAGTTAGAGTGGTGAGAGCAGTGGACGAAAACCAGTAGATGCGTGGTTCAATTTCCGACTACGACATTGAATTTTTCCATCTGATTCTATCTCTCCAACTTCTGTCCTACACACGACTGGTGTGGAAGAAACAAATTCACATTGACGTCACTGGTAACTACAGATGCAGACACAGATCATACTGGAACCTACTGTTCCCTCACAGGAAGCACAAGGGAAGCTTTATTTCCTTTAGAAAATAAACTTTAAAAACCTTCCGTTAGGTTGGCCGGTGACAAGCAATCTGAAATTTGACCACCCAGAAGCCAAAAATCTCGCTCGAGGAGCAAAAAAGGTAGAAAATACCGAACGTGGCGGCATCACGGTAGCAACTGTGACTCACATTCGGGGGATCCCGGCTTCAAATCCCATAGCAGCTCAAACTGACATGAATTTTTGTGATTTTATTGGTATCAGTAGGTGAATGTTGGAGTGGCTTCTCATCTATAAGTTTTCCTTTCCATTACTTCCAATTCATTACGTTTACTTCTCAACTTTTTCATCCCTTTTAAGTTTTCTGGCGTATGCCGTTGATGAAAAATGGCGCGGATGCATCCTCAAGGTCGTTGTTCGCCATCTCTGGTAATCTCCAGCAGTGTGGCGGTTCTTGGAAATTGATATTGTTATGGACTTCCACACGTCGTTTTGGCAAGTCTGCCGGTGGCCTGTAGCCTCCTGTGGTATTCTCACGTCACCCTTTTCATCCTAGAGTATGGTAGTTGCAATAGACTGGCGTGGTTTTAGGTGGCGAAGTGTCCATCTCCATTGTCTAACCCTAACCGTCAGAACACTCTGGTGTGAATCGGCAGCGCCCCATATTTTTGAAATTATCATCAAGGCATCTTGGTGACAAACCCTTGGGAATTGCAATTTCTTACATATTTTAGATTAGAATATTAAATAAATGAGAAGCTAACTATTAGAGAAATAATGCATTAATTGCGGAAAATAATAAAAAACATTACTATGGAAAGAACAGGAAACGAAATTCCTGTAGACCTGGAGTATCTCATAATTCCTATTACCTCATCAAGCAATATTCAAATATATGCAAAAATCTGTCCTAGGCTGATAAATTAAATCCCACTTTTCCTATAAATATCGAAACAAAATGAAGCCTTGTGAACTCAAAATCACCGACTCAGTTAATGAAGAGTTAAAGAGAATGCCATTAAATAGGGGGAAATTGAAATTTATGGACAAAATTGAAAGTATTTCATCTATATGTATATCGGTTGCACAAATTATTCCTAAAAAGGCTTAGTTTTATCTGTACTTCATGATTATCGAGATACACTTCTGTAGAAAGAGTTCCATTACACATTTCTACGCCATGCTAGTCAAGATAAACATTACTAGAAAGTCTTATTGCTTATTTCCTTACAAGTAGAAGAGAAATAAGGGAACACAATAAATTAAAGCGATAGTATGCAGTTATAGGCGGGGTTTAAGTGGAACAATAAAAAAGAAAAAGACAGGCAAACACTTTAAAAGCTGTTCCTAAGCAATTCTGCTGAAATTTGGAGAAACTACATAACGAGACAAAAACGAATGAAGAATTTGCTTTAGGAAACGTTTAAGTGTCTTAAAATTGAAATAAAAATATGAACTATGCCGGAAATGGTTGGTTCTATAAAACAAAACTATGAGATAAAAGTGTGTATTAACGAGATGTAGAGATAAATTTGTATCTATTACGGCTTACCAGTTCTACAAAAGGCATTCAGAAAAAAGAGGTCTCCCGGGGAAAATATCTAGAAATTCTGGATATACATTTTGTGTGTCATGTAAATACCTTTAAATATATGGGATTTTATTCAACATCACTAGCAATTTTGGAGCAAACAAAAATTTTCGACAACACTTCCATAGAAACTGTAGTATGGGGTAGGGGATTTTCCCGAAAAATGTTTTGTAGTATGTCAGGAAGATAGTGAAGTGCCAAGTTTGGTACGTTAACGGACTTCTCGTTTTTGAGTTATGCACCTCACCAACACATATATACACGTACACACAAATAAAACTTTCTTTCTTTTTAGGAAACTTTATATTCATTGGTATATATTTTATTATTATTTATATTTGAAGGTAGACGCGGGTATCTTTTTGTAAAAATGCTTTTTCTAGAATCAAGGGAACCCAGGATATGTATTTCCGCTGAAATCTCGGTAACGGCGTTTTGGCTGGAATACTAATACCTTTTGTACTTAATACGTATATTGTACATACGTGCTAGAGAAGGAAAACTATATAAAGCAGTTAAAACTATTCTTAGCTTGTAAAATGGAAATTGAGCTTTATTTATAGACGCTTTTAAACTACTGTGGTTCTCAGCGTCCCAATCTATACGTTTGCTCAGAGGCCTTTTATCGGTCTTGAGGATCTTTTACTTGCCGTAAATCTACGACACGGGTTTAACGGCTTTACCACCGTTCCGAAGGAAGCCATGCTAAGTATTTTTACGCCCGAAAAGTCCATCGTTTTCCGCCGGATTTGAACCCGCTACCTTGGGAGCATAATAACCATTACACCATACAGAGAGGTTAATTGAGTAGTGTACTAGGCATGAACACTCAATAGTACTTTATTTTATGAAGTATTATTACAATATAATAAATAATTGTTCATGTTTTAAGCACATATATACAAAAATTAGGCGAATAATACATTTACTCTAATTATTTGACCACGCGAGTAATCTTGTTAGAGATATACCAGTTGTCCACGTCTGAAAACCTTTCAAACACCATATTTGCTTCAGATACCTGCGTGACAGTTTGTTCTAAATGCATTTGATCTTTAACTTAAATCTACGTTTCCGTTTTTGTTGGCACATGTCGGTAAGAATGGAATTATATAGGAATCTCAAATATTTATCCAGCATTCCAGTATTTCAGCACAACTTCATGCATTTATTTCCACCTTTCAGGTTTTCCCGCACACGATAAAAGTTGGGAAGTCAGATAACTAAATGCCCAAGTCATTAAGGTCAGCTCTGAATTTCCGCTTTTGGAGATTCTCGGCTTAATATGTTTTTACACTTTCCACTCAGATGTTGTCTACTAGTAACTGGAGACTAAAAACCTTTCTTATATTTTTTCCCCCCACGAAAAGTCTAATTTATCATGCACATCCGCGGACCTACGTAGCCGAGCCAGGGCCACGGATGCGAGAAAAGGGAGAGGCAGAATAGAGGGGGATGAAAGGGCGTCGCTGCCACACAAAATTAAATCCTGATTTGGCTCTCTGCTCTTTTCGCTAATTATGTGGCCGGGTTCTACTGCGTGAGTAGCAAAACGGAACGGATGCACTCCGACCGCTGGACGGAGATGCTGCTGCGTAAAAAATAAAGAGAGCCAAATTACCAAATTATCAAAATTATCTTATTTTATCCATCAGGGTTCAACATAACCCATGTTTCTAAAAATACAGACTAAAAATGCATTCAGCATTTTGGAATGAAGTAGTAGAAGTGCTAATCTTATCATATTACGCTTGGGAAAGGGCGTATATGTTCTGAATATTTGAATTTCAAACGTATTATTTTGCGTCCAGTGTTTGAATAAATCAACTTTTCAAATTATGCAGACCTTGGAGCTGAAATTCTGGTACCCGATAAGATAACATCAAACGCTATAAAAACTGGCAGACTATATGTTTTCCGTCCTCTGAGAGGAATCCGATAACATTTGAAAATACTACTACGTGTCTTTGTTGTATGCCAAGGACCCAATCCTCATGTGTATCGGCCGAGACGGCAGTGACCTCGTGTTACACACTGCACAGAAGCAGCGCAGGATGTGTAAACGGTACGTTAATCAGCTGCGAGCTCTCTCAGGCATTGCTTTCTCTTGTGTTGCAAACATTTTCGACAAATCTATTCTATATGATTTTCTTAGAAATGGTATTTTGTTTATTATACCACGGAAATGCCTGCTGACCAATCCACGCTTAGACAGTGTATTTTTATGTACGATACACACCTGAAAACTGACTCAATTTCGTGGTTGTCCAGTTCCGGGTAGAGACAGTAAGACCTCTGTTAACATCTTTATAACAACGGATTCTAAACGAAAGAAGCGAAAACATGTTCTAACAGAAAACCTACACGAAATTGGTGCTGCATTCGAACGATCACCCAAACAAATCTCTCAGTTCATGTTATCACCAAGTGGTTGTTTCACAAACCTTTGTGCATACAACTACTGAACTTTTAAAACTGAACGCACACTCTGTATCTGTAGTGTAGAAATTATGAACATGAAGAAGAACCTATGGGTGTGAATTTCGTCGTAGGATGTCAACAATGTTTACGCACAAAGGGACACCGCTTTCAATAACACTTGTAACAGGGCTAGTACACATTACACATATGCCACTAACATTCATGAGTAAATAATTTACAGATCGGCGGGCGGGCTTGGCACAAAACGTACCAATACGTAGCTCTAAGAAGTAAGCTTTAACTGCTCCGCTCCCGTTAGGAAAAATGTGCAGGAGGCCGGTTTGTAAATAACTTTGCAATAAAAATATATTTGAACCGTTGTAATCATATTCAAAGTAAAACATGTAAATGGAGTTTTATTTATGGACGCGCTGATTAACTAATGATAATAACTATAATATCAATAACAATAATAGTAATAATAACAATAATATATGGTCTAGTATAATTCAAAGAATCGAGTAGGATGGGCTTTGAGCCTTGGATTCGGAAGGTTCAGTTTTCAATTCCGATTCATCGACCGTGGATTTATCGTGGTTTACCTTGGTCTGTACCAGAATACTGGAGTGAAATATTCCTATTCTTCATTTCCTCTCTTTGAGTTTCCTTTCAAGTTTCAGAGCATTAGTGGTATAATGTAATGCTCGCGGTGGTAATGGTCTAAGAATAGCACTGCTTCTTTCCTGTGATGGAACCTTTTGCCCGGACCCGTCCGTTTGCAAAGGCAGGGATTGAAACGTTAGTGACCCCACTCTACTGCTCCTACCGCAATCAGTTCTAGCCGTCATTCATACTCTCTTGCTCCATTCCCTTCTTTCGGAATTTATTTAGACCTGTAACATTTAAATGGAAAGATAATATCTGGATAACGCATTTTCGTTTAAACAGTTGCTACGGTAATATACTTTATCGCAATGTTTTGAAGGTAATTTGGTATGATCATTCTGAATAAATTATATTTCATTAGCAATAGGTACTGTTGCACCAGTTTCAACAATCGCATAAGAACGGCTTTAACTATAAGGGTTTCAATAACTAGGTCATAAGATGCTTGTTCATTCGAGCTGCTGACGTTGTAGGATGTCCTGCGGAGCGAGGTACACAGAACGGGCTTAGTTTTATTTAAAAAGGTGCTAACTTTAACATCTTCAATGTTCAGGTGGGGAGAAACGTTGGGTTTCCTCATCCCTAACCATACATCATCTTCTTAATAGTAAAATCCCTGTATCTCCTCTCGCACCCTTGGTATTTATTTATAGATTCTAAGTTTCTGTTCAAATGCACACCCTAACACATCCTCAACCCTGAGGCCACCCACTTCCCTTTCGCAGGCGCCACCAACTTTTACCCCTGTAACTACTCCCTAGCATGCGCAGAATAGGGATGACTTCTGCCCCACACTGGGCATGGTAGAATATACACCTAATGCAAAAGTTAATATAATCCTATGAAGCATATTAAAATACACCATTTGTAATTTATTCTGCTGTGCTTTAAACAAATTGTATACGTTGAATCTTTAATAATGAAACTCATTTACAAAAGCTATATTTCTATATGCCTCCCAATTCTGCGCTTGTAGCATCAATTTAAAACTTCGCGAACGAACTCAGTCATTGTTGTTTACAAGGAGTGACCATCAATGAAGACTCCTGCAATTATGATGGGCACGCTCGCTTTCCTTCGTTTTGAATGAATGAATAAATGAATGTATTAAAATAACGTAGCACGGATCTACAAATCGTTACGTGCTGCTATAATACGTAGAGGTTAAAAAGAAAGAACAAGCGAGTTCGAAAAAATAAGGCAAATATATTCAAATATACGAAATACGGCCACCTCTCACGCCTCTCGCCTAGGCGGCCCGAGTTCGATCCCAGATAACTGCATGTTGGATTTGAATGGAACAAAACGGCACAGGCGTGGGTTTTCCCCGGGTTCCCCAGTTTCCCCCACCACCACATGCCACTGGAGCTCCAGCTACATTCCCTGTATCATCATTATCATCACCTGCGGTGCCATGTTTAGTAAAGGCAGGCGCTAAACACTATCAAAAAAAAAAAAAACATGCAAAACACGCAGAACAAGGTAGTTCTTTTCCCGATGTATTGTTGTAACATATTATAGTCCACAAGGAACAGTTAAGAGAAACAAAATACAATATACAATAAATAAAAATATTACATAAAAATCACGTGTGTCGAGTTCACATCATTTTTTCTACCTATTCTTCAAGAAAATGTTCTCACAAAAGTGTATTCTTCTATTTATTGATGCTAACTCATACAAAAATGAGTAGAAATGGTCTTATTGCCTTGTTCTTTGCAAGTAGAATGGACATAAGGGAATGCACCTGAGTAAAGTAATAGTCAAATGTTTAGAAGTCAGTCACTATATTATTGAAATTAGTTTGTTTGCATGACAAGCATGACTTTCTGTTTGAGGAAACTATATGTATTTTAAAACTGAAGCGAATAACAAGGAATAACCCAAAGCTGGTTAGCTCTTTAAAACATGTAAATGACCAATTGTGTATTTTTAATGAGATTTACATTTTTGTATAATAAATATTTGCCTATCTCTTACGGATTACCGGTAGTAAAGAGTTATTTGAGTGAGCAGCACTTTAGGCGCTATTCCCAAGAAATTTAAGTTATACATTTCATTTGTCACGTAAATATCTATAATATGCTTTATTTTCATCAAAATCAAGGGCCACTTTTTATAAAATTGCAAATTGTTCAGTGTAAAGCCTAGGTTGGGCTAGGGGAATTCCTCCTATAAATCTTCGTGGAAAATATTACACTTAATTAGCTATTTTGCTATTAACCGTCTTTTTGTTTTTGAGTTTCGCTATACACAGACACACGCACGCACACGCATGCACACTCACGTGCACACGTGGACCTTTTACTAGAATAGTCTGTTATTCAGGGATCCTCAAGGCATTTCTGGTGAAGTCTCGGAATCGAATTTTTGGATGGAATACAATACCTTCTCTACCTTTTCTGTACTTGGTACACAAAGAACATATATAGATAAAGCACTAATACCACCGTTTAACTTGTCTTACCCCTACTATTCCCTACTCTGAGCCTTCTCAGATCTCAGCTCTGTCGCTTTAAGTAGAAATTTCCCTATCCTCTCCCTATCCTGACCAACACCTTCATTCAAAGTCGTAAAAGTTCGCGGTTAATACGTTTCTTTCCATTCCTCCGTGCCCCTACATCATGCCAATATACCACCGAACAAATAGATCAGATTCTGATGCCACTGTCATTAGCAATTTTTTCCATCCGTCATGCTCCCAGTATAAGCCACGTGAATGGTTTTGTCTAATGAGATTGGTGCCGATTTGGTATTAAGTTCCAAACCCCACTTCGATTTGAGCCCAGACAGTGCTTTCAATGAAGTTTTCTCCGTGAATTATCTAAATAACGCCGGTTTGTTTAATCTAAGAACGAGATGAACAAATTAACGTAACATACGAGTACTTGGTGGAAATGAAGAGAAGCACGGAAGCATGTTGCCTGAAGTCTCTTACATTTACGGAGAAATCTGGACGTCATATGGCTTGAGTGTAGCGAGACTGTAGCACCAAATGGTCTGGTTCCGCAACACGGGGGAGTTGAAGAAACAGGTCAAGACAGTGCGTGACAAACAGCTAGCTGTGGCGGTACCCTATAGCGGTAATCTTCTTTACAACATGGCTCGCAGACAACATTTGGATAGCTGCAGAAGGGGAACACTCAACGTGAAATGGGAAAAAGGACCAAGTGTGACAACTGTTGTCCAGGAGTTTGGCATTACTCACAGCATTGTTTCACGTGCAGGGAGCCTTCCAAACCACAGGCACTGTTGTCCCAACGAGAGAAGGTGGTCGACCACGGACAACTACAGCAGCAGATGACCGCTACATTGTGCAATCCACGTCAAACAGGGTGCAATTTGAATCACATTTATCAGAACTGCTATCTCATGCTAAATTTATGACACAGTGGTTTCATAGAGATGGTTTCTTTGTCCGACGGATAGTCCATTGTATTTCATGACACCCGCACATCAGAGGCACCATTTTTGATAGTCCAAAAAGCATCACAATTAGACCAACGAAGAATGGACATGCGTGCTCTTCTCGGATGAGAGCAGATTCAGTCTGTGTACCGATTCTTAACGTACTCCAATTTGGAGGAGCTGGGAATGCGTAATGCACCCAGAAACATCCTGGAACATAATCGTTCTAGTGGTTCGAATGTTATGGCGTGGGAAGCCATAATATTGCATGGGTGTTCCGACCTCCAAATCTTTGATCACGGGACGTTCACTTGTCAACGTTATTATGATACTATACTCCTTCCCCATGTGCGTCTTTTCAGAGGTCCAGTTTGCCCTGAATTCATTTTTATGGATGATAATGTGCGACCGCATCTAACAGCATAGGAGCAGAACCTTTTAGAACGAGAGGATATTCGGTGATGGCCTGTGCGTTTCACCATTTTAAATTCTATAGAACACTACGGGGTGTTTTGGGATTGATGAATTGCAGAACGTTCGCATGCACCAACGACCATTCAATAATTTTCAACAGTGTTGTTGGAGGAATGAAACGCCCAACCACAAAAACTCCTTACCAACCGTGAGGCCAGCATGGAAGCACGATGCAAAGCATGCATTGCTGTCCGTGGTGACCATACACCCTTTTAAGCATCGTGCTTCTATTTTTGTAAATATAGAGAACCGTCATATGACGTAGTGATTTTAGTGCAGCTTATTTTCTGTGAACAAAAAGTGTCATACTTGTTCGTCTCATTGCATATTTTTAGTTGCCTACTATAACATACTATGACAGTTTTTTTCTACGTATGAATCAGTTTACATCGAGGAATGTTACTTGGCAGTGGTTCAGCGTGCGAATGTTACTTTCGTCCTTAGACCAGTGTGTTTGCTGCCTATCACTATCATAGCGGCTGTTTTGAATACTCAAATACGTTGCACGAAAAGAAGAAGGCTTTTAAATATGGTTGTAATGTTAAATCTTTCGTTAACATGTTTCTTCATTATGAAAATGTGCATCGGATCTCCTGCAGTCGTTTTCCAACCTCCTGGTTATTTTCTTTCTCTCTTTCTTTCTTACGTCAAGTAATGTAACCAGTTACCCCTCCTGCAGGCTTCCTCTTCCTTCCTTTCACCTGGACAGGGAGATTTCGTTTGGTGAAATATTTGGCTATGAACCTTTGAATTAATGAACAATGAGTCCACTTTGCTCTATTATATGTACACAGAATAAAAGGTAGCTTTTATACTCCGAAGATTCCTCCGGGATGTGCAAATATCTCTGTTCTGTGGGCTTAGTACAAAGCTAATACTCCTCTCACACCAGTTGAAGTGTTCCCCGTTTTAAAACAATAGCGTAGAATAAACGTAATTACTCCAATATTCCGTCAACCAACAACAGACTTTAACTGTTAGAACTTTAAACTGAACTGAGTTATTTCAGTCATTTTAACGGTATTCTAGAGCAAGAATAAAGACATAGCAAACAGATCAAAGTGTCACTATTTACATTACCTACACATTGGTGTAATTCGCAGCAAAAGCAAATGAGAAAGAGTTGATAGAAGATTTTTCTTTTTCTTACTCATATGCTTGCCATTAATTTTGTGTTAAGTGATCTGGGCTATCATTCATTCTTCCAAAACTGTGGTGTTATTTCAGATAAAACTCCTGGTTAAACAACAAATTCACATGTGGAAACATAGATTGGATATCCAGCATGAAGTTTCATTTATACTGGATAAGATTCATACTGGAAAAGACATAACAAATGAGTGCTTACAATATTAGTCTGGGTGGTTCGTTTCGTTAGGCGCAGGCTTTCTGAACTCAAAAGTCGCGGGTTCAAACCCGCCCACATCAATAGCATTTAAGTGTACTTGTAAACGACAGCGCACCGTCAGTAGATTTTCTGGCATATTAAAGAACTCCTGAGGGGCCAATTTTCGGCATACCGGCGGCGCTGATATGATGCTGACAATTGTTAGCATCGTTACATTTGAAGTTTATATGCCGGCATACAGTTCTTAATAGTTATCACTAGAAAAAAAAAATCTGATATGTTCCAATCATATAACTTGCTCATTTGTTCTTCAAACAAACAATACTAGAAAAGACTACTCCTTTATCTACGTAATGCAAATCAAATAAACATTGCTAAAATGTTTCTTATTACACAGTTTCCTCTTAGAAGGGAAATAAGGATATACACTACGTAAAACGATGGTCAAAAGTTTTAAAAGCTGTCGCAATGCGTTTGTCATTGAAATTCGGTTCTGTTTCTAAAATCAGGACTGAAAGGAAAGAGATATGAAGCGAAAGATAGTTTCCTGTTTGAGAATTAAGTAGTTTAAAACTAAAAACTAAAAACAAAGAATACCTCGGAAACGGTTAACTCGAGCGTTCGATTTCCAAGGCCTGCCTTCCGGACCCATGCCCAGTCACCAGGCGAAGTCTGGGAAGGCTTATTTAATCCCCTGAATTCCCTGTCCATCATTGCTTGTCCCCGTCACTACCTTGTTATCTGGTTCAGAGCTGAAGCACCAGATGGCGGTGTTTGGCGAATTGCATCTGGTTGTTGGCTTGCGCATGTTAGAAGTCTATTCCTGGCGTCGTTGTGGTACAACTCTTTTGGGACCTACCTTCGGATGTTTTCGGGTTAGTGTCAGTTCAGGGAACTCCCGGAGGTTCGGAGGACGTGGATTGGGCCCTCACGGCGTCGAAAGCGTTTCAATTCTAACCATTAGGAACTCCTATCAGCCTGTGTTCATCGTCATGCAGATATGCTTGGCCTTGCGGCCTATCCGTGCATCATTCTTTCCCTCTCTGGAGTCACATAAAACGCAAAGACACCAAAGACCTACGTACGGTGCTCTGCTCATAATATGGACTACCCCGTCTCTCAATAATTCTTGTCGATTAAAATCTGACCACATATTTAAGCATTCCTCTCATAATGATCACTAACATATAAAAATAATATTAGCATTCATTTCCTTTGGATGCTTTCATATAAATATTTTTCTTTGCCTTCTTTCTCTGGTTTCTCTCCCCAAATGTAGGACTTAACAAGTCCAGGCCTGTTGAAGAGTAGAGCCTTTGGATCACATGGGCACCAGGATGGGTGATCAACAGATGCCTGGTATGAAAGTGAGGAAGTTGATATGAAATGACGCTGAAATGGATGACACGAAAATGATTGTGGAGCATTTTATGGGGTGAACGGCAGGGGAAGCAGGAGCATGCGGAGAAAACCCGCCCCGATACCGCTTCGGTCACACAGATCCCAATACTGTTCTCTGCGATTGATCTGAGTTGCGAGCGATCTGTGCCACCTCATAAAATACCATGACAATAAATTAGAAAATGGCACTCTTTGCTGAGGCACAGGACGATAGTCTAAAAGACACCACAATTTATTAGTCCGTTGTCTTCCAGAGACTGTAACGGGATCACAGTCGACGGTTCAAATACACGTTGCAAATGGAAATGGAAATGGCGTGTTATTTATGGACGCTCTTTAACTACTGTGGTTCTCAGCGTCCCATTCTAAATTGGGTGTGGAAGACCGCTTAATTTTGCTCAGAGGCCTCTCTTATCAGGCTTGCCGTAAATCTACGACACGGGACCCACGGCTTTACTTCCCTTCGAAGGAAGCCATGCTAAAAATCCATCCGCGACCTTGGGTATATGAGGTCAGCATGGTAACCATTACACCACGGAGGGTGACTACGTTGCAATTGCTTTTACCCAGAGTCTACATTAGCTAATTTCTTTTGGGGAAGCGTCACATAGGTAACCGTGTTGGATTATTCAGTAAGCCACAGGGTGACACTGGAATTCGCAGTCGGGCGGGCGTTCTAACGTAATTTACGTGGCTCAGCAAATTCGCTTTGAAATGAGAAAACATTCCTTTGGTGGTTATGGGTGATGCTCGTCTGAAACATTCACAAGGTTAATTCTATTTAATCGCGGTTCTAATATTTATTTCTTAACACGGAAATAATTAAACTTTTTACACATCGTAACATGTTCTTATGGTATTCATTTTACTTTCAAGTAATGATGTATTTTTTTCACTATTCTACATGTTATTAGTTTATTCAAAGCTATGAAGTTTGTTTTCTCTATTAATTTAGGTTCATTCCAGAACTTTGTTTTCCGCTACTTTAAAACAAATTCGAATTAAAAATAAAATGTTTCTCGTTCCTCCATTCTGAAGTAGTGATTTTCTCTTCGTAAGGTTTCCACGTTTAGGTAACAAAATGCTGGCTGATCCCAGCAGGTATGAGTTGTCTATGCCCCTCGCATGAAAAACAAACGGAAGCTTAGGAACTAACCCAAAGAATGATTTGTTCAAACCTACCAGAAGTAGTTACAGAACCAACAAATGAAATTGTACTTTGTTAATAGAGCCATTAAAAATGGAATGAATTTGGTTACCAATTTTTCAGATCTGTCTTTGAACAAATTTAGGAAAAATCTCAATGCAATAAATTCGGATAATATACTGTAAATGATACTTAGTGTATACAAGGTTCTGCAAAGTAATGTTTATCTTAATGGTGATACTGATTAAATAATTAATGAATGGAAGCAGTAAATTATATTTTATATCTAGGTTTTTAATGCCATAACCTGGGAACAATAATAATCTGTTTCGAAACCGTTGGTTCTTGTAATTTTTATTAATTGAATTAGATTTGTAGTTGGAGTGTTTTATTCATACAATTATTTATTGTTCACTGCATTATTGTTTGTGACCTTATTTAGCATATATATTTAACTTTGATACCGGGTAACACCCACTTGCAGAGGAGCAAATACATACAGTCATTGTGAAAAATAGGAGTGAGTCGCACACCTGCTTACATATGTAAAGCTTCATTACGTTTAGTACAAAAGAAATATAAAACTACTTACAAAATAATTCGGCATTCTAGAAGACGTGGCAGCGTGCATATGTCGTTAAACTGGACAATAGCTACGATAATTATATGTATGAGGGCTTTCCATCAGCAACATGGGGACGAAGGTTAAAGTTACTGTCGCTATTGAACGGGAATATCCAAACCGACTTTATCAGTACGGCAGTTTAAGTTTTATTGTTACCCTTCTCCAGTTCGGCCACATTTAAGGGGAGGTGAAGTACGCTGCCAATCCAGTGGCTAGCATTGTTTTCTGGTAAAGAAGTGATCACGTTTGTAGAGGGTGGGACGAGATTTTATCAATACCAGTATTGACAGCTCATATTTTATGCACTTGAGTATACGTGCGTGTGTTTGTGTGTGTGTGTTTGGAGGGCATATGTGTTCGTGTTTCTGTGAACAGTATAACTCAAAATTGAACAGTTGGTTAAGTAGAAACTTCGGTATATAAGTTAACCATATTCCTAGGATGCGATAAAAATATGTTCTAGCATATCCCCGTACACCAAACTAGTCTTTATGTATATTATACCTTATTTTATAAAAACCAGCTACACAAACTTTGATTAGAATATCGTTTGTTTAAGGTACTTGCATGACAAAATGTATATCTTGAATTTTCTAGGAATAGCGAGTGAAGTCACCTTATTCCGAGTTGCATAAATTGGCAGACTAATTAAAAAAAAACTTATCTTCTTAAAACACAAGATTTATGTCATATAATGTATGTAGCGTTAAAATGTTCTATATATTCTTGTTTTTAGTTTAAATTTTAGAATATCTTTCTAAACTAGTTAGTCGCTATCCTATTTTCTCGTAGTTTTAAATTTTGAAGTTAACATTTGCGACTCGATTTTTCAAAGTATGACGATCCTTTGGCCCATTATATCCTACTTCTATACAATAAACGTGTAATTGTAACATTAAATGTATTTTTAAAATTGTTTCATGTTTTGGGGCCCGGTTTAACTTCTTTAGTCTTATCGCAGACTTTATTTTGTAAAACATCTCGGTCGTCAATGTCTGTTTTGTTTTATTCTTCAAATACACGCACATTCACTCCCATGTTTACACTTTCAGGCTCAGTGGGGAGTAGGGAATGATTTGGTTAAAGAAAAACTTCCCCATTCAATCGCAAAGCGAACCCGGGGCCTCCGAGTGAGAAGCCACCTCGCAAACCACGGAGTCTGAATGTTTTGTCTCAATTTGAAAGAATTAGGCAGAAGAATAAGCTTGTCAAGGATTGTTTTTGAAAGAATGAATAGAAAGTCTCATGTTTTACTGCAGCCAGGAAAAGAAATATAATCTGCCCATCAGTAACTCGTGAAACAATTATAAAAATCTGAAAGCTGGCATTACGTTATAGTAATCCTCGTTTGGGGCCGAGGGAGCACCTTCTATACTGAAGCCTAGAACTCTGGTAGTATTGATTATTGTCTCTTTGAAACGTCAAAGGCTTTTGCGGGATTCGACCCCAATAGGCAATGTGACTGCTGAGGCCAATTGGCAAGCCTGCTACGCACAGAGCCCACACAGGACCTAACAAGATTCACTTTGTACATGCACTACACTGAAGAGCAGCAACGTACATCCGATGCCCAAAACTATACAGCAATATTCGGGGGAGGATTTCTTTACTTTTACAAAATCAATAGCTGAGAGAGTTTAATGTGAATTTAAAAGTCATGTACTGTCAATGTTAAACCTGCTGACCCTGTGACCCATTATCTCAGAATTGAGATTCACGCCTTCTAACTTCGCTGTTCTAACGGGTGTCCCAAATGTGTCTTTTCAGTGAAGTGAGTGCGCTAGCGCCTTCACCCATCACAGTTCGATTGACAATGCATCTTGCTAATTATTATCATGAATGCAAATGAATTGAGCTGTAATTGAGAATACGTACAGATGCTCTTGGAAATGCTGTCCTCATTTCTGTAGGCAGGGTTGGACTCTTTTGCCCTTGTTTTGGACGCTTTGTACGGTTTCCTATGTAATCAAACATACTTAATTTGTGATGTTTTTCCTTTAGCTATTCCTGTTTTCGGGAAAACTTTACATTTATAAGGTCTCAAATTCATTTCATTGTTCCTGCTCTTAAAACAAGAGAATACTGGCAAGAAGCCACCAATTTAATATCTTCAGAATGTAGATCTTAATATTAAATTTGACATCTTTGCATAAGGATGTAAGCACCGTATCGTGACATCCAGTGATATTGAATGTTTAAGATGTTTATTATTAGTTGTAATATGATAACTTTAAATGTTGTATTCTTTTGTATGCTTTGACTTGGTTTATGTTCCAGGCCTGCTTGACTATCATGAACCTACAGGACGCATTTAATCTAATCTAAAATACTAGAAGGGTGGTCCCAGGAAAATGACCTAGTCATAAGTAGGGAAAGGACGAAAATAATGCAATTCAGAAAAGGAGGACCCCCTGACAAACACCAATAAATTCACTTGCGGAGATCCAGAACTGCTTTATTCTTGAATTATGCCGCACTGACAACTTACTGCATTTACTGTACCTACTTGTACTTAGGAAAAGTTTGTTTATAATAAAGGACTGGACGTTGTAGTTGCCAAAGCAATCTCTGAGCATAATATGGAATGCAATGGTATTTTAAGAGAGAAAGCACGCGCCACTGCTGAGGAAATAACAGAAGGACATCAGAAGAAGGTGTGGAAGTCCTCGCAGTGCATTACAGAAGACATACTTCACTAGAATGAGACAAAGGGCTTAAACATACAGAAGTAGTAGCTTATGAAGAAAAGGAACAGTAATGGTTCTTATGAATTCCAACAATTAATATTAGATAAATGTGAACATGTCTTTACTAAAATATAGCTTTCTCAAAACTACATTTATGCGCTTGGATTATATTCCATATGGTTTATTTTAATTTTCATCCAATCCGCAAGAAACTTGATAGAAGTTTTCTGGATACCATTGCAAATGATTTTAAGGATACCTTTTTAGTTTAAAAATTATATGTATGGTGAATTAACAAACTTTATAGCTAGATCATTTTTGCCTTAAAATACGTAATAGTAATATACTTTAAAATGTTTGTATCAAAGTAGAGATAGTAAAAACAATCCAAGAATTATTTTTAAATCCATAAAGTAATAATGACCATATATATAAAAGCTACATGGAAGAATAATTTCAATGTTAAAATGAATCCCTTTTAATGAAAAAATCAACGTTCAGTACCTGAACTATTATTCGTACCCTTTTGATGGAGTTTTCACAAAATGTTTTTAGGAATATTTTCAGACTCCATACAAAATTTAAGAAGGTAGATTACATGTCGTGCAAGTACCCTCTCAGTTGTGTTAAAGTACTCAAGAGTTTCTCTGATATACGAGTCATTTAAGATAAAGTTCCACCAAAATTAGTACAGAATATTAAAGTGGAGTTTGTTTTTTTACTTTCTCTAGCACGTATGTACAATATACATAGTAGATAGAGAGGGTATTATATTCAACCCAAAATTTTTATTTCCAGATGTATATGTGGGCAGCAAACTCAAAAACGAAAAGCGTTAAGCGTTAGGTGATTACTTAGTGTTAAGTTTAGTACCTTCCAGTGATGAGACACGAAGAACTTTAGGAAAATCCCTCCACCCCAAACTACCCTTTACATGGAACAGTTTTCAGACGTTTTGATTCTGTCAAAAATGGCTCTAACGATTTTGATTAAAATACCAAATGTTTAACTACTTTTTTTTTTGAGGACCGAAATTTATATCTTGAGTTTTCTACTGATAAACGGTAAGAAATAGAAAAACACTTACCACACATAAATGTAGATCTCGTTAACGTTCACAGTTTATGTCATATAGATTTTGTTAGAGTTAGCCATTTCCGAGATATTTTTTGTAGTTGGCTTCAATTTTAAATTATCTGAAGCTTTTCTCAAATGAGGAGCCATCCTT
Source organism: Hymenopus coronatus (assembly GCA_030762935.1). NCBI lineage: Eukaryota > Metazoa > Arthropoda > Insecta > Mantodea > Hymenopodidae > Hymenopus > Hymenopus coronatus. The sequence continues at coordinate 40,283,037 of CM060900.1, forward strand.
TGTTTCATTTCTCGTTTGTATTAGTCCTTGTCTTGCAAAGAGAACCGAATTTCAATTTTTTCGTTTAGCGACTAACTCTAAGCTTCTGATTACAAGGAAGGAATCAATAAGATCAATTCTGCTGATGTTTATCTCGATAAGAATGATATCGATAAAAGAATGATCTTTTGTAAGAATAATTTGTGAAACGGGTAGAGAAAGCTATGTGAATGGAACGTATTTTTTCATTTTAATTAAGAAATTTAGGGTTGTAAAGTACAACATTAAATAAACTTTTGCTTCATTTGAGGACAAATAATTTTACTAAATAAAAGTATTATGCTTTCAGGAGACAGGATAGTATTTATCTCGAGAGAGCGGGGGAAGGCGTAACACACATTGGAAGGCCTCGCAGTGACGAATGTTTTATCGGAACTGGGTTCGAATGCTTTCTGCAAGGCTGGCCCCACACCACCTAGGCCAGCAGGTTACGTGTTGAGGTATGAATACACGGAATCCAAACGTATGTATAGTCTGTCATGACAGGCGTTGTTTTGTTTCCCGAGCAAAAACATGAGGCAGTAAATGATGTGATTAGTTTGTTGGAAAAGCGCTAGACGAAGAGAAAAAATACTAACACAAGGAAGTGGATACACACTAAATGGTGCATTTCTTAAAATTATCCCTATCTACACCCATAACACTGTACATTTATATTGTCTAACCACGTACTTAACTGCCCTTCAGATAAGTTAAAATTCTCTATAGCACGATGAGTAGATAAGGATTTTGCACTTAATTTAGCTTTTTGGCAAAAATTTGTTAATTTTCATTACAATAACTTCTCATTTATGGAGGTTTTAAATGTTTGGTATAGGCATTTTAAATGTACACAAATATACCTGGAGACGCCATTTTCATCGCTGGAATACTTCCGCAACTGCGACTTTATTTTGGAAATATATTTGCTTTGTTCTTCTTTTCAAAATGATATACCTTTTTCTAGAGCTCGCAGCTTCCAACCCAGCAACGTCAGGTGATGCATTTTTTCGAAGGCAAACATCCTTAGCTTGTCTTTCTTTTGAATGGTAGTAAGGAGGTGGTACTTTGTTGTAAATTTACGCGTAAAAGAACCTGCAGCCTGGTAAATAGGCCTCTGAGTAATATTAAACGGTATTTCACGGCCAATAGAGAATCGGACGCTAAGAGCCACAGAAGTTATAGAGCGTTTATAAAAATATCCTATATTTAAATTAAACTCATTCAAAATTTAGCATTTAGTGTACTGCGTTTCGTAAAATAGTTTAAAACACAAATCGCTGCAGTAGATAGCTTTACATTATCTCATTTAATACCGGTAAATATGTAAAAGTGTCCTACACTAGAAGCAAAAACCTCTTTAAATATGTATTTAGACAGATACTGTTAAAAGTAAGCTTCTTAACACAAAACACTCGAACTAAAGTTGTTCTTGATAAATCTAGATTTATAAAATATATATAACACTCCAATGTTACCAACTTGAGTTCTGTTACCATCACTGTATCCGTTATATAGAATGTTGTGGTTTTGAAAGAGTTACGTTGCTAGTAGGTTTTGTTCCTGAGAAAAAAACTAAAATCAATAACAGTACCACCGCCTTGTTTACTAGTCCGTTCTCGTGTAAAAACATGCTCAACTAGTTTTGTTCGATTGGCAACTTCAAACATATAAAGCGTGTTTGCTGGGTATTTGGTTATAACATGCCCTAGTTCATCATTTAATAGCAGAAGGAATGGAATGGAATTGTTAATTCATAAGATTTATGGTAAAGAATAAAGGACTGACAATACTACATCGATTACCAATCTATATCGATAGACGAATTCTATTCCCACATACACACACACGCCTCCAAGCGATAGGAAAACGTACGTTTCCTTGAACAAAAGGAATGCTGAACTTTATATTATACATTTATTGATAAATCTAGAAATATTGTGCTGTCTAAAAAATAGTGTATGACACTCAAGTTAAAAGTGTTTTTATTTTGCTCGTATTTTCCTTCTCGCAAAACAAAACTACACTTTTATTTCTTGTATCATAAATAACTATTAAAACATCGATAGGGCACCACTCGTTGAAGTGTTTAAAAATAAAGATTTAGAAGTAATGTTTACTGGAAATCTCAGATTTAGCAGGCACGTTAAATTAATTGTAATAAACTCGTTAAAATGTTTAGACTTCATTATTCGAAATTCATGTACATTTAAAGAAAAAACATTAATTCGACTTCACAGCTCTCTTGTTAGGCATAATCTTGAATATGCATCTATTATATGGAATACCAAGACCACAAAGCATGTCAACGTAATAGAAAACGTACAATAAAAATGTTTCAAATATATATTACTTAAAATAATAGATGTTGCCCTACGTACACAAATTATGAAACCTTGTTAGAAATATTTGAATTTAAAGCTTTAAATTTAGGAAGAAATTATGCGGGATTACTATTTTTGTACAAAATATTACATAAAACAAGTAGATTCAAGAAGATTTTTTTCACATCTAGAGCAAACCCAGAAATCCATAGAAATTCACCATTACATCAAATTACATGTTTATATAATAAAATTCATTATTTTGATATAAGTATTCTGAACATGTCTGAAACTCAGTTTAAGAATGCCATAGTCAATTATTTTTGTAGCTTAATGTCAGCACTGAAATTAGAAAGAATTGTATAATTAGCTAGTATGCCACCTTTTTGTTTTTATTCCTTTTTGTTCTCGTCTTTTATTTTTTTTTTCTTCCTATGTAGCTTTTATTTATATTTTCAAGCTGTGTTAGTTACGTATGCACAGGGTAGATTTATGAAATTATTTTAACTCTATATTTAGTAATGAACATTGTAATTTGGCTTATACCATTTATGTTCCGATCAATAAATAAATAAAAATAAAGAAATTAAAAAATATGGTTTACTGCTGTATATATTTTGGTTTAAGATATAAAAATCGTTTCTGTAGTGCTTGTTGCTTTTAACAAAAGGTAACGATTTCCAGGGCTCGCAATACTCAATGCCTCTCAGACTTGGTTCCATGCAACTTTTTAGCCATCAGTGAAAAGGCTTCCCGAGAGGAAAACACGAAATATACCGCAAAACCGAGTACGTCACCCATCAGAAAATGCGTACTAAGAGCATTTGAAACTATTCTTAAAATCCTTTTGTTTGCAGAATGTTCTCTCTTCATACACCTCTCAGCCTTCTTTCTCCATAAAATATTGCACGGCGTCCTATGCTTTTTAAGCAACATGCGATAAAGTCTGAGAGTGCAATGTATTATACGATCCTGAAATAAAACCAGAGCTAAGAAATAAACGCCAATATATTTTCAGAAAAATTACAAAAACAAACTATAAATAAATTCATTGGCAGCTCGAAAACCTACCTTCTATCACACTTTAGAAGAAAAGCCTTGACTGATTTTATATTCACACGTAAAACTAGTGTTATTTTAGTTCAATTAACTTTATATTACGCTGAAAACAATACCACAGGGTCTTCGTTTGGACATGCGTCCGGCCTAACGGTAATTTTCTTGGCGCCAGAAGGCACCCTATTTCCGAAAAGTTGGATGTATATGGCAACTTATATTCTAACGCATACATTTCTCTTGCAAATAACCACATACCTCCGTGATAGGGATGCTGGAAGTTATTTAATTATTTTAGCAGTCATCTCTCATACCCTTCAAGAAAATTTGCATTAATACTTCTTCTACAAGCACGTGACGAATTAATTTCGGTTTCAGGTCAAAAAAGTTCTAGTTTCCCTAAATCTTTTCAAAAGATTTCTGTAAGGACTAGGATCAGCAGGGAATATCCTGTCGCTTCTCGACAAGAGCATACTTGGGGCTCTTTGATGACAAAAATAACATTAAACCTTCGGGTCAATGAAAACTTTAGTATAGTTAATGTCGCAGCCGTCGTCCAGTTTCACGACACAGTACCTACAAATAATTCTTCTTTATCCCTTCCTCTAGAAGTATGAATTACATTGTTATGGTTTAGACTTTTCTTGGTACCATCGTAGTACATTTTTTCAAAGAGGCGATATCCCGAACACCCCTTTATTTGAATCGATTATAACATCGCTCATTGGTTCGTTTCTGTTTCTCTCAATTGTTTCTTCAGTCCAGTCACACAGAAGTCACACGGCGAGTTATTTGATGGTGTAAACCTGAAAATGGAAGGTGGTCCGAGGGCGGGGAATAACATGTAGCCTCCGGCTTCCAAGGTCGCGGGTTCTAACCCAGCGGAGAGTGATGCATTTTTCGGGCGTATAACTCCTTATCAATATCTCAATAGTCCCGTGGTCTTAGACTTACGGCACGTAACAGAACCTCAAGTCTGAGAATTATGCCGCTGAAAAAAATTAAGAGGGTTTTCAAGCCCAAAATAAAATGAAACACTGATCATTACAGTATTTAAAGAGCGCCCATAAGTTACATGCAATTTATTTACTTTGAAGTTGCAAAAACAATCACTATTGCAAGTTAGAGGAAATGGTGACTATATATATATGCATGTAAGTGTATAGAGTAATGTTTTAGATATCATTTATGTCATTCTTTTCGGTCATTGTTTTGTTGTAATATGTGTATACATTTCTCACAGGTTTATCACTCTACTACAATAGGGTACAGTAATACATAGGAGTACGGTTTATTTTGTGTTGCAAATTTAAATTACTGTATTTGCATATCTCTGTCTTCTTATTTTCGGATTTACTCTCTTAATTTTTTGTTTTCTTAACATTGCTTACTATTGTATGTATTGCAAAAGCACGTACGGTCTGTGGACCCGTGCGACTAATGAAGATTAATGTATGCATACTGGAATTTCAATAAATATACTTATTCTTTCATTAAAGAAAGCCGGATAATCGGTTTGGGTATAAAGGACCTACACAGGGCATCATACACTTCCCTGTCAGTGTATGATATTCGATTTGTAACGATGATCTATTTATTTCTGATTTAACAAATAGCTATACATATTTATATATTTCAATGCAACACACACTTTATATCTCGTAGTTACGACGCTGTTCGACTGCATCTGCTTTCTCTAATCCAAGTCCAAAACTGTTTTCTAAACTGACTCGGTGAGCTCTTCATTACCCTCTTCTATATCGGATAATTACGTAGCAATAAACTTTCAGAACTACAATTCATTATTGCAGGTGTTCTTTACACACAGGTGTGAGCATATTACACGCAGACATGTCAATGTAATGCTTTGATGCCATCCTACCGCTAGCGCACTTGTCAAAGTCACGCAGGCTTGCAACAATGCACAGGAAATACGGAAAGCAAGCCTGCGACTCACATGCAACAATTCGAAGTAGTTAGGTGTAAGCGCGTGCACTTGGAGCGTAGCCACATTATTTATTCAAGTAGCATTATGTATTCTTCAGCGTGTCTTCGAATTGGAAACGTAATGTTTGCGGTCCATTCTTCTGGAGTCAGGACGTGACTCCGCCACATTACTTTTGGTGATAGCAAGGAAGAGAATAACTCAAGTGGGTGCCAAATCCTCCCTTTGTAACTTTGAAGGGGCTGATTAGTCATGAAGTAGATATCTCCCTCTTTTAGGAAAGTGTCGGATTTGTTATACGTGCCCTATTCTCCTATGTTCAACACACGAGACTTCCTTTCCTTTGCCTGTACGTGACCGGCAGACGAACAATGAACTAATTGCATCATTGTGATATCCTTTTCATTGTTACACTACTTTACTAGTTTGTGAAACCCCGGCCTTTGTACGTGACATTATTGGCCATAATAAACTGAACGTGTCGGTGCATTCTGACCTAGATTTAGTCTCCGCGTGAAAGAAATATGAGGAATGCAGAGAGGCGTTCTGTCAGTGTTAGTGTTACAAGGGTCATCCTGCGGTCTCCCTATAGGAACAGTATCAAAACACAACTCAAAATTAATTTACTTTATCTTTTTTCTCTTGCAGCACGGACAAAATGAGGTTTTCTTAAAATAATAGCCGGTCTCTAAATGCTTTTAACAGTCGAGGGCTAAATTTTTACTTCACCTCAGCATTTTTCACTTAAAATATTTACTCAAAGCCACCTTTGCACTTTAGCTTTTATTGATGCTTAAAACGAAAATATTATATATTAAAACATCACATCGTCCGTAAGTATTGTCTCCCATGTAGTCTAATGAAGGACCCCTCAAAACCGTAAAATCACACGGTGCAAACCAAGGTGCAGAGGTGCTGTGTAGCGCGTATCGATGTGCCTGGATTCAGCTCGGACGTTTCGCATTGGGAAAGAAACAGCGGCGAAGGTGGGGAAAGGGGAAGACCGCAAGACAAGCGTAGGAAAGAGTGAGATAACACTATTGCTCAAAATCTAGGAGTTGGGCGCTGCACTCTAGTAAACTCGTCTTTGTATATTGCCCGAATCATGCACTCAGAGAGGCCCTGGCCTATTGTTTCTCTTCAAGTCAGATTCATGAAATAACAAATCTAAGGGTACTCATATATCTTGAAAAACTACAATAACACGCAACTTCATTTTCCTTTGAAGAGTCCTTTTTGAGGATCTTGCATACTTTTGGAAGTTTTCACGTCATTTGAGAACACATATGAAATACACAAACTGCAAACATAAACAGCCATGATGGCTAGTAGTGTCACGCAAAACACGGTTCTTCCTGCTCGAGTGTAACAACTATAGAACTTCGCTTCTCAAGAGAAGGCAGGTTGCATTTGTTCGATATATTGGATGGAATTTCTCGCCCTCCTTTACACGATAACTCAGTCCAAGGTAGAACTTCTTTATGGCTTTCGGAGAGAAGGGCAATTAAACTCTTGGGTTGCCACTTCTATGTTTGGGTGCTAAAAAAATGTATGGTTTCTTTGTACGGGAAATAAATACAAATTAATATTTTGAGCTCATATATGCATAACGGCATATCAAATATTTTATATAAACACACGTATAAGTTAATGAGACTAAGTTTATGATAAACAACTGCTTTTCATGAATATCTGTGAAATAACGACGGTGCAAGTTGTTAAGTCTCCATAAAACAGAAATAAACATTTTAAAATGCATAAAACCCAAGCCCTTCTTGCTCGGCTTCATAGTCAAAAATAATCAGACTACAAACACCCCTACTAGGTACAAAGGAATTGCTTCTAATAGTATTATAAATTAAAAAAAAAAGTCGGCCGAGGTAACAAATTTATCGTTATTATATTTCAACAAATTCCTCAGCTCTGAACGAAATGCGTCGCTTGGAACGTCAATAACTCAAGCAAAGCCATCCATTCTGGTCAGCAAATATCAGAAATTGTACATGCCCCTTGAAATGAATATGACCGCGCTCGGGAATTTTAGATTACACGTTCCACTCGTACGTTTTGATGGCTGCATATGCAGCAAGGCTCACTTTGCCTCGTCTCAAGTTTGAACACTGCACAACACTAGTAGTAAGATGGGGTTAATTTCGAGACAGAACCCGGGCGGACTTTCTACTTAGCACTAAGACACATAGTGAATACAAGAAGAAACAATCAACTTTTCAAGTGCTTTCGTCATCAGACCAAGTATTTACTATCGTTTATAGGAGGAAGATTTTGTATGGGTCAAGTCTGCTTCTATAAGTTAAAAATAGCACTGACTATCCGCCAAAAACGTGGCACGATAAACTGAGCAACTGATACTGAACATGATTTTAGTAAAACATAAGAGACATGTACCGAAACAGCAGCTGAATTGCGTGTTGTGCTTAAGGATTAAATGCCGACGGTTCAAAAATGTTTCATATTATTTATTAGTGGGAGTGTGCACAATGTGCAAAGAATGAAGTTCATTCATTGTTATCATCATTTGTCTTTCCTTGCAGTTTTGTGTGCAGTACCTTTCACACGGTTTATTCACAGTTGTTACACGAAACCATTTAATCTATTAGTTTTTAATCTAATAATCTTAAGTATTTGAACATGAACAGATGCTTAATGCTTGTTCTGAATATTTCTTAATATAGGTTAGCTATTTTTATTCCAATTAATTCTAAAATTATTAAAGCTTTGTTTCTTGCACATAAGCACATCAATTTAAGTATCAAATTTTAATTTTGATTTAAAGTAAAATATAAAATTGGCCATCACAGAACTTAAATGTTTAACATGGTGTTAAACAATATTATCAAGTGCGTTATGACATATAGTAATTAGAAGAACACCAACATTGAACACTGGAGGCAGTATTAGCGTTAAAATTAAATTAAAATAAGTCACTATAAGAAGGAGCTTTTTTCTTTCAACTATAAGCGTAACTGACCTGTCCTGTCTTAAATGTCTCATTCTCTCATGAAGCAAGTTATATTGGGTGCATTCTTAAGTTGAAACTGTACAATATCTCATGTGCTTTTCAGAATTTTTATTTACGTAGGTGTAAGAAAATTGAAAATTGCTTTATAAAAATGTTATTTAGTTATTTTATGAGGATGAGAGAGCAACATAAAAAGGGAGCTTTCCATTTAAAAAAACCTAATGTCTCACAATCACAGAACTTTCTCTTGCTATTCTACAAATATCTTACAAAATATTATTATTTTTTACACATTTTGCTAAGTGAGATAAGCGTTAGCAGAATGTTAATACTTACAAGGTACATTGGGAAGGTTCTCGCCGATGTTGAAATAAAAGAAATTTCTGGCGTAATTAATACTTACTGAAAGTATACATATTTGTGAACCTTATAGATGGATTTGTAGAAATGCACATGACCGGAAAACAAGTATAGGATAATGAGTATTCTATTCCCTGTAGCTGTTCACACCTATTATTAAGCATTTTATGGATCTTGGTGTAGGAATATGTTAAAACATATACATAAGCAATATGCGCATTATTATCTGGAATAAGGAAGATTCAAGTTGCTCAACACCCAGCTGCACAACTGCATCATTTATCATTTTTGCAATTTAAGGTGGACAAAAACTTACTACAGAAAAATTTATATCTTGTTCGAACACACAATTTGACATATATATTTTTTTTTTTTTGTGGAATTAACCGTGTCTGAGATATTCCTTGTTATTGGTTTGAATTTTACATACTTAAAGCAGTTATCAAACGGGAGTTTGTCATTCCCTTTTCTTTTGTTTTACTCCTGGCCTTGCAAAGAGATCTGAATTAAAATCACGTAACTGCCAGCTTATAAAATATTTGACTATGGCTTTAGCTTAGTATATTCTCTTATTTCCCTTCCACTTATAAGGAACTAAGTAATGAGCCCAATTCTGCTAATGGTTATTTTGATTAGCATAAAGTAGGTAGAAGAATGATAGAATAGGTACAGAAGGTTATGTGGATGGAACACAACCGATCTTTTATTTGATTTTATCATTCCCAAAGTAAACTGAACACCTTTATTGTTAAGGGGCACTGGGCGTGAAATATCAATTTTCTATACTACCGTATAGCTTTTCTAAAAGTTTTACTGTGATTATATTGCTGATATGTTAATATGAGTAATTGAAATTGGATAAACACTTTGCAATACATAAATTATTTCTTACAATTTTATGTAAATATATTCCACAATCGAAAAGTCCCATGCTCCTCAAAATTTGAGAAAATTGGCCTGTATTTTTTGAATTGGAGCTTTGAATCACATACGAGAACTTTAAATGAGGATATTTGAATACCTTTAATTACTGGTTTATTATAGTTTTTTAATCGATTAGAAATTATAGGCCCTAAAATTAACCACTGCTTCATATATATATATATATATATATATATATATATATATATATATATATATTAGAAATTATTATTGGTGTTGGCGGCGCAGGGATGAGTGGTTAGACCTCTCGCCTTTCATCTAGGCGGCTCGGGCTGGATCCCATGTAGGAATTGTGGTGGACGAAGCGGCGTCTGGGCTAGATTTCTGAGGGTCCTCCGGGTTTCCCCGCCACTCATTCCACAATTGCTCCATCATCTTTCTTCCTGTCATCCATTTTGCTTGCATTTCATATCATCCACTTGCTCACGCTCAAGCCAGGGACCGACCACACGTTGCAGGTTTTCTTTTCTGTGGTTTCGAGCCGTTGGCTCCCCAACAGGCTTCTGACCTCTAGGCATTCGCTTGTAAGTCCTAAGGGGGTGTCAGTAAATATGGGGAGGGTAAGCCAACTACGAAACGATACTTTATCAAGATAATTATACATACTTCTATAGATCCTGGAAAATTTTGCTTGCATTTGGACAAAATGCTGAGATGCCACCACATTTTGGGTAGAATGATCAGGAGCCACAAATAAATATGCAACGAGATAATGGACACTTACAGTTAAAAAATAAGGTGTGGTTAGGGGTGAGAGAACCCAGGCGTTACCCAAACTCCATTCAACTCACCTGGTACATCGTAGATCCTGAAGTTTACATGTTTTAAAGAAAACTATGCCGACGGTCAGTACGTCAACTCTCAGATGAATATGGCTTTTGTGACCTGATTATTGGAGGTTCTATAGTAAAACTTATTCTTGTGTCAGCATTGTTTTAAAAGCACACAGCTATGTCAGCATTTCGACATCTTTCCGATAGTATCGATTGCTGAAACTGGTGCGACATCACCTCTTGCTATGAAATATAATTTAGTAAAAATGACCATATTAGGTATCATACAATACGATCTTAAGTGGCTGTAGAGCTCGGAACAGGGGAAGGACAACTAAATGTTGATTATCTTTGGATTCCCAAAAGTTCCAAGTATTTGTAATGAAAATTAATTTTCGATTTTTCGAACAATTATAGTCAAAATTCAATTCCTTACATTTACGGTGAATGAAAAACGGACAAAACATATTGATATCACGAAACACAAGGAAAGGGTGAAAGCAGCGGAAACTCTCCGGATACGAACAGGTTTCCAGATATATCCGTAACCGTGCTGGAAGCTGTATACAGAACGATAGTTAGATCCACGATGACATATCGAGGAGCATTACAGGGGTTGGGAGCTAACAAGGAATCTGGACCAGGTGAGGAACCAATTTTTGAAAGTAATTCTGGGAGTAGGGAGGGGTTCGACCAACGGAATAATATGGGAATTCGTTGCGCATAGTGAAACGATAAAGAGCAACATCAGTTAAGTATTGGACGAGAACCGTTCACGGAAACCAATCTCCAATTAGGACAGTCTGCTAACGTGTTCAGCTGAGAATGGAAGGTGATTAGATGTGAACATCAAAATTAAAGAAAGCTGTGAAAACATTGGAATGGGACACATTTGGATGGCGGGGCAGAGAATCAGACGGAGTGTTTGGCAAAGATTAAGAACTATCTTGTGTATTGACAGCCAACAAAAAAGTGTGCAATGCACGGAGATGGTATCTTGGGAAGTACATTCTAGCCTAAAACTTGGATAGGGTATTGAGCAATACATACAAACAGGTACCAAGCTCATTTGAAAAAGACTCGCGTGGATTAGACTGGGAGCATGGCGGATGAAGAAAACTACTGACGAGAATGGTATGAGAATCTGCCCCATTCGAGAGTTACAAGAGTCGTGTGCGCATATCTTGTTAAGATGTAGGGGTACGAAGGAATGGAAAGAAAAATATTCACCGCGATCCTTACCACCTCGAATGGAGAGCTAGAAGCACGTTGGGCACTACTGGCAGGACTGGAAGACGCGGAGGGGATAGGTAAATTTCTATTTAAAGCGAAACAGACTTGAGAAGGCTGTTAATAGGCAAAAAGGGGGGGATAAGAAAAGTTAAAAATTGATTATAACGCTTTATAAATATTTGTCATCATTTTCGGTTACTGTTTTGTTGTGTTGTTACTGTTATGTGTATATACATCTCTCTTAAGTGTATTTGTTTACATTTTTTCTTCTGTTTTTTTGTTTGTGTTGTATTCAATATTGCTTATTATTTTGTGTATTGCAAAATCATGTACGTAGGCCTGTGTGATTGATGAAGATTAGTATAAGTATACTGATATTTATATAAATGTATATTTAAATACATTCATTCATCCCCACTGAATTACTTGGTACTGGATATAAATGCTGGCTTGAAATATTTAATACTCAAATTTATGTTCAAAACAACGCTAGAAAAGAATACTTACTATAAGTTCTTGCACCAGACTGCTTTTCTGCGTGTTCCTGTTTCTTTCATCTCTGCGATGACAGATGAAGGATGCAGGCGGAAGGTTGGTGGGTATAGAAACTTGGCCAGTTTGGGCCAGCTGACGCGCAAAACAGAGGCAACTCGAAACTCTACGCATCTATTTCTAAACCAAACCACGTCTTGCGTTGTGTCTCCTCATATTTTATACCGCTACATATCCCTTCCAACTACAGCCCAAGATCCCATGGATTTAATGTGGAAATTCTGCGGTGTTCCCTTCAAAACTCCTCTCAGGTTGAACGTCAAGGGCGGGAGAGGGGGGGGCATCAATAGGGAAGGAGCCTGTTCCTACCGATATAAAATGCAGAAGGAAGGGGGCAATAAAGGAAAAAAGAAAACGAACCCTTTCTCAAAGGGACTCTGAGTTACCCCTTGTGTTCTTTTGTATTCTTGACTCGCAACGTTTTAATACAAAATAAAAGACAAATGCTATTTGAAGAATTTATTATTTTATGTTTGTGCGTAGCTGCGTGTGCATACAAATGGATAGTGGCACATTGGGAGAGCGGCGCCACGTCCTATCGACGTCACGCTCCCTTTCCAACCACCGGAACAAGCCAGAGGGGCGGTAATTGATGAACTGCTGGCCTTTGCTCTTAATGAATCCACTCACAGCGTTTCTCATTGCGAGTGTATTGGATGCTATCGATATAATGGCGGTAAAACATCTCCCAAGCTATTTGGGCTTTTTAGCTAATGCACTTGACTGAGGGTTACTTCTACTACACGTCTTAATCAGGCTTTTGAATTAACGTCACCAAATTCGAAATTTTACGAAACTTTAATATCTATGAAACACCCTCATACGAACCTATATGTTTTACGAAACAATTTACAAATATACTTATTAAAATAACTATATAAAATTAACAGTAAAGAATCTAATGCGTTCCTTTCACATGACTTTCTCTACCTATTCTGTAACAAACCATTCTTACAAGCTCAGCAATTGCATTGTAAATACGGGCTAGAGAAAGTAAAAAGTTAAGGCTATGGAAATAGCTTTAGTTTGGCGTTTCTTTATGTGTATATATACATGCCGTTTCAAAACAACACCAAATGAAGGACCTTGTTGGTCATACCGTACGTGATACGTGAATATAATTTTCAGCTCTAAATTCGGCACATACAAAAACTGCCATAAAATTACCATGGATTAGGCAGTGTACATAATCAAATGGCCCGTGCCTGGCCCACTCCAAGAGAGATGTCGGTTGGTAGCGAAGGTCCCAGTCGCGTGATGTAGGGGTCGTTAGATGGACACGCCAGCGCGGAACAGGTCACCTTAGTGATGGAAAACGCAGCATGTGGGTTTTGTTACGCGATACTGAGGTTGTTTACGTGGCATATGACAACCGTTGTTCCTCCGCTGCCTAATCCCAAATGTGTGCGCTTTTTAAACACACACAAAACTTTAAATACACAAGTTACGGACATGTCAAAGTGTAAGCTAATCGACTGCTATCTTCGTTTGGTGTCGTTTATGTATTTACACGAGATTTTGTCAGACGCTTCAAGACTATGCTATACTCTAAGCTAAATACGTCCTCATCTAATATGTACTTTTATCAACACTTTCTTCTGATTAGATGAGTAATATTTTTACAAGTTCAATATTTCTAAAGGACTAACATTTGTTTTTATATAAATTTCTCAGAAAAAGCCAGTTTATATATTGACTCATACTTTATTGTGACTTTAAAAGAGGCATTTCGTTTTTTATTTATATCGCAGAAAGTTACTGTCATTTTAATTAAGAAATGTCTCCATCAAGCTCCCAACAGATATTTACGTTGTCTAGAGGCTTTGCTGAAAATATAAAACGCGGCCCCCACTTCATAAAGGTCCGTTTAATTTAATACATTCTTGTAAACGTTACAGTTCAGCTTAAAGGTTTAATGTGGTTTACAATGGTGGTGATATGAATTGCATAGCTACTTAGTGTAATTACGACTCCTTAGCTGAAGATCTAAAACTTAATTCAATTAAAATATACCGTTTATTTGAAAAATACTATTAAAATAACGTTAACAAGATTATGATCGTATCAGCGCAGCCACTGTACTGGAATTTCGTTATGCAGGAGTTCTGTTTACATATTAATAAACGTGCTGACGTGGGACCGTTATATTTAACCGCACTTAAAAACCGCCGGTATGAGTGGGGTTTGAACCCGTGACCTTGGTATCAGAAGACCAGCTCATAATCAACTGAGTAACCCAGACCGAATTTTAAAGAATGTGTTTGTACTCCATTAAATAGATATGAATTTTCTTATTTAGGAGGAGATGTTTATTTAAAGAATCTAATTATTCCATTCACATGAGTTTCTTTACCTGTTTTATAAACAAACTTCTTACAAAAGATGATTCTTCTTTCTCCATACTGATCAGGATAAGCAGAATGGTCTTATTACTTAGTTCCTTATAAATAGAAGAGGGCTAGGCTAAAGCGAGTGCTAAATATTTTAAAAGCTGTCGGTATGCGGTTTTCCCTGAAATTTCCTTCATTGCATGTCCAGGAGTAAAACAATAGAAACATGACCAACTTTCTGTTTGAGAAAAGTATTATTTTAAAATTGAAATCAATAACAAAGAATACCTCTGAAACGTTTAGCATAAATGGTGCGTTTAATGAGATTTACATTTTTGTGTATAGGTTTTTGTTTATCTCTTACGAATTAGTTGTGCAAAAGTCATGAAATGGAAACTGAATTTTGGTTATGAACGCTCTTTAACTGCTGTGGTTCTTAGCGTCCCATTCTATATTAGGCCTGAAAGAATTTGCTCAGAGACCTCTTTATGAGGCTTGGGTATCCTTTACGTGCCATAATTTTACGACATGGGACCAACGGCATTACTTCCCTTCTATAGGAAGCCATGCAAAAACTTTTACGCCCGAAGAAAATCCATCGCATTCCACCTTGAACCCGCGATCTTCAATAAAGAAGGCGACCACTACATCACGGAGAATAACGCAAAAGTCATGCAGAGTGAAGAGGACATCAGGGGCTATTCCCGGAAAATTCTAAACATATATTTTAATCCAATACATATTTCTTTAGTATAAGGTATTTTAATCAAAATTGTTACAGGCATTTTTGAGAAAATCAAAATTTTCTAAAACTTGTCCATGTAAATGGTACTTCATGGCGGGTGATTTTTGCTGTTGCAAATGTTCGTGTAGCATCCATGGGAGGTACTTAACTTAAATACCATGTTTGGTAGGGAAAGGACTTTATGTTTTTGAGTTATGTTGTACACAGACACACTGAACTTTTCTCTAAAAATACCTTTTTTTAGAATTAGAGAGCCTCAGAAAATATTTGTGGTAAAATCTCGGTATTGAAATCGTTGTGGAATACAATCCCTTCTTTAATTACTATGTACATTATACATATGTGCTAGTGAAAGCAAAAAATAAATAAAAAACATGGTAAATGTTTTAACATTTTTGTATGCTTTTGACCTGTGTGGTTTATTTGTTTATATAGTGTTTACGCCCAATTTTACTACAAATGGCACCGCAGGCGATTACACTGATGAAGAAAGGAATGAAGATGGAACACCGGTGGAATGCGATGGCGGGGAAGGCCGAAGAACCCGGAGAAAATCCGCCCAAGCACCGCTTTGTATACCATAAATCCCACATGCAGTCACTTGGGAATGAACCTGATCGCCTAGGCTGTATGGTGTAGTTTTAGCCCATCGATTAGGGGAAGTTTTTCTTCATAAATGTGTGCTATTGTCAGTTATAGCAGCTTCAGTTTCAAACCATGTGGTTTCTTTATGTCCAAATATATGCATACAACAGTTTGTTGTGTGAATTTCACTTACTCACGAACTATTGACGATAGCTGAATTGAAATTTAGTATAATAAAATCAACCATTACGTGCTTTTGTCATAGGATTTGTTCTTATTAAAATTTTTAAATATGTTTCCTGACTAAAATATATCTAAGATAGTATAATTGAAAAGAAAATCCTGTTTTCCTTAGTAAACAAACTAATTGTATAAAATTAAATCAGGTACTTTAGACGGAATTTATCTACATCTCGTAACGTTTCAATCTAATATCTTAAATAGTTTCTGAGAATATGAAAAGACAGAAAATTTTTGACAAAATGCTAATAATTTCCTTAAGTTGGCCTCACCGGTTTTATTTACGTTTCATGTCTAAATAAAATTATCTGCTGCTTCCTGAAAATGCCTATTTTGACGTTAGTGCCTAGTTTTATGTGTATTTTAAGCGCATAGCTTTCAGTATACTATATTTTTACTTCTAGAACTTATGTATAATATACATAGTAGGTAGGAGAATGTATTTTACTCCACTCAAAATTTCGGTACCGAGATTTCATCGGAAATACGTGTTTTGATGAATAAAAAACAGCCACATTTTTAGAAAATATCCGCGTGTGTGTCTTCGGACAGCGTAACTCAAAAAAAAAGTTGGTAAGCACTAATATGGGTATTTAGGTTTAGTATTTTCCAAGAATGCGACACGAATATTTTTAGAAAAATTCCCCACCCCTAACTACCATTTACATGCAACATTTTTCGAAATGTTCGATTCTTCAAATATGGCTCTAACGATTTTGATTAAAATACAGTGTACTTAAACGTTTACAAGACAGATAAACAGCAAATCTTCAATTTTCTGGGAAAAACTCTTCATTCTAGATAACTTGCATAAATGGTAAACCGCAAAAGATGGACAGAAGCTTACTACACAGAAAATGTAGATCTTGTTAAAACACAATTTATGGCTTAAGCATTATGGAGTTAACCATTTGCATTGCGTTTTCAAACGGGAATTTGTTATTCCTGTTTCTTTTATTTTCCTCCTGGTCATGCAAACAGAAACGAATTTCAATCACATAGCAAAGGGCTTTTAAAATATTGGACTATTTTTTAGTCTGGTGTATTTCTTTATTTCCTCTCCACCTACTTATAAGGAGATAAGTAATGAGGTCATTTCTGCTAATGCTTGTCTATTAGCATGAAGTAGAAAGAAGCATAAGCTTTTGTAATAATAGTTTGTTACACACAGATAGAAAAAGCATGTTAATGCAACGCCTTAGTTTTTCTGTTATATTCATATATATTTTTATTTGTGGTATTTTAACGAATTTATAAAGGTGTCATAAAGTTCTACCATTAGGTTTAAATGTGTACCGTTAAACATAGGACACGAAGCTCTGAAGACCAACTGTCCGCTGCGGATATGCAGGTGTCGTTTTACTGACGTATCTCAGTGAATAAATTAACTTTTCCATAGATAATTTTGAGAAAATTATTATTATTATTATTATTATTATTATTATTGTTTTTGTTGTTTACTGTTAACTACGACCAGGATGTTTAATCTTGATCTGTAACTGTATCTATGTCAATACTTGTGAAAAACATTTGGTTTTTTTTAAATTAACATTAGACATTAAACCATATTAAGATCTTTAAGTCACTATTTAGTGTGTTTTTATTAATATCAGCCTATTTTGAATTTATAGACCCTAAATACAACAGCTAAGAAGATTGTCTTAAGCACCTAAAACACTACTTTTTAATGCCTAATAGTGAGTCATGCAACCAGCAGATTTAACATTAGATGGACATGAATATTTCGACGATGTTCTGCCTCCGTAATCCCTGCAGATGTAAGCGGCTGTCTTTGGAAGTCATAGCTGATTGTTGGCGTCCATTGTTACACCTGCGTTAAGGGACACACGTGTCTATGACAAGCTCTTTTGACATTGAAGCTGCGATAATTACACCTGCGAGTGCGAGTGGACACCTATGCTGTCGGCAAGTTCCTTGACGTCGAAAAAGAGCGAAGTTTCCTGCCACGTTATCGACAGGTATAAAAAGAGTAACGAAGCCTGCAGCCTGTAGAGAGTCCAAATCTAACCCGCGAAGTTGAGCAGCATTGGGCCTGGTTAGGGCTTGGGTGGGTGACCGCCAAACCGTATACCGGCCAGCATACATGGCCAGCACCCTAAACGTTACCTCACCCCTTTCGTTTCTCCCGCTATATGGAACTGTTTGACTTGACAGTCGGCAAGCTGCTAGCCAAATGAAGCAGCATTGGACCCGGTCACTACTTGGATGTAGTACCATCGAACCGCGCCGATAGCATTACGGGAGACAATCACCTCTCAGCATACACGGAAGAAAAAAAAAAAAAAAAACGCTTGTTAGTATACTACACCTATTATATCGCACGGGTAAATCCGCAAGAAAACGGGATAGGTACCGTGGTGATTTATCCCCCTCGAGTGATTCGCTCTGCCTCCTGGATCCTGGCAGAGTGTCCAGCTTCAACTGGGAATGTATAGCGAGCAGCAGTAGTATGTACAGTAATAGCGTCTAAAATGAATTGTTGCGGACGCATTGAAGAGCATTCATTTGTGAACAGATTTTAATTTGTAATCAGAGGAAGAAATAAACAATAGTTTGTACGTTACAATATTCGTCTCCCCTTAAGGAAATGTTGCATAGGAAACAACTCATGTACCGAACGGTATGGCTCAGGCGCTTTCGTCTGTGGTCCGCATCTGTGAAGTCGCGGGTTCGATACCTAGCTATCACGCACTCGAATTTTTTCTTGGCAACTCTGTGCAAGCAACGTAGAACTTTTACTTAAATCTGATGGATCCTTTCCTTATATATATATATATATATATATATATATATATATATATTTTTTGGGTAGTGTTTAATGCCCGCTTTAACTACTAATGGCACTGCAGGCGGTATTTTTCCTTATATCACATGACAAACTATACTCCAATTATCTGCGTCTTTTCGCCGTCTTCTACGTCATATGCTTTTTGAGAGATGGGACAAAATAGTTCCTCTCGCATTATTAAACAAAGCACTGTGTGCTCACGCATACAGAAGTGAGTTTCCTAAGGAAAAGCGAGTGTTCTAGAAAGCAAACATAAGCTCGACCAAGAACAGCTTTTTGTACAGCAAAATATTGCAAGCATATAAAAATACTATTTACAGTCATATTATTTGCTTTACATAAAGCATTAGTAATCGAAATATCTAAAGATGACTAATTAAAATGATTTCCTTCTCAATATAACAATTCAGTTTCATACTGTCACTATTTTTCCTTTCTTTTTTCCTCTTTTCTTTCTCTGTATAATCTCCTAGGGTGCAGGAATTACACCCCTCCCCAGGATTTAATGACGGCGCCTTAAGTTATTATGGGTGAGAAATTTTCTTGTGATTGACACTTGTGAGGTGTGTCGTCTGCTGGTAGGGGTTCGTCAGGTTGCTGACCAATCAGTGTAAGAATACATAACCGTCAGAGATGTGATGTCTTCGGCGTTGCAACACCTACACAGTTCAGTGGAAATTTACGCGCGTGTTTTCATGCATTACTCATCAATTGTTTGCAATCTGATAGTTTGATTTCATTCTGTGAAAAGTTAGGTTGTGTTACACGTAGTGATGGTAAGTATTTATATTTATAATCGTTACTACCCCTTATATATCCCGGACATTGCTCTTGTTCTCATCCTAGAAATATCACGAATGACACTGTAACTTGACATCCGTGACAAACAAGTTGAGGTCACTTTAGCCGAAATAATAAAACTTTTCCGTTTAGTGAAATACAGGACCCAATGTGGAAAGAAATAGATGAAATAACTAGTGAGAAATGGGAAAAAATAGTTCAATATACGAGAGCTATGCTTGGGGAGAAGGTATTTTAGAGGAAGCAGTGGAAAGTTTGTCGCTGCAGACGGAGAGCAAGTAAAAAGGGCAACAGCGCACCGAGGCCGCCACGTGTCAGCAGAATGTCAATCACAAGGTAATGTCTCACCGATAATAAATGCCTGTTAAGCAGCGGAGGTTCTGAAGCCATTATGGGTGATCAGCCGGATGCCATGTATGAAAGTGAGGAAGTGGATGATATGAAATGTCGGTAAATTGGATGACAGGAAATGTGATTATGAAACAGCTGGTGGCATGCATTGCGGAGGAAACCGGAGAAAACGTGCCTAGACACCTCTTCATGCTATTTTTTCGCTTGTATGTATTTTATTGTTTGATATAAAATTAAAAGTTCATTTGTGTAGTAATTGTTTTGTAGCTTGTAAACTAATGATTGTTGTTTCTGTAATACTTGTATATGTAGCTTATCAAATTAGTATTGCCATGATTTAATTTTTAGCAGATTTTTGGGCAGTTTGTGGAAATTTAAAACAATTCCTCCATATTTAAAATACTTAAGCTGATTCATCTGTGAAATTTTAAAATTCCACAATATGTAACATATCTTACACCAGTTATAATAAACAATAATAGTGATATGTTTGCCATGTATTAAACTTCTAACTTGCATAGTTATATAAATAATAATGATTTATTGATCAAATAAATCATGACAATAAAAAGAGCACATGATACATTTTTGAAGATATTAATATTAAAGTCCAGTTTTATAGCAAATGGGTTTAAAATAAATATTTCATTTTATATTTATATTATCCCTGCTAAGTGTAGAAAGATTATTACTACTCGTACTCTTCAATACTTTTGATTTTTTTAAAATATAATAGTTATATATAATGGTTTACTTATTGAAGCATTATTTCGAAGATCTGTATGATCATTTTCTTTCATACGCTTTTGCGAGCCAGTATAAATATTGTGAAACAAATTAGTGAATAGCTGCCTCGTGTGAAATATTTTGAGTATGGAAAACTGTGGGAAAATAGTTGCGAAAAAATAAGGTTTAAAGGCGAGAAGCCTATTAGTAAGCATGCGCCTTCCTATCTATAGCTTAATTGAACTGGTTATTAGTAGAGCTCGGTCCGGGGTCATGAAATACCCGGATTGAAGTTCGATGCACACAGAGCATAACTAGGACGTGATGGAGAAGGTACACCCATTTCGCAACGTGTTGCACTATCTGGCATTGTTCGCTGCCTGGCCTCGTTCAGTTCCTGTTAGATAAACAAGAGAACATTGAAGGAGGACGCAGATTAAAAAATGTCAAAAATATGAAAGGGTTAGCGTCAACACTGAACAAACTGGTTGATGATTCAACCGTGTTTTGAGTGACAGGAGAAGTGCCTTTTTTCGATACAGTAAGGTTGTATACTTTAATTCACTACAGTGAATAATCAGTGAGTTTGGTTGATTTACATTCATTCTATTTTCAAAACTCTGCACATTATTTTCCAGAATTTCTTGTATCGAACATTTATTTCTAAATGTTTATTTACTAATAATATTATGAAATAATTGTTTTACTGTGCCACTTTAGGAATTGAAACGACGCATATCAGGTCAATATATGTAATGAGCTTCTTTTGGAACAGATTATACCTCAATGAGTGCATCTTTACGCTACAAACCCATCCCCACTACCCTCTCTTTGTACCGCTGACAGCTCTGAGTCTTCCTAACCGTCTGCACTTGAAACCCAAAACAGAGCTCTAGTTATTAGAGTACCCCAAGTTGTAAAACGATATATTTTGTTATTTTTTGAATTAGTATCATTATATTAAGAAAGAATATACTTATTTTTTTTTAATTTTCATTATTTGTTATCAAATTTCACAGATGCGTTACATTAAAGCTGAAGCTGAAGAACACCACCTCCGGTGAATGTCGACTAAAGGCGTTTTCACTTGATATCAAACGCACACAACGTGCGTTCCGCTGGAATAATTATCAAACACACTTGTGTGAGAAAGCGTATGTCCAAGTGTACGCGTGCTTGCCACTTATATTACTCTAATTGAAATTTAACGCAAGGACGTAGGTGAACGATAAAGTAAAATCAGTGGAGCTCAAATTTCTAATGAACAGAACAGCTACGATTAAGCCAGTTTGATACTACGCTTTGTGGATCTTGTTCCACGCACAAAAGATTGTTTTTGCTTAGAAAACTCAAAGAGAAATTTGCATTAGAAAGCATCAATTATAACAGTGATTTCCAGCGCAACAGCGAATGATGTAGGAGCAAATTTCTCCTCACAGAGATGTGACGACAGCAAATTTTATCACACAGGATGAAATAAATGATGGAAGAAGATGTGCTACAGAACTATGTAAATGCTGAAATCATTTTAATAACTTAAGCTGAGAAGAGGCGGCTGGGATTTATTGTGGAAAAGGCGGCGTCTGAGCGGGCTTTCTATGGTTTCAGATATCCCCCGCCATTCATCCCAATATCATCTCCATAATCGCGTTTCCTTTTATCCATTTCAACGACTTTTTATATTATCTGGGTGTTGTAGGTTCTCCGTACGACGCGGGTAAGTATTGAAACAAGAAACCGGAAGTGCGGAAGTACCAATGGAAATAGAGATGGAGTTTTATTTATGGACGCTCTCTAACTGCTATGGTTCTCAGAGTACCATTCTATATTGTGCGTCAAAGACCGATAAATTTCACACACAGGTTTCTTTACTGGCCAAAGCTTACACTTCACTTCCAAAGGAAGCATGCTAAGAATATATACGCCCGAAAAAACTCCATCCCCCTCCACTGGGTTTGAACCCACGTCCTTGGCTAACCACTACACCACGGAAGACAGCTATGCACATGTGTGTGTACTTGCGCGGACAGTGTTTTTGTCTAACATTCAAGAGGTCCCGAGTTCAATTCTCGGTTAGGGCAAGAGGTTAAAGGACATTAAATAAGTAAAAAAGAACATAAGTTAGGATTTAAATATGTCTTCCGTCAAGCAATTTTCTGCGATTTATATATTTCCTTAATATTTTCAGAATTATTATACTTTTAAGATCTATATTCGATTTTATAAAAAAAGTGCAGTAGATTATACCTTGACAGCGATTATCGATATTCACATTTAGATACTAAACTTTTGTTAATCGATTATGGAAAAGATAGACACTTTGTATAGGACTACCAAATAATGCGTTTTTTCTTCTTCCTTAAAAAAATTAAGCATATATTTCGAGCTCAATGAGATGATAAAAACACAGATAGAAAACTATATTGCCAGAGAGCCTCAAGTTCCTTCTTCGGTGCAAATGTTTAATAAGAAATATATATCTGAAAAAAAAAACGTAATCTTTAAATAAATTATTCTACTAAATTAGTTTCTCGGCCATGTATGTAGGTAGAGAAGTTATTATATTCAAATCAAGAATTTGGTACCGAGACTTCACTGAACAAATATTTTTTGTGCCCTCTGAATCCAAAAACAACATTTCTAGAGAGAGGTCCTGAGCGGGTGTGAGTGTGTGTGAGCCTGCGTCTGAGGACAATATAATCCAATAACGAAAACACGGCATTTACGTTCAGCATCCTCAAAGATGCGACACGAAGATTTTCAGTAAAATCCCCCCGCCCCAATTATCCTTTACATGGAACATTTTCCGAAATTTTTTTATTTTCTTAAAAATGCGTCTAACATTATTAAAAACACAAACGTTGAAGACGTTTTCATGACAGATAAAAATGTAATCTTGAATTTTATGGGAATAGGTTAAAATACACAATGTATGTCACATATATATTTTTCTAGAATTAACAGTATGCGAGATATTCCTTTTTCTTTTTTGGGTTTTAATTTCAAGAGAACGTTGTTCAGAGTCTACTTATTCAATTTTTTTCTGATTTTTTAAGATTGATATTCTGAAGTTTCATCACTGAACTCTAACTGGAGGTGCTCTTTAAAAACAGATATTGAAACTTCTACAACAGGCTATGTATCTTTTCTGACCTTCTAACTCTTAATTCTGCAGCTATATAGCTAGCCTTGTATTCGGTTTTTGAATGTACCCAATATTTGAATGGGAATTTTCCTGAAATATACAAGTAATGGCATATAATGAAGTAGTATTCTCAAACCGTAGGATTTAAATCCAGAAATTGAAACGCTGGAGTGTGTGGGGCATGTAATAATAGAATGTGGTCTCGACTAAGTCGATTGGTGCAAGATCTTAAGGGAAAGAAGTTAGATTATGATAGAGGTATTGGAGGGGTAATGTTTTACAGAAACTGAAATATATAACTTCAAGATTATTACGTTAAATCAATAAGGAGTAATGTAGGTGAATCGAAAAAATAAGAAAAGTAGTGTTGTCTACTTTTTTTCATAAAGTTTCCACAGATGAAAATGCATATCAGGGACTCAGTCCTGAAAACTCATGGTACAAGCATAATTCTCCTGACAGGGTAAGTACCAGTATAATGGTTTGCCACAAGTCATCACGGAGAAAATCAGTTCAAATTACAGAGATCTACTCAGAAACTGTATACGAAACACGGATGTGTCATTCAACAATCTAATTTGGACCAGGATACCAAAGAGTGTGTTTGTGGGGATGAGAACACTAAAACTGGAAGCTGTTCTCTACTTTAATGTGGGGAATATTGGAGGAATAAAATTCAGCAGCAAATGGAGATTCTTGCGGGTATCAACACTATACGACAAATTGAGGCCATAAATGCTGCAAGATTCAAAGATGCTCATCGGCAGGTTAAGCAGGTGACTAAGGAGTCCAGAAAGAAGAGAAGAAATGAAAAACGGAAGAGGGAATACCATAAGGACCTTGATTATTGAAGTGGAATATTCTAAATCTACAAAAAGTAAAGCTACTTTGTATTCAAACTTTAAGAATATTTTTCCCTGTTAGAAATTTTTTGAACAAAAGGCACGCTCAATGTGAAAACGGTTCAAATTATAAAATTATGTTTTTACCGCTAATTACTATTAAACTGCACTCTGTACTAAATATAGCAAATGCTTGATTAAAGGAAAACATACAATTTTGAAGTTAATATTTTTAAGACTACGGTTTTTTTTTTGTTTTTTTTGTTTTGTTTTTTTTGGCATTTGGAAAAAAAATCAAGAAAAATAACCCAAGTGAATAATAGCAGCGTAATCAAATTTTATATGTAGCGAAGAGTATACTGAATATCGTGTCCAAATTTAATCTCTTTTAGAGATTAAGCATATTCAACATTGTGTAGCCGGGAGGTAATGGGTCACCTTAAGCTACTTAGCTTTTATCGAGCGAGAAGTCAAATTTTGTTTCATATCTCCTTTGTTTTTCTCCCGAGCATGCAAAAGGGTATCGAAGAGAATTTCTGCTAGATGGAGATAAAGGAATAATTTTTGTAAGAACAGTTTGTTTGCAGAGCAGGTAGAAAAATTCAAGTAAATGAAACCTCATATTCTTTCTTTAGTGTTTCATTTATACACCCCCATTTAGCTTTTATGATCATATCGGAGGGGGGGTTTACTTGTAAAGTAATTCGCTGGCTGTAGATTATTAGCATTAGATTTTAATAACTTTTATTTCAAACACAGGCACAATCACTCTCACATGTTTACATACTTCTAGACGCTGCGGAGCATGGGAAATAGTTCTGGTTAAAGAAAAACTGGGAGTTGCAAGTTTACCTCTGAATCGGATAGAGCAGTAAATTTTTAATAACTAACATACAGTCCTGCATATGCTAATTAACTGAGCACTAAATAAGACCTTTCTAAAGCAGAAAAACTGGGGCTTCCAGCCAATTAACCGACGTTTCAAAGTGTCCATGTAAAGTGCATTGTATTGTCAATAAAGTAGAAATGGTTAATGTTAGTAAGGAAATAAGCAGGCTTTTCACCTCTTTCCTGCTTGTAACGTTCCATTTTATGATCTTCTTTCACGCTTTTATTTGCTCCGCAGCAAGAAACTGACCCGTGTTTATTGGTGAAATCTTTGAGGAACTTTTGATATCAAACCAACAAGACACGGTCTCATCAAGAGCCTGGAGTAGATACCCTCACTTCATGCCTGTGAAAACCGTTTTTCAATTCCTATTTTTGTAAATTTGCGATGGTAGTTTTATGTGACTCATCTGTATAATAAGTGCCTTCACTTAAATATTGAAAAAACATTTAATTTAGGCTAGGAGGTTGGAGGGCACATAAAATTAAAGACAGTTGTGGTAGGAGGATCAGCCCATTCGGTGGTGTGGATGAAAACTGGGTGCATATTTTGGGGGAATATGCACATCGGTAGAGCCAGTGAACAATTAAACTAAAAGAAAAACGTTTAAGTGCTATTAAAAGGATGTTGCCATGTTGGGTTCTACAGGACGAACGGAGGAACTGGCAAAATATGGGAAAGTTACCGGTTAAAGTGCACCAAGCCAGTTCAAATTTGCTCAGTCAGTCAGGGTAATTTATCTCTAATATTTGCTCTTTATTTTATCTTTACTTGTTTCTTATGCTTCTTTTTGTCACCTTTAGCTTTCATCTGCAATATGCATGCACGGTCAACGATCCATACAGCAAATATTTGTGTAGTTTTATCAATAGGGATTATCTATGATAAAGAAATATTTCACAATATTTCAATCAAAAGTCCTCTTGGAATTCAAAAAGATAAATTGGAGCTGCATTCTTGAGTTTAGGATGCGAAAAAAGCTTTTATGTTAGACTGTTTTGTATATCTAAAGGTTTAAAGGTTAAAGGTTAAAAGGCGGAAAGCAGGCAGAAAGATTAGCTTGTACCAGGAGTACTACACGGACATATTGTGCATCAACAAGTGATGCAAATACCCCGGACGTCACCTGCTGCTATCAGCTTGCACGACACGAGGGATGAGAGCCATTCAAACCAGAACATCCCCCAACCACAGCTCAGAGATGGCGACTGCTTAAACAGCAGGAAAAGTAGGTTCTATTTATAGTGTTAGACAACATCACCCCCTCACTCTTAGCGTATCGCATAAGGGCCCTTCCAAAGAAAACGAGGCCCCTTGACGTATGAGTGGTCCTTAGCGACCGCTTGCCTTACTTCAATGGCTCCGAGGAGACAAAGTTTACGGTTGTAAGAGATTATTTGTTCCCTGCAGCAAATACGCCAAGTCCTGTTTATTTCACAGCAGTCC
This sequence comes from Hymenopus coronatus, assembly GCA_030762935.1. NCBI lineage: Eukaryota > Metazoa > Arthropoda > Insecta > Mantodea > Hymenopodidae > Hymenopus > Hymenopus coronatus. The sequence goes on from CM060900.1 coordinate 40,310,129, forward strand.
ACTTATGAAACCATTTCACCCTCCTTCAGGCTTCTTGTCGTGCCCGTCACTATGCACTCACTGACAACTTAATCAAACATAAAATCTGCGTTTCTTCTTTTCAAAAGCAACACTTTTAAGGTGATGAGGTTGGAAAAGGGAAACGTATATCCAGTGGCTGAAACAGTAACATTAACTCCTAATTAAGTACAACTAGGATATAAAAACCTGACTACCCTATCACATATATCCGAGCGGAATGATTCGAGCAGTTTCGTCTGTAGTCCGTATGCGGGAGGTCCCGGGTTCACTTCCAGAGGACCGCCAAGCTAATCCATCTTTTTCTCATTTTTTCCCGGGTCGCAGAGTGAATGCTGTGTAGGTTTCTTTTATCTCCCATATTTCTGTCCCTCCATATCGTTTCCGTTGTCACCTCTTCATCCTTCATCCCATTAGTTTATTTCAGTGCCAGTGAAGGTGTTCCGAGCGGCGTGGCAGAGAAAAGAATCCTCAAAGTACCGTTCCCCGACTTCCGCTTGTTGCGCGATGAGAACCGCTGCTGGGGGATGTTGAAGCCCGGTCTGTCTATTCAACTGTCGGGGTGCTTCAATCTGGAAACTATAGGGATCCTGTCATTGCAGCGTCGTCGTTCTCCCTCCCGAGCGGCGCCCCCTAACGGGGCCGAGGCACAAAATCTCAGGTTAGATGCCGAGCTCCTTCTGAATGTATACTATCCTATCCCCATCACAGATAGGTGTACTACATAGGATCTGAGATTTAAATTTCACGGACGGTAAGTCTTTATAAGTCCACTGAGTCCAACAATAAATTTAAATATAGATAATGTACAGCGTGTTGCAGATACATTTAGCTTAGAAAATTAAGACACTTGTTGGTTTAGACCTCATGAATTCACCTATTTAGGAGAAGATCGTCTTGCTACGCAGCTAAAGAAAAAATTCCGGCATATCCGTGATTTAGATAGCAAATTTAGCCTCCGAACCATCATAAAATTTGAGCAACAATAATTCATCTGCATGTATCATACATAGCACACTGTGTGTTTGGATTATGCTTTTCTCATGGCTGCATTCTTACATTTTTTTCGTTGTTGGCTTACTCTCCCCATATTTAGGACTGACACCCCCCAGGACCTACAAGTGGATGCCTCGAAATTAGAATCTGTTGGGGAACCAACGGCACGAAACCACAGAATGGAGAACTTGGAATGAGTGGTCGGACCGTAGCCAGGCATAAGCATGAGGAAGTGATTATATGAAATGCAAGCAAAATGAATGATAGGAAAGGTGACGAGGGAACAATTGGTGGAATGAGTGGCAGGGGTCAGCGGAGGACCCGGAGAAGCCCCGCCCAGACGTCGCCTCGTCCATCATAAATCCCACATGCGGGCGCTTGGGGTCGAATCCGGGCCGCCTAAGTGGAGGCGAGCGGTCTAACCACTCAACCATGGCGTCGCCTGCATATTTACATACGGAATAAAATAATCGCCTAACTTAGGCAGGTTTCAAATATACGAGAGACAAATGTTCCTTTACAGTGAAACACTTTATTGGAAAAAAAAAAAATTGCATTATGATTCCTTTGGAGAAAAATATTCAAACATTGAAGTCGCTATCCATATATCCAATTATACCGAGATTTCTGGATGTATCCTATGTCACTGCGGGCCTTTCTAGTCTCTACTTTCTGTAATTTCTTCCCTTCTTAAGTTTGAAATTTGAGAGATCAGGCGAGCGGAAGGCGGGCGAGATGCACGCCTGTGGAGTTTGTTCTGCACTGCTATTCGGTGCGACATTGGTGCTCTGGGGCCAAATGTAAACCTCTCAGGACACCCGATAGGAGAACGTGAGTTTAAACTCTCGCAATCTTCATGTTTTACCCGCAACGGGGGCGGTTCCGAACTTTTCAGGTGCTCGGTGCGATCACTGCAGATCCCGAAGTACCCCTGGTACTTCTCTCGTTACTAGAAGCACGTCGGTTCGAATATCTGTGCTCCTCCGTAAGGGTGCTTTTCGGATTGGGTTGGACTCGGTGAGGCAGTGGCTCCACAAACCCATGGAACATTGGGTGTATCTTGGCGGTGAGGCCAGGGAGGATTATGAGACACCTTAATATCTTAATCTGGAGAGCTTAATGTAAAGAAGCTGGTAACTCCCACCGTGGTCTTCGGCAGTCACCCCCTATGAGGTTGACGCGCATAAGTTGGTATCATGTACCGGCCTAATGGAAAACCCCACGGAAATCCCTGGGGTGCTGTTACACCTGAGTTGACAGTTCAGCTGTGTGGTTTATTTCCGCATTCTGATAACCATATATAAACTACTATAAAAAAGGAAATTCTCCATGGCGAGGAGCAAATAACGGAAACTACTCAACCTATTTTGAAAAGCGCTGCTCCTCTGCAGGGACATACACCAAAATGTATTTTAACGAATTATAAATTTTGTTTCGTTGAGTATGATTATCAGAAGATGTTTTAGAGCCATATTGCGAACACAGCAGGTTTTAAAACAACCACCGCAAGGAAAAAAACACTGAGTTTTAAATTATTTTAAAATTCAGCTTTTGAAGGACGGGATTACAGATCGCGTGCACATCGAAACATTTGACTCAACTCCACAGAACTTTTTAAGTGCCTTTAGATATGCTTTTGAATGCTTAACACACTTGTGTGTCAGAAACTGGCAAACAATAAGCTACCGCTTAAGATTAAAATGCTTAGTCAAACCTCACTTTACATCCACAATGTTAACCACTAACATTCAAGCAAAGACATTCCACACACGTTGAACTTCTGACATAAGTTTACACATTTAAGGACTCAGCGAAAACTTTCAGCATTCAATAAAATTCAGACTGCATTGAATAATCATGTTAATTTAAAGAAGATAATCGAGCCATAATTTATGGAAGATTCATTGAATAAACGTACTGTTTATAATCGTCCGTCACCCGCCTGGGTAGCATGTCTTCCTCACATTCAATATCGCGAGTTCGAATTTTGCTTAGGGTGAGCTACCCGGATGATTTTTTTGGGGTTCTCCCTTATCCTGAGAAGACAAATGTCGAGTAACTTTAAGCTCCATGGATCCCGAGATAATTCCAGATTATTTCACCAATTAAATTCATCGTCCGATATGACCAACCAGGTTAAAGCACGTTAAACAAAAATAACAAAAGCTGTCTATCATATACAAAGATGAATTAAAGTTTACAAAATGTTACATTACTTTGGCAGTAAATTTGATCGGAGGAATACTCAAGGAAACAAATGTTTGTATTTAAAACTACGCTGGTTGGTTTGTAACTTGTATAATTAACAATATTGCTTTTATTTGTATTGGTTGTGATTACACATGCAGTGTCTCCATCTAGTATGTTTTGTCGCTTCATCAATGCGCAGAATGATTAGCAATTATTGTTCAATTTCAGGGCATCTCATATATGGAGAGCATTGAATTATGTGCTTCATACAGTGTAATGAGGAATGCCAAATTGAACTGAAAACGTATGAAAAAGAAATTGAAATTCCCAGTCCCAAACTTATTTTTGTTTTTACACAACTCGGTACGCAATTCATATTGAACACATTTTAATCAAGGCATTAAAATATTCATAGTTTAGCTTCCTAAAGTAAATTTATTAAGTTCCATTCACATGACTTTCTTTAGTGTTATACAAACAACTTTCCTTACAAATGTTTATTCTTTTATCTACGACATGCTAATCAAGGTAAATATTAGCAGAAATTGTCTTCTTGTTCGCTTCCTTGTAAGTAGAAAAGCCATACAAGAGCACACTAGGCTAAATTGACAGTAAAAATCTTATAAAAGCTGTTCTTATGTGAAACAATTGAAGTTTGATTCGCTTTGCATGGCCTGCAATAAAACAAGAGATGGAACAAAACGCCACTTCGGTTTCAGAAAAGTTGAATAAGTTTAAAATTGAAACCAATAACAAGGAATATCTCAGAAGCGGTGGTCAACTCTGCATTAAAAAAGTATATGACGTAAAGTATATGTTATAACATCTACATTTCTTGTGAAAAAAGCTTTTGTCTATCTCTTATGGTTTAACTGTTAGGTAGAATTCTGCAGAACTTATCCAGAATAAAGATGTCTTCAGAGAATATTCCCAGAAAATTCAAAATAAAAAATGTATTTGATATGTAAGTATTTTAATATACTGTATATTAATAAAAATTATTAGAGCCATTTTTGAAAAAACAAAATTTGCAAAACATTTCCCTGTAAAGTGTAGTCTGTGCTGGGTCATTTTTTTTAAAATCTTCGTGTCGCATACTTGCAGAACGTTAAAGATAAATACCGAGTTCTATATTTAACGGTCTTTTAGTTTTTGAGCTATGCTGCACGGACCGTTTTCTAGAAAGGCATTTTTGGACTGAGGGGATCTCAAAAATTATATTTCCGATGAAATCTCGGTATCGAATTTTTGGGTGGAGTACAGTGCCTTCTCTATCCACTATGTATGTTGTACATACGGGCTAGAGAAAGTAATATTACGCCATAAATAATACATTGTTAGTTACTCGATCACACAAAAAGCGGCCTAATCCGATAGATTGTGATTGTGTTTTTCTCTGCGTAATGTTGCCATCTTCAAGAAGTCAAAATATGAGTCCACCAGCCAGTATATCTGTTCTCTGTGTGTCTGGTCAGGACGTAAGAAATAACCAATGAACAAAGTTGTAATTTTATGAAATGAAGGTGCGGGTCATACAGATTCAATGAGTTGCCTACGACTGGTACTCTGGGGAAGCCTGAATCATTTACAACATTATTCGGCATTCTAGTGGAAGAGTAGAAGGATTATTTGCATGTGTAATTAAAATGTACAACAGCTACATCACTTACATATATGAAGAGTTTCGTTAGTGACATGGAGACGAGGGTTGAAGTTATTGCCATTATTGAACGGGAATTAGAAATAACCATATTAAGAAAACGATGGTGTATGATGAAAATACAAGTCTTAGGCTCCAATATTACCCTTTGGGGAGCTTGGCATATTTTAGAGGAGGTAATATACTGTGTAAATATAGTGGCTAGAATTATGCTCGGAATAGGACACAGTCGGATAGGGACTTGGCACCAAACCTGAGGTTATTGCACCTAGGCCTCGCGAGGGCGTCAGCAGGGAGGGATGATGTGAGAGGGTAAACCAGGCGGCTGGAACGAGGGCGATGGCACTGAAATAGCAGGGCCCCTACAGTTTCTGGATTGAAGCACCCCAACAGTCGGATAGGCAGAACGGGGACCCCGCCCTCACATAGAGTCCAAAGGTCCTTATCGCAGATACTAGCTGAATTCGGGGGACGAGATACTCGCTCCGAGTATCCTTTTTCCCTACCATGCCGCACCGAGCACCATCATCGACACTTCCAACCCTGAATGACAACGAAAATGGAGGGACCTGAACTTCAGGGGATAACGAAACCTACCCAGCATTCACCTGGCGAAACAGGGAAACCCCCGAGAAACGCTAGGATCAGAAGTGAAACCATGACCTGTCAAATCCGGACCTCAAAATAAAAAACTTGAGCCATACCACTCCGTCTTATGCTTGAGAAACAGTAGTAGTCAGATCTGAAGACGAGTCTAAAGATAATCTGAAAAAAAGAAAACCTCAATTACGGAGGACAGCCATGGCGGGATTTGAACTTACGAGTCCCTGACTTCACGACCACAGCAACTGCGTCGGTGTTTGTTAGGCTTAACCACTCGTGGACTTAAATGCTATTTTAATCGATTGTTTGGGACCTGATATTCTTTTTTTTACCGGGAATGGGAACTTTTACTGAAAAATATAATTTTCCGCACTTCTAGTATGTTATTGCATTCATTAGACATATATATATGTAAACTTAATTTGTAGGGAATTTAAGGTTTATTCCATCAGTGACTCATTATGACGTTGACCCTAAAACTGGAGCCCTTATTTTCATATACCGCTTTATTGCTTTTCAAAGACGTCGCTCCGAATATACAAGTAATTCCAGGCGTTGATGCGAGATTTGAAATAACGTTTCCCGTAGTGCAGGATCAGAATTCACAAGAGCGTCGCAATATTTGTTCTGCGTGTGTTCCTAGGTCCTTATGACACTGTATTATGCAGTTCATGTTTACTCTAGCACCCTTCACAAAACAAACTCCATGTAGCACTGCATGCGAGTAGCGGTGTTAGGTAGTGCTTCTCCATTTGAATACAGCGTATCCCTCGTTGCCTAAAAATCAGATGACGTTGATTGTTTCATTTTTTCGACATGGGTTTTAATGGAGTTTCGCCATGGCGAGTAGATGCATGAATTTTACTACGTATGCGAGAGACTAATTAGAGAGTTATTCAAACATGGAGGATGACGAGGAAACTTTTTCTGCCAACAAAATATGAGATTGGTGCAAACATATCACCTACAAAGTGATTTGCCTCGTCACTGGGAAACTAACCATATTGCAGGTTCCATGCAAAACAAATAAACCGAAAAGATTGCATGTTACTAAGCAGAAAACTATTTCGTGATTTACATGCTCGTTTATGCTACAAAATGTTTTTAAAATGCACAGAATATGTATTAACACAATTCTCTAGAGTAAAGTACAATTTTTTCAGCATCTTTAAAACGTGGTATGAGTACCTTTTACCTTTAGCTTCAATTGCTACTGTAACGTTTATTCTTGGAAACTTTAAACCCCTAACACATGATTATGTTTTTTCTCGACTACTTTATTTTATATATAATACATGCTAAAATATTTTAGACAATGCATTTTGTACACAACCGTTTTTACATTTTCAGCACACCCTGAGACAAAATGGACTAAAAAATCGTACATGATTGCTGCACCCTAATATTCGTCAAAACATGGCGCTACACTTTGGAAGACCGTAGTAAGCAATTCCGCAATAAAGGAATGGTGTGAAGTAAATTAGATCACCAATTTTTATATTCCATCTATCTTTACACTTTCACGTATTTACGACAAAATATGTTCCACGTTGAAAACAGCTCAACGCATCAAAGCGTGTAGGCATGTCAAGAGGTATAAACATGTCAATCTGATAGAAATATGTAATAAGTATTAGGAACCAAAATCCCAATACAAAACAGAACTTCTTAAAGCGAAATAAGATTCCTGGAAGAAATTCTGTACAAAAAGCACAACAAACTGTACCAGATATGTAAAACTGGCCTCGCGTTAAAGTCCCTTCATCTGTAATTCTTAAATATGGAATGAAAACAGCAACAAAACCGAAAACTACTACTGCAATTCTTCTCAAAATATTTTCTGACGATAGTCCCGGAACAAGATGGAAAACAACATAAAAGTATAAGAATATTCTTGAGAGTAGAGAATACTCACAGTCTCAACCAGAACCGGATCTAATGGAACAGAAAATAGATCAAAAACATTAACGAGAAGAAAAGTCGAGGTACAGACGGAATAGATGGTATCATTGTGGAGCAGTTACATAATATAGTTCCGGGCTTCTGGATATCAATTTTTAATAAGTATATTCCATCAAGATGTTACCGGAGAGAATGGAGAAAAGCAAGACTGGTTGCTATTCCCCAAGAGGACAAGTCTAAATCCTCCAGGATATCGCGGAAACAGTTTGCTATAGATAACGGAGAAATGTTTTGAAAAAGTAGTGATAGAGAAGCTAAACTCCTTTCTTAAATCTCCTACACACACTAACAAAACAATATCACCAACTAAGTTTTACATAATAGACCATTTGGCCAGAAGTTCTGTCTTGACAGTGCTTGGCATGCGGGATTTAGCCGAAACCAACATTTTCTCAGCGTATTTACAATATTCTCGGCTGATCCATGTATTCAAAACGTGTCACCAAATGATGTGCTCATGGTTCAGTTTCTAGCCCCACACTTTGGGAAATTATTATCAACGATCTAAGAGAAAACATCTTATATGTTTTATTCACATTACTTTCTTTGCATATTCTACAAAAAACATTAACAGAAGATTATTCTCCTTTCTACTCCATACTTAATACATAGTTCCTTATAAGCAGAAGGTAACTTAGGGAACAGACAATGCTAAAGCGATAAAGAATGTTAAAAGCTGTCGTTATGCGATTGTCATTGGCATTCACTTCTTTGCATGGCCAAGAGTAAAACAAAACAAACACAGAGGACTTCCTCTTTGAGAAAGATATAAATAATTTAAAATTGTATAAACATCCCGAAAGCGTTTATCTGTGCAAAAAAAATGTAAATTACATATTTTGTGTGCTCTGAGGAAATCTACAGTTCTCTGGTAGTAAGTTTTTGTCTATCTCTAAAGATTCACCAGTTATGCAAAAATTATTAAAAATTAAGAGAATTTCAGAGGTTATTCCCAGGATAATCAAGATATGAAAATATCTTTAATATACGGTATTCTAATAAAAATCCTTAGTCATTTTTGAAAAAATCTACATTTTTTCCATGTAAAATGTAGTTTGGGATGGGGCGAGTTTCTTGAAACTCTTCATGTAGTATCCTTGGGAGGTACTAAATTTTAATACCAAGCTTGGTATTTAACCGACTTTACGTTTTGCTTTATGCCCCCCCCCCACACACACACACACACACACACACACACAGTGTATGGAGCCCCCCTCCACCCCGAATGGGCATGTTAAACTGAGGATTTGTATGCACGGTTTAGGAACTGAGAATCATTTTGGGGCAGTAATACAGGCTCAGGAAAACTCAGGAGGAATACGCATTGGTGCAGTATCATTAAACAAAGAATGCACCGAAGTTCAGGTACTCAGTGGAACTATAAAAATAAACTAGGTAAAACACCAAATCTTCATATTTTGCAATCATGGCACTAGTGACAATAGCGGACAAACAAACCAAGCAACAATCAGCTATGGATATTAGCAATAAAACAGTAAACTTGCAAACACACACGTTTTATAGAGCACGTGTTGCTTACGTCGCCAGGTAAATTTGCAGTGAGTGAACTTCAGTCTTTACATACCCAATGTGCTCTATTTGACTACAGAAAAGTGAACACTTGTTTCTTTCAATGTAACTCAATACATTTCTTCATGCACAGGCGTTGTTTGGTCACATTTGCGAGCGTCATGCACCAACTGAACACAGGCGCATTTTATTTTGAAAGGCGTAGCTTTCGGCTTCCTCCATTTTGGAGGTTGCTACAAAGACAAAAAATACTATATATATAAATAATACGTAACATAAAAATTCGAAGTGAATTATGAATAATCATAAAAAATTTATAGGTTAAAATGATTTATCAAAAATCATTAGTGCATTGAATATAAATGATCTTTCAATATATTTTGGGAAGCTATTAAAGCTGCAATAGCAATGTTGTATATAAAATGATTATTTAAGCCGAACTGCCTACAAAATTAGCTTACCAAGCAAATAATCACGAAAATTATAAACTCAATTAGGAATTACAATCAGATTATCTTTTTATTAAAATCTTATTTGCTTTCTCCATTCAGAATTGCCATGCTTTTTTTTTTTAGAAAATATTTCTTGTGCAGATATTATTTAATTAGTTGCTACTATATTATTTCTGAGGGCGTTTAAAAGGCTTTGTTGAGCTGGAACATTTTCCATACATTTTGAATGATCCCCCACGTTTACATTTTATATCCATATCTCTCATTTCTCGCTGCTATTCAATGCGTTTCGCGTCCGTGTATTGTGTTTTCCACACAAAATGTTACAAATGAATGTTCCGAAACAGCTGAATAAATGTGAACGCTTTCCACTAACTTTTATGAACATAAATTGCTGGCTTTTATCCGCATTTTATAGGAACCGTGAAATGTCAAACGGAAATTGCTTTCAAACGTATAGGGTTTATATTCGGTTCCACAAATAAGAAGCTTTTGCTACAAAACCTTTAACATAAACAATTTTGCTTGTATAGATTGAAACATTTTAAAGATTTTCACTAAAATTAAAATAGTGTCGTTCGTAACAGCAGCTATAACGAACCACCAGGAAACGGAGAACCTCCCACCTCGAACAACGCGGATTTATTAATTCTACCAACCCCTACCAGGCGGTGCGGCTTGAGATTAAGGACCTGCAGGAGACTAAGTCACACGCAGGCTGGCCGACAGAGATGCGCAGAAGTCCCAACTTGATGACCCGGACTCACCGGTAGGCTGCTTAAAGAAGACTTCCCTAGGCAAACCGAGGAATCTACCCTGTGTGGCTCAGAGAAGGCTTCCATCGGTTAGTTTCTGTACCCAAGGGCTGAAGCTCACCAAATAGCTATTTCAATATACAGGGTTTTTGGGGGTGTAGATGCAAGTAGTTTCATAAATGGTATCTAATAAGTGTACACTTCGGTGTATTAGTTGTTTTTTTCTTTTTCTTTAACAGTTTTCTTATAAACCAATCACATAGGTTACCACAACATATTCTTTTCACGCCTGTAACCGCGCCGTGAAATGAACAACACCTTTCATTGTTGACCATTCATTTTGCTTCCGCGCATTATTATCTCACCTGGGTGCTATGGTATAATTGACCTTGCAAAAAGCATTCCAACTCAGTTTTGATACAAGATTCGTTACCACGAGGTCTACCCACTCTGAGTTACGCTTTTCGCCCCGGCTCTCGGCGATTATAGACACTCATGTTTTGTGTTTACAGCTCCTACTTGAAGGTACTAACCAACCTGTAACATACTACTCTTAATAAGCAAAGTTATTAGTCCATAAATGAACCAAATATAGCTGTAATGCTTTCCATTACACGTTCTCAATTATCAATATAAATATCTGCAGCTATCCTTTAACATCCCGTATATTTGCCTATTACATTAAAATTACAACAGTGAAACTCACTGAAAAAATTGGTTAGTAAATTTTAGTACCAGCGAAAAATAATGCAGTTTAGGTGTCCAGGTGTTCTCAAGCATTATCACGGCTGCTTGCTTCAAGTAAAACTCTGTTCCTCATGGTTGCACTGGTTGAGGCTAGGTGCCGTTGTAGAGACCTCCTTCCGGCCTCCCAGCACCTGTGTAGCCTCCGCGGCGTGCCAAGATTGTCATCTAGTGGAACTGTTAGGGAGTTCCGTGAGTCTCTGTGCCTAACTTTTGTCATTCCTGTGAGCTGGCATGTAGTTTCCACCTCCTCTCATCCTTTGCCCCGAGGGTGATAGCCCATAATATATCAGTATTTGGTCGCAGTTACCGAAGTGTCCCCCACCGTGAACATGCTCATATCTCATACTCTTGATGGCATATGATGATATTCTATTCTGATTCCCTTCTCTGTTCTAACACTGTATTACACTAATAAATACCTTATTACATGGGTATATAATAATGTGAAGGAAGAATTTGTTTAGAATTACTTATGTTCCATGAGCGTATAATTCTTTGTTATACTGATAGAGACTCAAGTAACCTGGAGTTAATTTTTGGTTTCCATGGTTGTTTAAAACAAAGCATTCGTTTTAAACTACTGGTGGAGGAGGACATTTGTAACCAGTGTTATGCGAACTTTTATAAGCTCGGTAGCAAATAGCCTAATAAGCTGGTAGGCAAATGGGCTTTAAATATACTAGCAAAGGTATATTACTCATAACTGCAATACATATATTACAACACATTATTTGATGGTCTACATTATTTGATGATGAGTTAGTTGTAGAGATTACTACGTGGAAAAATATGAAATTAGAAGAAGCCAGAAGCAGAGTCCATACAGCAACGTACCTGATGCTCTGAATGATAAATTTGATAGGAAATGAAAATGCGGTATTTATCCTTATCAAAAAACAGGAATACAGGATACAAATGTGTGATGTGTGAGAAGCCAGTATGCTTAGAATGTTAAAAGAAAGTGTGTGTAAAATGCTTAGAATAATGAGACTTCTGTGTTTCACTTAAAAGGTAAGAAAACTGAGACTTAAATTTCGCTTAAAAACTAAGAATTTTTTAGACTTTACACCCACAGCAGAAATTTATATTGTTATTGGACTAAACTATACTCATATGTAACATTCTATAACATATTATTTCATAAAAATATACATTCTATTGAACAGTAAGCAATACATAACTTTTCAAAATGAATATGTGACTTAGTGCCTATCCGTGTCCCACTAACACGCATTTCCAGTAAGCGATTAAAAGAAGCCTTTCCTGTTATGGGTTAATAATGTCTGATTAATAGTGCAGAAATGCCTGAAAAATGGCGGAAAGTTACAATTATAAAAGTCACGTTGTTGAATGTATGTATTTGTACACAATCAATAAACATTTTATAACTATTTATAACAAAAACTAAGAATAATATAACAATAACAAGAAAATAATAAAACAACAATGTTAATATAATAACAATAGTATAACAATAATAATAATATAATAATAATATAATAATATTATAATAATATAATAATATAATAATATAATAATAATATAATAATATAATAATAATATAATAATAACATTTGAAACTATGATAAATTAATATTGTTAACAAAATTAAGTGAAACTGTAATTGACGATATTTTAGCTTTGCGAAAATAACGTTTTTTCTGTTATCCATTGAAATAAAAATTTTGGTTTTCAGTAAAACAATGTTACCAATAGGAAACATTTAATGTATTACACTTTCAATAATTAATTTAACAAGAATAGTATTGCACATTATTTCTGTTTGATGTGTGTTCCACCGTTTCCTCCTGTACAACAAATTTTCAAAAATTATGCTGGAGTGACTATGAAGTTTTATTCCATGCGTGATAGTGCGAGACCCCTTCCAATTTTTATCATTATCTCAGTTTTCACAAAAGGGTGACGGTCTTTCCTTTCTTTCTGTGGTCCTCAAATGTCTCTTTACTTCCAGTGACATTTTTTATTGCGTTTTAAGTTTCTCAAAATATCAAACACAAATTATTCACGGATGTGTGCATCCAATCTTGTTACTAAAATGAAAATACTGTGCGAAAATTTAGTTCCGCTCTCATTAGCAGTTCAGAGCGTTTAATAACCGAACAATTGTCATTTAAAACTTCAGACACAATAATTTTTAAGAGCTAAATGGTGTCATTAATGACCAGTGTTTTATTTTTTTTAAACCGTGACAAGATGGACGATGAAGCATGATAACAGGCTCGATAGAAAAATGTGTGGTGTTATGAAGAAAAGAAATAACACAAACGAGCTTAAAAAAGCAAACAGAATGTAAATTAATAGCACTCCTACAGTAATTGTCTACTCCTTAAATTTCCCCCTTTATCTCTCAACATTGCTTCTCTACGCGTCTTTGTTCTCATCTTCCGACAAATAAAAGCTAAACGAAGCAAAGAAAGGAAGAGACCATTTATGTAATTATTTCCATTCTCTCTAGCTGCTATGAAGCGCCGGACGAAATGGAGGCATGCCGAGTTCAAAGATAAGGATTTGAAGAATAAAGATTAGATGGATAGCAGAGAGCGAGTCTCTCTCGCTAAAGCCGTTTCATAAATGTTTCGATGGTAAAAAGTGACGCTAAGACGATGCTAGAATTTAGCAATTACATGCTACATTAGCGGCTTCTCAATTCCTCTTCAGTTTGCGAATTATCAATGACGTCTTTCTGGAACAGGGTACAGAAACTGTAGTCGCATTTAAAGCATTTTTTGTACAGGTTTAAGCACTGAGCTGGCTGGCGGTAACGAAGCACTGTTGTATGCTCTTCTAAATAATCAAAAGTGCCTTTGTTCTTTCACGACCCATATACTTGAAACATACGAGCTTTCCTTAACGAGAGTGGCTTCTGCATCCAGAGTAACTCACTCTGCTTTTTGAACTTCAGTTTTTCATTTCAGTAATATTAGACAAACGATGAATGCTCAAACTAGAAAAGTGTGTCTAAAAGTTATGTTTTACAAAAACCTGAATTAAGCAACATTTAACACCTATGTTAAGCGTTTTAAAGTTGCATAGAAGCTAGACTTAGAGAACAACAAATGAAGAGAATTTGGTAACAGAGATTTAGAAAACTACACGAAAGTCTAACATACTATGCGCAAATATTTTCTTGGGAGCTTGGCTCCCTTATCTTCATTCGGTAAGTTCCGTGCAATTTCGGAAGCAACATTGCAACATGAAGTAATGCATAGGCTCCGATATCTAGTGGTTTAAATGCTAAGGTTTCATTCCGTCTGTAGGTCCCGAGTTCACGTACATATATGTGCGCTGTTTAGTTTAATAATTCAGCTAGTTCTCGGTAAATGAGATAGCATATTCACCATAATGGCTGAGCGCATACTGCGGAATGACAGGCGGGCATGCGAGCTCTTCTTCCCTCTGAGCTTTGCTTTCTCGTAAAAGTAGCTCCCAGGAAGATGTGCAAGCACAGTAGTCCAGTTCAGCTTAAAAACCAAACTAAAAGTTACCAAATTAGTTTCTTGGGCAAATGTATTCCCATTGAACAATCCACATCATATCTGGGGCTTCTATTGGACACCAATCTCAACTGGAGAGAATATTTGTCAGTTAAAATATCTGCTTCAAGGATCATCACTATTACCACTTTCAAAGACTTCAATCTACATCACGCGGGTAAAACTGATTTGGTAAAACTGCTCCACAATATGGAGTTCAACTCAAAACAGTTCAAACACTCCAGATTCGGGTTCTCCGTCTCATAGTGAATGGAACTTCATATATCTGCTGCGAAACTCTACTCAGGAACATGAACACTCCAGCAGTGGATTTCAGTCTTTGCTCCTGTTATACTCGACTTCATCGCTCCTTCCTATACAAACCCAATGAATTGTTAAACAGCATTCCAACCCGCCTTTCACCACCGCTTCAGTTTTCAAGGTTGAAACGCAAACGACATTCAGATTTACTATCCGACTAACAATATTTACCCTAATACAATGAGGACAGTCACTATGATGAAGCCTCGACATATGTGTCATGTATATATTGTTTATATTTTGTTGTGCTGCTTCCACACAATTGTATTACACCGAAAATGGCGTTTTTGGAAGCGACTCAGCATTTCCAGTGAGGATATTATCTAAATCCTCGAAGGGGCTAAGAAGCTATTTGTACTATAGTTTTGAAACAAACACTTACTTAAATTTGTAATCCTGTCGAAGATTTAGGTGAGTTTGGAGAAATTATTTAAAAGTTCCAAAATTCACTCATCAGCCCCCTTAAGCAAATTATTCTGCATATTGGCTAACTTAAACGACGTAAGCGTGCGATTTCAAATTGAACGAAAAGCTCCTAGTTTTCAGATAGTTATATTAAAAAGTTTTGTAGCTATGAAAGTTTGTCTTGTCTTATTAGTTTCGATAGTTTTTCAAAGTTATCCCATGATTCAGCCGAAAGTCTAATTGTGCTACTGCTATCGTTTTAATGCAAACTCATTATGCTCTTATCCTTTACCAATGAGTACAGCCCCGCAGCATATATTCGTCATCACATCTTCATCATCATATGTTTTTCCTTAGAGAGACAGGTTTACACCTATAGAAGGTCTTCCCCACAAAAATCTACGTTTTGCTTTCCTTTTCGTATCTTCGATTACCATAGCCATTTTAAGGTTCTTATGAATGTGTCCCAGGTATTTTACCCTATAGTATGTCAATCATCAGCCCACCATGTCATAACCTGCGTCCTATCCAGGTGAAAATTCTTCGGCTGACTTGATTGATCAGTCCCCGTATTTCCATTTCTTGGTTCAGTATACCTGCGTTGACCTCTTTCTCTAGCAGCTGTTCTTTTCACCACATCTAAAACTCTTTTAGTCTCCGTATACCCCCACTATTCATTATTCAGGTCTACAGTAAATTGTAACTGACCATATCTACCAAAGCAAACATTTATTCAGGAGCTCTTGGTACTGAAGTCATTTCCTCAAATGCAGTTTATCTTTTGTGTTCCAAGTACTCGCAAGAGCATTCAATATGCTGGATTGTTTCCGTTCCTTTTCTCCATAATCTGCAATATAAGTTACTCAGAAGCAGTTTCCTTACATTAATTGGTTTTTTGCAATGAGAAAATCAGTTACCAAAATTAATGGGAAGGGAAAACTTTGGATATGGTTAATAACATGGAAAAATAGGTTATTTGTGTCTTTAGATATGCAATTTTTACTTTCTCTACTTAACACCTAGTGTCAGAGAAGGTATTTTGCTCCGCATAAAAATTTTATACTTGATATTTCATTGGAAATACACGTTTTAATGTCCACTGTATAAAAATACATTTTAAAAACTGTCCGTGTGTATGTGTCCTGGTGTGTCTGTGAACACGATAACTCAAAAACGAACAGTTGATAAATGCCAAACTTGGTAGCACAAAACTGGTGACTCTACAATCAAAACTTGGGGAGATAAGTGCTCCAGAGCTTTAAATTACCAACGTTTTTCTTAAGAAACATGGTATATTTTATGCCACTTTTCCATAAAAGCTTATGATTTATCCTCAATAATATACATATATTTAATACAGAAACACCTGATCTCTAAAACCTCCAAATTTCAATTTAATCGTGGAAATTTTGGTAACACATTTTAATTGTGTTCACGACCTAATATTATGTGATAAGTACCACAGAAAAACTGGAGAGGTTACAATCAACACTTTGAGAGAAACGTGCACCAGAAATTTGAGTTGCCAACTTTTTTGGTAGGAAATTTTAGTAACAAATGAAAATGTCGTTTTCTCATTACTTTGTTGTGGCAGATGTACATTCTCTTCTTGTGTTCTGAAGTACGGCCTGGCGTTCAGTAAAGATAATATCTGTTTACCTGTTTAACATATGTTTTCATGTATGAATTGAATAATGACGCAAATTTATATTTACGAAAGAGTTAATTGCAGATACCGAAGAAATAGAGCTACATAGACATGGTTGTATTTCTCGATGTAACGCAGAATTTCGATGTAACTAAATGCAGTTTAGCTTAACGTACAAGTCTCAGAGGTAATTACTCCAGTTTTTTTACCAAGCATTGAGTGAAATCCTGGGAGTTCTCTCCGAGCTGCATCACTGCCCACCAACGAGAATAAAGCCATTCATATACATTAACAAAGCACGCGGCCCATCCTCACTGAATTGCATATGATGTAAAACACTCACAAAAGGGAAACGGAAAATCGTACTTGTCCTATAGCGTCATTTTCTCTTTTATGCTCGCGATTACCCCTACCTTTAGTTAAAAACACACTTGTAAATGTAATGTTAAAAATGCATATCACGTTGAACTAAACGTCATAACAGTGAGGACCCATGTTTTGTTGAAGCCTAGATAACCAAATTTCATTCACATGGCAGCAGTTTTTAGCTTTCATAATTGCACAGATAGAAACGTAGTAATAATTTTATGTTTCTTGAATTTTACTGATTCTGGTAACAGTTAAAGATATTTGGTAATATTTACGTGAATAGTTTAGCTAAGGTAATTATATCAAAACATTACCCCTTTCTTTAGTTAAAAAAACACTTGCAAATATCATGTTAAATATGCATATTACGTTGCACTATACGTCAAAACAGAAATCGTGTTTTGTTGAAGCCTAGATAAACATAGCTGCAGTTTTAAGGTTTTCTATAGTAAAGTTTCATAGTTGCGCAGGTAAAAATGTAAGCAATAATTTTATGTTTCTTGATTTTTACTCACTCAGTGGCTTTTAAACATATTTGGAAATATTTGCGTGACAGGAGACGTGGTTAGACCACTCGCCTCCCACTTGGGGGTCCAGGTTCGATCCCAAGCGCCCACATGTGGGATTTGTGGTAGACAAAGCGGCGTCTGGGCATGTTTTCTCCGGGTTCTCCTGTTTCCCCTGCCACTCATTCCACCAATTGCTCCATCATCACATTTCCAATCATCTACATCGCCTGCATTTCTTATCATCCACTTCTTTACGCTCATGCCTGGCTATCGGCCGACCACTCGTTCCAGGTTCTCCATTATGTGGTTTCGTGCCGCTGGCTTCCCGACAAGCTTCTGACCCCTAGACATCCACTTGTAAGTTCTAGGGAGGTGTCAGTCCTAAATATGGGGAGGGAAAGCCAAAAAAAAAATTACGTGAATAGTCATAGTGAAACAATCGTATCAAAACAAAGGATTTAGCTATTGAGAAGAAACAGTGTGTACTGCTGGATAACCTTGCCTTTAGTTACACGTTTAGGAAGCGCAGTAATATCTTACAATGTATAAAAATATTAAATAACATCTAAGTTTATAGTTGTGTAAGAAGCTTTTATGTGATTATCTTTAATTGCATCGCTCATGAGAGAATGTTCATGGATCATCCGATATTGGGCTTCGAATGGAGAGGACTGAAGGTTTAACACATCTCCCTCGACTGTTCTCCGCTTTGCCTATTATCCAAGGAGTTTCTATTCTATTAGCACTGTGTCGCCGTCAAGTCCGGTCACACCCACAGTAGGATGAAGGAAGGAGACTGATACCGAGTGTCGCAAAATGGCACGGCTGATCTAGTGAATACATTCGTACATCTTTATTTTAGTGTTGTGTCTAATCTTACAGAACCACAACGCTAGAATATTGCAGATTTTGGTTCAGTTTTAGACTGAGCCTTTCCTATTGGTTACTGAAACAATATGGTTGCGACAGGTTTTGAGATTTCGTCGATGTTAGGTTACGTTAGGTTAGGTGAATATAAATGAACCGGATAGAAAAATGGGGAAAATGGAGTTTTTGAAAATCGGCTCTTCTTTCCAATGCGAAATGCAGAGTATTCCATTCGTACTGTATGCTTGCGCATGCGCAGCCATGTTGGTCAATCTACCAATGGCAGAGTCGCAGTCCAAAACTGTCCTAGAATCTGCACCGAACTTTATCGCCGACACTGCCAAGTCTGAAAGAAACCAACGGAGTGAAGGATGGATGAATTGACAAAGCAAACGACGGCGAGGGACAGGAAATTCAGGGGCATGAAAGAAAACCTCCCTGGGATCCGGGGAAACTCTCGTAAATACCATAGGGTCAAGTAGGCCGGCCACGGACATCGAACACGCGACCTCTCCAACGCGGGCCACAGACCAAAGGCCCGAGCCTTCCCGCTCAGTTACTACATTTTAAGCTACTATTGGTGTATGTTTTCTCGAAAAGAATTTGACTTAATGGAAAAAAAATATGAGTCAGTTGGGAAATTTTGATGTACTGGCACGTTGCATTGGTACGTCATTTAGAAGTAAAATCGAAGATATTCGGTTCAAATCCCAGCTATGGCGACGGATTTTTCAGTCTGATTCTGCCTTTTGCTCCTCTGAAACATTTAAATTATTTTACAATGCAATAGCCCAACAAATTTTTACCTCCGCTAGAATAGCCATCCCTCCAATGGCGCTACAGCTCAAATGTGAGCCTTGAGCTCCCGAAGTTTGGCCTCTATGTGGTTCTATTTTGTGCGGCCACTTTCAGCAATGAAGCAGGTTGCCAGCATCTTCTCCAATTCTATCCTCCCATCTCAATTTATCGTCAGCCATCCAGTTCCTCCTGTTCCAGAAAAGTCTACCCTCAAGGTTTTCTTTGGTATTTGATCAAGCGGAAGTCGTTGTACATGTCCGGCTCATTCCAGTCGTTTAAGTTTTATACGAATGAGAATGTCAGGCAGCGTACATGAATAAAAACTAAAATTCATACTCCTCTCAGAGTTCATATATATTTTAATTTAGTTATGTATTATCCTCCACACCACTCAAATGGACTGCAGTGCATATTCTACATGCTTTGAGCTCAAAAATCGTGAAAGTTTGTTTCATTTGCTTGCTGAGAGTTCCTGTTGACATCCATAGGCAAGGACTGTTCCAATTAATAGCTTATAACCTTTTATTTTAATGGAGTTATAGGATAAAGATAAGGCTTTCAGGGTCAGGGCTCTTAGTCACTGGGGCAGAGCTTAGCACGTAGTGTCATTGTGGACCGTAGCGACTTGAGTTACCGTAAGGGATGAGAAGAGTTACCCGAAGGGCGATCAAATCCGCATGACGATGGGCCCAACGTTTCCAGATCGACCGCATATTACGCCGCCCGAGTCCATCACAAAAAGTCCGAGCCTTCTGAACTCCCCTGAAAGCACCCTTGGGAGGATCCTGACAGACTGGTATCGCAATAATGCTAGGGAAGAAATCTTTAAAAAGGTTATAACCACCGTCCAGCCGCAATCCGCCGAACACAGTCGCCTGGTTCCTCAACTCTGAAACAGAAGACAAGTACGCAATAGGTACAGGAAATGATGAACAGGTAAGTCGTGGTAGAATATGAACCAACCAGCATTCGCTTGCCGATACGGGGAAACCACGAAAAACCTATGGATCGAACCTACGATCTACGATTGCGGACCACCGACGTCATTGATTAAGCCACCCTGCTTTTTTAATGGCGGTATAGACACTTCTATATTTTATAAGTTTAGATAACGCAAAATATGCACTATTTGTTAGTTTTAATCTTCCATGAATGTCATTATTCTGTGTTTTATTGATGGTTACGTATACGCCAAGCTAAATAAAGATATTAACTACTTGTATCTCGGAATCTACTCTGCAAAAAGTTTGAAGTGAATCCCAAATTGATTAACGAAGCACCGAACAGCAGTGAACTTTTCTAAAGGATCCTTTCGAGGCCAGTGTACCTCAGATGTTAGGTTGTATGTACAGAACATGTTCGATATTCTGCTCTCATTTCCAATCGTCTTTTCCTACCTTGCCGACCCTAGTTGACCTCTTTCCTATTCGAGGGTTGGTTTATCACCTCTTCCCTGCTAGCTATTTCCGGCTCCTCCTATCCCAGCGTTCCCCCAGGCGTCAGCAAGACTATTCAGTAGATTACTGGGCTGATTTTGCTGAGTAATTCACCGCAGGGCTCCACACCTTGCCAAGACATGGGAAATGCCAGGTGAGTCTTGAGGTCTCTCCTGCAATTTTCACGCCCTCTCTTTCCGACTCGAATGTGCGATTGCATCTCTCCATATTCCGCCATGGATATTAACACCCTAAATCCAGATCGCCCTCTCCCACCTCAATTACCCATTCTATCCACCGTGTGAACGTGTTCATATTGCGTGACGTGCTTGCGTTAGGGGTTAACCGAATTTTAAAAAACACCAAAATGCTATTTTCTGGAAGCTTATAAAGGAGTAATCAGCAGAAAATTGCCAAGCTATCACTCTCTCACTTTGGATGACTTTTAAATTTCATCATTACTGGGTGCAAATTCTGATTGAACATGATATTTTTTTCTTTCATTCTTTAAAGCAATGTTCATAGCTACAACATACAATTCAGACTAAATCTGACTTCGTGTAGTGCAGTTTGGCAATATTTACTCAAGATCATACATTTTAATTATTTTTCACATTAAGGATATATGAATTATAAACTTTAAGAAAACATACAGGTTTTCCCCACTTGATCGTTAACTACAAATTAACTGAGCTATAGACGAGTAAGTGCATGTTTATTAATAGGTACTCCAAATTTTAAAACTTGTTTTCTCATAAAGCTTTTCCAGCATTTTTCCATTCTGGCAATGCTTCACACGATGCAGTGTTTAATTCATTTGTTTCAAACTTTAGGTAGTGCCTCTCAAATAAAGTTACCGCACATTTCTTTGAAATAGTTCAATTATGAGAAATAAAGTATTCATTTTTTAAAAATCAGAGTTTTGGAGAGTAGTGATAGTAATTCTTCTACACTAATTAGGGCTAATATGAAAATGTAATTTGAGTGAGCTATTTGTAAATTAATTTGCTATAAAGGTGGATTTTATGAGAATATTCTTAAACGTGCATTACATGACAAATTTTTAAAAATAACAAAGAATTTAGACAGTAAAACAATTATTTAAATAAGCATACAAGTAAGAATTTGGACACATGGCAAAACTATCACCATTATTGTAAATAACAACATCAGTTTAAAGGTGAAATGCGACCAAAAATTGAGAAGACTTAAATGTTTTTCACAATGAAGTAATATAAATTGTAAGGTTAAGAAACTATATAGCTTTATTATTTGGCACATTTGAACTCCCACTTAAGTGAAGCTATAAATGCAAAAGACAATAACTGCTTATTAACAGGCACGCGCAACTTTAAACCTTAAGGGTTTCGTCAACATGTTTCCTACTTAAAATGCTCCACACTAGGCTGTGTTTAACTAATTTCTTTCAAACTTGTTGTAGTGGCTCTCAAAAGCACATAAAAGAACATGATTACCTATATAATTTTTCTAGGCACTGCTCTAATAATGGGAAGATATTCAATTTTGAAAATGCATGTGTTTTGAGCATAAAAAGTAATCATTGTTCTAAGTAATAATACTAACAATAACAATAATAATAAACAATAACAACCACGATACTCATGATCATAATAATCCCTTACAGCTAAACCCCTTACAAGCCTGAGGCTACAAACCAGACTACCAAACTCATGCCTACTTACGCACAGCAGAGGTGGAAGATCATCCAATCGATGCGGGGAGTTGATATGGCCAGCATCACGGTTACCCGGCCGAAAAGTTGGCTATTATGTTTTGGATCGCTGCCTATCTCAGTTCCTCACTTTCCTCACGATGCTGAGTGGGTTCCTGTCCTATAACCCGATTTAGTAATCCGAACCCTCTTGAGTGGGACCGAACCCAGTAGCATTTCATGTTGGGGAAACAGAGCACTACGACCTAGCTCATTCGCTCCGGCGTACGAATTTTCAAGTAAAATTTAGGAATTAACATGAAATTTAAATGATAATTATTTTTGAACTCATCTACCGTAAAATTTTTGTGCTGTGAATATCTGCGAAGTTTGGAAAATTTCGGTATGGCGGTGGACTTTGTTTCGTGTAACAGAATGCTCTGGCGTTCGATGTGGGATGGACGCTCAATGGGACCTTTTCGTGGGAGAGGCGGTATCACTAGCATCAGGACGTAATATCTAGAGACGTTAGGGACCCCTCCTGTGTCTAAGCCTGCCGCCCCGGGTTCGATACTCCTTGTTACTAGACTTAACCTCTTCCTCTTGGAGGTTTCCAGAAGTACAACAGTAACTGTGCGCTTAAGTGCTGAAATCTCCTCCCTTTCTAATAACTGTAGGATTAGGATAGGATCTTCAGACACTTAGCTAGAGCACCGCACATAGACCCTGGGGAGCCTTTGTGTCTTAAGTAAACCCCGAGAAAGGAGGGAGGAATGAGAGGAAATACGCGAAGGGCAGCCAGACGCGGATGACACCGGCGCAAGCATGGACGACGATTCTAACGGATACAGTAGAAGGACTTACGGTGTCGAGCGTTCTCGCTCAGAAGTTTGGAGCCTCCGGTGGTTCCCTGAGGGGGCCCGAGATTGAGCAATACCAACCACACCAGGATAAACCTCTACAATGCGCAAGACATCGTCCAGCCACAACCTGCTGAACAACATCGCTTGGTCCTTCCAACTTAAACAGATGATAATCGGCTGATGGATGGATGGATTATTTCACTGCTTATGGTATGGCCTGTTGGCAGCACAATGTAATAATACGATGTATAATACACACAGTGTTACAATATAATATCAATAAAATAAATAAACGAAATGGAAATATAATACCCTGTAAGAATGACGATATATCATAGTATACATAGGAACACAAAATGGACAGCAAAATGTAACTAACCAGCATTCGTCTGGCGACCCGGGGATTTTTTTTGATAATGTTTAACACCCGCTTTTACCACTGTAGCACCACAGGTGATGGCACTGATTATAGATGAAATGGAATGGCACCGGGGAATGCGATGGCGGTGAAAACCGGAGAAACGGAAAAAAAAACCGCCCCTACGCCGTTTGTCCACCACTCTCGCGAATCGAACCCGGACCGTCCAGGTCCAACCACTCGTCCACGACGCGACTGGCGACTCGGGGAGATTCCCTAAAACAATTGGTCAGGTATGCCAGTCGCGGATATCGAACACACAACCTCCCAGATGCGAGTCGCACAAGCTACCGCAGCCCCACCTCGCTCCATTCCAATAACCATAACCATGATTTCGAAATAAGTATCGATAAATCCGCGAAACATTAAGTTTCTAAGGTTCATGTTCAGTTTCATTCCCCCGTAAAACTCGAAGTGCTTTGGCCAGCACACATTATTGGTCAGAGAAGCCAGGAAAAGCATAAAAAGACCAAAACGTAATAGAAAATTAATCTCAGTGACATAACGACGTAGCAAGGTAGAACTGTCAGATTTGCAAACCATATCTGATATGGCAGCAAGGCAATATTCGCTCAGCGATCGGATATTAGAAATGTCGTTTCATTGTTCCAAAAATAGGCGGACTGGGACTGGAAAAGTGTGGAATGGGGTGCTTTTAGTGATGACCAGCCATCACGGGATTTACGATCGCCAGAACACGCCCTACTAAATGCACAGCCACATTCCCTGCTCTATTTCACTAAGGGGAGATGTGTGAAGGCGCCTGGCCGGCCATCTTGCTCGCTTGGCCTTGTGGCCACTCCTGCAAGCAGATTACTTTATGTACAACGTGCATTAAACGTGGTCCATTCGTTTAGATCGCAAGTTTTCCCCTTTGTATACTTTCCATTTAATCCTAGAGAGGTGGCGCTTGCATGCTTACATTGATGATGGCACAGGCTGACTTATGACCCCAGATATAAAGCGACTGTTGAAAGCAAGCTGAATAAATATTTCTGTTTAACTATTACTTATATTTACCAAACACAGCTAATGCCACAAAAACCAGTTTAAATAAAATGTCATGTGTTCCATTCACATGACTTTGTCTACCTTTTCTGCAAACAAACCTCTTACAAAAGATTATTCTTCTATCTGCTTCATATTAATCGAGGTAAACATTAGAAGAGTACCCTTATCACTTACTTCCTTATAAATAAAAGGGAAATAAGGGAATACAGTAGGCTAAAAAAGGACAGTTAACTTTTCAAATGCTGCCGCTATGCGATTGACATTGAAATTACATTCCCTTTGCATGACCAGGAGTAAAACAAAAGAAACACGGATGACTTCTGTTTGTATTGAAAGTATTTTAGAATTGGAACCCATAATAAGGAATATCTCAAATGTTTATTACATAATTTGTGAGCATTTTGACGATATGTAAATCTGTGTAGTAAGGTAATGAATGCCTTGTTCAGGTTTACAGTTTACAGTTATGCAAACGTCGTTCAGAATGAAGAGGACTTCAGGGGATATTTCATGTAAAAGTATTTCATAGAAAGCTTTTTAATCAAAATCGTATTTATTTTTTAGAAAATCGAAAATTTAAAAAACTGTAGTTAGTGGTGGGAGATTTTCTTGAAAATCTTTGTATCGCATCCTTAGAAGGTGGGGAACTTTATTACCGAGTTTTTTTTTTTTTTTTTCTAAACTATCCTGTTCATGGGCACACGGTTCCATATTTTTACTTTCTCCATAAGTACTATGTACATAGTGTATAGAGAAAGTATTGCACTCCACCCAAAAATTCGATACCGAGATTTCACCGGAAATATTCCCTAGTACAGCGCAGACTAAGATATTTCTGCATATGTTCTAGTGTAAATGGCACATTTCTGTCCAAAAGGTTTTGTTGTGTGAAGAAAATAATCCTTCCATGTAGAAAATTGTCACAGGAATATACTTGAACAAAACCATCCTGTTGGAGGTATGTCATCCTCGGCTGCACTTCTTCAGCGTTCAGGATGTTGCTTGTAGTGTGGAAAGTGTAGTAGCCGCGGTTTCTACGTGTCAATTACATTATGGAACTTTCTAGACAAATTAGCTTTAACTATTTATTGTAATTTTTCAAGAAAGAGAAAGTATAGGCCTGTACAGAAAGAAAGCAAATAATAAATATACCAAGTAATTAAGTAAGAAACGGTCAAATAGTTATTTTATGCAACATTTTACAAAATATTTAATATACAGAGAAACATGTAAAAAGATGTGAAATGAAACTTCCCAGTATTTTTATAGTGTTTAACGCCCACTTTGATTGTTATGTCACCGCGAGCGATGACACTGATGATACAAGGAATGAAGATGGAGCACCGGTGGAATGTGATGGTGGAGGAAACTGCAGAATCTGAAGAAAATCCGCCCCTACACCGCTTTGTCCACCAAAAATTCCACATGCGGACGTTTGGGATTGAACCCGGGCAGATTAAGTGAAAGCTCGGCCTACTTCACAACAATATGCGTGCTAGAATTTCAAAACATTTTCTGTTTTCGTGAGAACATATAAATTAATAGAATATGTAATAACATAAGAATCCGGCTATGGCGATAAACATTACTTTTAACTGCGACTGTGCTTGCACAAAGTTTTAAGCAATGTGTACGTTAGCAAAAATACTTGTGAAGAAATCGTGACAGTGCTCTTTGGTAAATTTATTCCTAGGTAGCTTTTTGCGATTCAGTGTGTTGCATTTTCTTTGAATAATACAACCTTTTGTGAAACGGAAAACAGTACCGGAAGGATCGCGTTCCAGTTTAGGCAGATTTTTCTGTAAATACTCAAACAGTTGCACATGAACGTTTCAATTGTCCCCAATTGTTGCCAATTTGTCCAGCTTTTTCCTTCTCTTCCCCGTCATGTTTGTCATCAGGTTTGTTTCACCTAAGCAGGGACTTGAAATTGTTCCTCCTCTTCTGTACTTGGTTCGTTTTCAACTTTCAAACTCACTATTTAAAGTTCATCTTTGGTTTCGCTTCCTTCAGCACTTAATTTTTTTTTTCTTTTTCCACTTTCTTTGTTTGGGCTAATAACCTTAGATGATATTTCTCGTAATTTTCGAGTATCAAGGACCACATCGAAGGCTAAAAAAGATGTGTATTAATACCACAACAACGCAATAGGAATCACCTGAAAACACACTATAGCTACACAAACAATATGCCAGATGAGACATTAAACTGTAACGGGAGAGGTGACTGCCCTCCTTTCTGCTGAGGAACACAAGCTGCATTTTCTTAGGAATATACTGCCTGTACTCCATTGCTAATACTCTCTTAACAAATGCCAAGGAATGCTGTGAAGGCAAGGAAAAGACAGCGCAGGTATTCAGAAGCATTATATAAAGCTTTCAAATTTAGCTGATTGGGATCAGGTAAACAAATTTTGACTCCCCTCAATCGATGTTAGTTCTGTATTGCTGGTCTGAAGAACAATAAAATTCAAAGAATATTCAACTAACCAGCGAGCGATGTGTTTAGTATATATGAAATTAAGAGGCGGTGATATACCACTTCTCTCAAGAAGTTTCAGTATCATTGATATACAAGGAGAGTCTAAATGCATTACTAGAGCGCGCAGGCTGGCAACTGTTTGAGGGATTGCGACTGAACAGCGATACGGGATTGATGACGTCAGAGATAGGTTGAGGGTTCTTTGCATTCATTTTCCGCTCACAACTCGTGTGTCTACTGTTCCGGTCTCCTTGTTTTGTCTTTTCTGCTCAAAAACAGGTTCGGAGGGCACGTGAAGCTTGGGTCTACAGGTATTGTTTGTGCAAAAGCCTCGTTAACGTTTGGTTTACCTGGACGGAATGTAATTTCGCCACAGTACCTAACCGCTGAAAGCGGTTTTACCTATGCGATATTGTAGGAGAAAATATTTGGTTCACAAGCTTTTGTGTCTGTGTCCGCCGGGCGGTGTTAAAATTCCTCCGCATCCTTAGGCCTGAACGCAGCCGGTCACTTGGGCGGTCACCCACCCAAGTGGTGACCACGCTCAATGCTGCTTAACTCGACGCGCCGCTTGTGTGGCCACCGAGTTAAGCAGGCCAGGTGGGAGGAAAGTTGGTAGGATTATGGGTGGGTGGTAGGTTCCAGATTAGTCAGGGGGGGCAGGGTTACAGCTGGCTGGTCTCCCAATCGGCTGCGACCCCTCCCGTTACTGCGAAACCTGGGGGTGTTTGGATTAGGGGATGGCAGTCTCTCAGGCCAGCGACCCGAGAGCATCCCTTGGCAGGGGGTAGGATTTTCTCCTTCTTGGTGCCCTATGGTTGTAGTCGCCCAAAGTGCGCACCAGAGGGTTGGGTATCATACAACGTGCGGGCTCGTTCCCTCACGACGTCGATGATATACGGGATTGCGGAGTATGTAGGATGTGAGATGGGAATCTGCGCCCAGTATCGTAGTTCATCCTTAATGCCCTGTTCTGAACGGTCTGAAGTCTGCGGATTGTGGACGGTGCCGCTGACCCCCAGATCTTGCAGCCTTACAGGATCAGGGGAGGAATGATCGCCTGGTACAGGCGCAGTTTGAGGTGTTTAGGCATGGCGGATTTCAAAACTGGGTTCAACTGTCTGAGGGCGGCGTAGCCTAGCCCCACCTTGCCCCTTACATGTGGCGCGAAAGTGAGCCCGCGGTCGAGGAGGACCCCGAGGTATTTGGCGGTGGTGACCCATGGGATCTGCCGCCGCCTCAACCTTAGGGGCCGCACCGGCCGCCAGCGACGGACTTTCGCCCGGAGAAGAGCAGAACTCTTCCCTGGACTGTTGGCCATCCTCCACTTTTCGCTCCACCGGCCAATGGCCCGGAGCAGTCGCTGTAGTGGGGGGAAACAGTAACGGGCATTTTTGCTCTGTGCCATTATGAGGACGTCATCGGCATATTGGCACAGAACAGTTCGGGGTTCCGTCGGGATGTCAGACATGTAGGCAGCAAAGAGTAATGAGGACAGTACGCTGCCCTCTGGCACTCCAGCCGCTATGGGTCTGACGGTAGAGTGTTTCCCCTCCACTCTCACCCGGAATGAGCGTTCCCGGAGAAAGCTGCTTATCAGGGTGAGATAGGGGGGAGGAACGCCTGCTTGCTTAAGTTTTGAGAGGAGCCCCTGATGCCAGATAGTGGCGATGGCCTTCTCCACGTCCAGCAGCACCCAGACCGTCTTGAGGTTGCCCTGGAAGCCCAGGGCAGCCTTCTCGGCGAGGCGCAGAAGCTGCAAAGTCGTGGGGTGCCCTCGACGAAAACCAAACTGGTGATCCGGTAGGAGGTACCTTTCCTTGAAGAGAGGGGTGAGCCGGGGGAGGAGCAACCGCTCAAAAACTTTTGAGACGGTCGGGAGTAAACTAATGGATCGGTAATTGCATGGGAAGACAGGGTCCTTGCCGGGCTTTAGAATGCATACTACCCGCGCCTCCTTCCAACAAGTTGAAAAGTAACGGAGTTGAAGGCATGCATTAAAAATCCGCGTCAGATGGATCACGGCTGTTCGTGAGCGGTCTTTGTATAACAACAATGCTACCAATAGTAATAAGACGAACGCAATTGGGCAAATATAAATGGAGTTACTAATATTTGCTCCTCTCTCCCTAAGGATACTATAGACAGGTACTGAGTGGGCATTGCGTTGTTCTTGGATATTACGAGGTTTTTACACAAATTATAAATTTGCAGCGGACTTCTATTTTCACGTTACTCAAATGCGCTCTTTACACATTACAACATATTCAGACCTTCTTGCATTTGCATTAACTTCCGAAAAGATACAAATTATTCGAGAGTTTCATCACTGGCATGGAGAAGGTTGAAGTTATTGTGGCTACTAAACATCAGTATTATATCTAATTAAGAAATCGGTTGTGCAACATGCAAATGTACGTTTTAAGTTGTAGTGATTCCTTTCTGCATTTCAGCCACGCTTTGTGGGGAAGTAAAGTATGCTGTCAATTCAGTGGCTAAAATTATGCTGGGAAAACAGATGTGGTCATGCTGAGAAGGGTGGGGTTAGTATTTGTCATTATCAACCCTAACAGCTCCGTTCCATTATGGACCACATTTTATGCACGACAGTATAATTATACAGTTTCAACTTTTATGCAGGATTGGGAAGGTCCTTAGATACAGATCACAAGAACTGTATGCGCAGTCACAAACTTTAAATGAAGAAATTCTTCTAACAGAGTTTATCTGGCCTCTATCACTACGCTAGAATGGTCATTCCATGAATAAGATTCAATTAATAATCAAACGTAGCCATTCTTTATAAATATAATTTATGTTGATTAAGCAACTAATCAACGAGCAAAAAGGGTTTATATCTTTCGGTCGAGTGCACGGAAACCTACTATGCTTTTAGTTTCCTATGGTAGTTTTCTTGATTAATGGTTATAGAATCATTTGTGTTCTACCACATCTTGGTGAACCAAGCTCTTATCAGCTTCAATTCAAGTCTTACATAAACATATCAGCCAATGGCTAAAGGTCAGGCCTAGGTGAACGACGAAAGGGAAGCAGTAAAAGAGGACTCCACTTTAGCGAAACGAAGGCATGCTTATTAACGACTCACCAGCCCTTAGATGTGTCCGCCTCATATTAGTTTTTGTGTCAAAGGTTTGGTACTCAAATATTAATCTGCGAGTTTTAGTAGTGAAACAAAACGTAAGGGTGGTGGCACGTGTATCTCTTATTGAAACAGCTTTCAAGTTCGAATCTTGTCTGGGAATAATTTCTTCTTTTTTATTGTTTTCCTGTCTCTCCCTTAGAAGCGAATGATGATTAAACTAATTTGAACTTTAGTTAAATTATGCTTAATTGAACTTTGAAAAGAAAATACATAGAAAATTAATGCAAAATAGTGCACAATATGTTTATCTTAATTCTAAGGCCTGCTTTTTCCCATTTGTCCAATGGTCAAGCTACTGCCTCTGTCTCTTTCTACCGTTTCTTAAAAATTGCGCATTTAATTTAATGAAATTACATACGTCTAGAAAAAAAGTTCTTTCATCTGTTGTATGCTCAATAAGTATATGCGTATGCTTCAACAAAAAGAGTTAATGAGTGAAAAGCAGAGATGCAATAATCTTCCGGGTGCGTTCAGTAGACTTTACCTGCAAAAGGGCGGTGCGCTCAAACCAGGTGAGCGCCTATGAGCTAACTACGGTCAGCTACACTGAAATATTGATGCACTGGTGCGAGATGTTTACCGTGGTAAGTATTTTTTACCCTGGTAAGCTGAACGTCCATCACAAGTATGTTTTAGATAATGACACACATGGTGACGTGTGGAGTGCTAGAACCAGGTAGTGGTTGGGGACTGGGGGTTACAGGTGGTTTAATATTCCCTGACCAATATTAACCGCTTCGCATGATATAAACATTATTCTGTGCACTTGACTTAGGCATGTCCGGTATTTGAGTAGTAAATTCAAACAAAGAGAAATAAACTGCTAAGCCAGGGAAGGATTCTTGGTTTTGTTAAGGAAAACGAAACAACAATCGTTTTAAACGGTCAAACTTTTGAAAACACAAGTATAACCTCTAAGCAGAGTTATGAACAACCTGAAACAGCCATGTATTGCAAATATTTCTAACATTAAAGCTAGGATCTATTAAAACCAATATGATAAACGCATAGCACCAATTGAAGCTCAATATTGGTTTCGTTTCATTCTTCCAACATAATGTGGTGCAAAATTCTGAATCCGATAATTCCGTTATCTGGGAACTATGTCTCTTTTATTTTCCAAACTCTTACTAACGAAAAATTCTTTCACATACATTACGATATTAACGAGTTCATAATAACTGGCATTTGGTTAATGAGTTTGATAACAGCAGTAGTTGTTCTATGTGACGTTGATAGACAATATCTGAAATAGCTTCGCATATGAGCTTTGATCCTGCTTAAATATATTAGAAAAATATAAAAACAGCTGTGTTAAACTGACCATGTAAAAACTCTAACAGCCAATTTTATACATTTACACAAAAAATATCACGGCTTCTGCCTCAAAGATTAAACCCCAAATACTTTGAACATGAATTTGTATATACATTTGTGACATTTATGAAAATTATAACGGTAGGTTAAAGAATTAATTTCCATCGTGTGTACTTTATTCTACTTAAAACATATTTTAAGGCTGTAAAGTAATGAACTTATAGTTATTAGTTTATTAATTTATTCAAGTTCAACATAACTAGAATGAGAATTGTTCCACAGAACTACTTACGTATTGTCTTCCAGCACTTATCATCTGTTGTTTAATGTTTCATATACTGTTCGTGTTTTCTCTTCGACTTCACCTGGAATATCTATAGTGTTTCTGATATAGATACAAAAAACGTTCTCTTTTTTTCTTCCAGACAAACTGTAAGTTGTGAGAAAACATTCTCCTTTACTCGTTCCAAAGCAGCAGCTGAAGTTCCGGGCTTTTCTTGTTCAATGATGCATTTCAAATTCTCTCTTTGAATGCCGTACTGCATGCGAATGTTTTATACTTTCTCAAGCAGAAGTAGTCTATTTTTAAAAATAAGCGCAAAGCTAAGCTTTTCCAGAAGAAAATCAAGTTCGGTATTATAACCTTCCAGATTTCTACTCTACAACTCTATCTTTGTGCAACCTGGTGAACGAAAGAATCATTGTAGATCTAAGGATGCTAGTAGACGTATGTATACTTAGGAGCAAAAAAGAGTGGCCGGTTTCCCTTGATCGCAATAATGTTTCTTCTCTTCCTATGTTTTCCATGTTTATTCAACCAGTACTAGATTCCATCTAGACCTTGTAACATCTCCTTTGACTTGAAACAGATCCCTAGGTACAGTCATTGAAAAGATGATTGAGCGCACTCTGAGAGCAGAATATTTCAGTCCCACTTCGTATCGCAGGGAGGTTTACACTGGTCGCTATTTCCAATATGCATCTAGACTTACCTAACAGTGTCTGCGACATATGTTATCACCTGTCGTACATATTAACAGGCTGTGTCTTGCAGCGTGTTGTGCATTCGTATTGGTTTCTGATAAAAAATTCGACAACAAGCGCCAGGCTTCCCACTCTTTGTTAGCCAAGTAAACAAACCCAAAAGTGTATCTTCCTGATGCTTGTTCATTGGTAGTTATACATATAGGTGAAGCAACCAATTGCCAATCAAATGAATCAACCAATGAGCTGGTTCAGAAGCCATGAAGCACCCTGAATACGATAAATAAATCACGTTATCATAAGAATCATTGACTAGTATTACAGCGCATATATGGATGTGGCAGGATGTGTCAGCAGACGCCTTTAGGTTCAAACAAATATAGCTCAGAGGCAACGCAAGCGCTTTCAAAAATACTGAACCTGTGTTCAAACATCTGCAATAGCATACGTATTTCTCCACCATTTATATTGTTTCTTCTATCATATTTTCTAGTTCACATTCATTATTTTACTAATACAGAGTTTCTACTATATATATGCTATATATAATTTGAGTATTAGATTATATGCAGGTAATATTATAACAACCAAAATTTACAACTACTGGTGATAAGCTTGATGCCTTTGTCGTTATGTTTCTTTCTGTGTTGGTCAAATGTTTGTGCTTTCTTCCATTAGTCAACGAAAGAGGTCCTCAATCACTACTACAACGACACACTCATTCATATTTTAGCAATGGCAGAGACCGTTTATAACGTTCTTCTGTTGTCACCATGGTTTCACAGGGTTGTAGGGCCACCAGAGCGCGTAGCATTTGTGATCTTCCACAGTCCACTGCGAGGAGCTGGGAAAAGTTATATCGTGAAGAGCGACAGGTTTCTACAGGGAAGATCACTGGTCGCTCGCGTGTATCTACCGAGAATGAAGACAGGTCTCAGGCAGAGGTCAAAAGAGATCCGTTTCTGACTGCTACTGAATGCAAGGCTTTATCTTTATTCCTGGGCAGTGCACGGACGGTTAGCAACCCCTGTAAATATGCCGAAATTCGGAGTAGATGTGCGGCAGTGAAGGAATTACTAACTGAATCCCGCAAAATTGACAGGTTTGCTGCATATGCAGTACGAAAACTTCGATTGGAACGAATTAGTTTTCTCTGACGAAGCTACGTTCTGTACTGCCTATTCGACTGTGTTTATTTACAGGCCTAGTGGTCCTCGATATGATATGCGCTATTTGGCCACTCGTGCAAGGAGTGGTCGAACGAGTGTTACTGCTTGGGCATGGATATCTCGGGAAGGTGCAGGTATGCTGGAACGTGTTCATGGAAAGCTGAATGAGGAAGACTATTCTGAAATTCTAGAACGCGTTCTGCTTCCATCTGCCCAAGAGCGTTATCCTGAATATATTGTTAAATTCCAACAGAATAATCATGCGTTCCACAAGTCGGCCAAAATTGAAAAGTGGTTTTTGAAACTCACGGATACCTTAGAGCAGATACCGTGGCCTCCAAAGTCAGCAGATCTTAACCCAATTGAACATGTTTAGACGAAAATAAAGCAGATGCTTTATAGAGGTCCCAGATTGAATAATGCTACACAACTCTGGTGCGCCATAACAGACACTTGGAGTTCACTAGCAGAAGACTTAATTATTTTCAAACGCTGGTGGAATCTATGCCCCGAAGATTGAGGGCAGTGATAGCAAACAATGGGGCCCACACAAAATATTAGGATTTGTTTTCTCTATTGTTGTTGTTTTTTTTTTAGCCTTTGGTTATTTAAAAGCAACCGGAAATCAGGTTGCAGTATTTTTATTTGTTTTATAGTTTGTAAGAACAGCAAATAAAAGATTTGATATTTCATAAGAGTAAATGAGATATAACGTAATTTTAACGGTTGTGAAGCATACTAATATGAACTAAAGACTAAAATAATAATAATGATATTAAAAACTAAGTGGGTTACCGGCCTCTAACCTACTCTAGGTAGCAAACTGAGTTACATTAGTACTGAGCCATTTCTACCTCTGAGTACTATTTTCCCTGTTTATAAAGAACTAAAGCGGGCAGCTCAACTATCAAGGTTTGGCTTATTTTTTAGTGTTTCTGCGCATATTAGCGAAAAACAGTTATTTTGGTTATTCCCTGGTTGCTATTTTATGTTATAAAGCAATAAACTACGTCTTACCTCGTTGTATAAAAGCATGTTTAGTGTAAACCCTGCTTGTGTAACTTCGTGTGTTTCCGTGAGGCCGAAGCGATACTTCGAAAGGTTACAGCGCATGACCGTACAAACATGAACCAATGAGCGATTTCATACAGCAAAGGTGATAAGTAGAGAGAGCATTTGGGGTACGTAAAGGTTAACTTCACTGCACATTTAGACGTAGATGCAAGCAGCAAGTGCTCTTCGAACTAGTTTTTAACAAAGAAAATGGATATGCCGCTTTATTTATTGACGTTCTTTAACTGCTGTGGTTCTCAGCATGCCATTCAATACTGGGTGTGAAAGACCGCTTAATTTTGCTCAGAGGCCTCCTTATCAGGCTTGAGGTTCTTTTATGTGCCATAAATCTACGACATGGA
The DNA here is from genome assembly GCA_030762935.1 of Hymenopus coronatus. Taxonomy (NCBI): domain Eukaryota; kingdom Metazoa; phylum Arthropoda; class Insecta; order Mantodea; family Hymenopodidae; genus Hymenopus; species Hymenopus coronatus. The sequence goes on from CM060900.1 coordinate 40,345,382, forward strand.
ACCAACAGCTTTACATCTCTTCTGAAGGGAGTCATGCTAAAGACTTTTACGTCCCAAAAAAGCCATCGTCCTCCTCTGGGTTTGAAACCCTGACTTTGGGTGTGTGAGGTTAACACCACAGAGCGCGACATTTAACACAAGGCAAAATAGAGGAGGTAGGAGCGGTAGCCGCAACACTTACGAGTGAGCAATGAATGGTCAGACGCCATCAATCCCGGTTTAGTTCCTGAGTTGGTCACTATGCGCACATGGTGAGGTGGGATCAACGCATTGACCATAGATAGCGCTATAGGTTGAAATCACAACTTCCGGGCGTGGAACTGACAGAATTCAGTTCTGGGAACTTTTCTTTGAAGGTATATGGTTCTCTTGCGTGCATTACACATTACATGGGACCAACGACTTTATTTCCTTTACAAAGGAAGCCACCCTAAGGATTTTTGTAATAAAAAAAACCATTTCCCATTGCCTGTTTTGAAACCGCATCCTTAAGTATTAGAGGATAGCATGTTTACCACTACACCACGGAAAGCGACTTATTTATAGTTATTGTTACGTTTAAATTATGACCCTTCTTAAATTAGATTTATAGATAAATACTAGTGGAGAGACATTAGGATGCTTTTCTACAGTTATTGTATCCTTACTATCATAATCGCTGTATTATTGTTGGAATTTCAACACTCTAATACAATTTCACATAACTTCCTTATTTAGATCCAGTAAATAAAACGCTTAAAAATGTATCGCAAATGTCTTACCGTACACTGGCGACAAAGTATACATCTCCCAAATCTTACCACTAAGGAAAACTCTACACCTCTTCGTTTTCCGTTATCTAAGACAGCCAAAGGCACTTCAACGTTTATCGGAGACCAACTAAGTATCGAGTAATAAAAACAGAGTGTATTACTAGCATTATAATGTGATTCAATGAGTATTTCGCGATCATATATGTAATTATTCTATTTGAGAAAAGGAAGAATTTGGCATTGAAGCTCGTAAGAGAGTTATTCTACTCTTTGTAAGGAAATACTGAACGGTTGCTTATAATAAGTCTATCTTTATGCACGTTGAAACGCAAAATTAGGCCACAATTGCCATAGCAGGCATGGCGGAAGGATTAAATTAAAAATGTGCATATAAATGTAGGTAGTAGTGATCAATTTTTTTAACTTATGAGTTTTCCTAAGAGTAAATTTAAAATGGGTGTTTGCTTTAATGGAAGATATTTTGGGATATAGAACTTATGTTGTACAGAAATGTCTTATATTGTGATATATTATATCAGATGTTATATAATTCAAAATCTTCTCGGGCTTCTAGCCAGGTAAAAACTTGGCTTGACAAGCCAAGTTTTTACCTGGCTAGAAGCCCGAGAAGATTTTGAATTAACACGTCGCCAGGAAAGCTTTAGTTCTTATTTTAGATGTTATATAGTCGAAAATATTGAAATGTTAACTATTCATTTATAATTCACTTACTATTTTTTTTTAAAAAAAATCTCTTATATGAAGTTTCTACTTTGCACCCTCCGATGGATGTACTTATGTAGCGGTAGATCTATATACTAATCATTGTTATTAGTTTCGTCCTCGGTGGTTTAGGACTTACATGCTAACCTATGTCTCCCGTTGTCGTGGGTCCAAACTCGTGGGAGGGCGATGGATTTTTTGGAAATAAAAATATTTGGCATAGCTTCCTTCGGAAGGGATGTGAAGCCGGTGGTCTAGTGCCGCAGCTTTAAGGCATGTAAAAGAAACTAAAACCTGATAAAGTGGCCTCTGGGCAAAACTAAGCGGTATTTCATGCTCAATTTAGAAGGGACGCTGAGAGCCTAAGTAGTTAAACAAACGTCCCTAGGTAAAATTCAATTTATTTTCTAGTAGTGAACAGATTTGAAAACAAATACGACATTCACAAAAGAGTTCAACAACACAGACAAGAAACCCGGAGTTTAGAATTGTTGCTTTGGAATATTTATATTTACCTCATCACTGTTACTCCAAAATGCTTTTGCTTCCTTATTAATGTCCAAAGCATAGTGCCGTAACAAAAGTAGAGATCTTGCCAAGGTCTTAATAAATCTTGCTCCACTCCTTGCGAATTTCACCAACTCTGTTCCTCGCTGAGCGGTATGCCTCTTCAAAATATGGTCCAGCTGCCGAAGTGTAATCTACCAAGCTGGTTGCCTCACTTGTGGAGTACCGTTATGACAATGCCTCATTTAGTTTTAGTGCAATAACAAAATACAAATAATGCTCATCATGACGGCTATCATACATTTCAGAACGCAAAAATGTCTTCGTCCCTTCATCTAGATTTTGCTGCAATTGAATGTCTTTCTCTGTGTACCAATCAGAGTGAAACTCTTCCTGGAGGCGATGTCTGAACCACCCCTACATTACACATTGACGATCACGTCATTGATTAATGTGTATGTCACTGAATTGCTTTTCGTGGCAGTCACATAGAGGACTGATGGCAAATTAGTGTAATCAAGTATTGGTTACCCAAGCCGGATATTTAAATCAGTTTTTGAGGAATGGATTAGCGCTAAATAATCTGCAAAACTAATGTATTTATTTTTCAATTTCTCTTGACTTGTATTTAAACATGATATGACTGTTTATAATCTTTATTTTTCTGGTTTGTATACAGGCTATTCCGAAACAAACGTAACGAATGTAACAGTGTTATGAGGTATAATTGAACTAGTTCAAAGTTTGACGTAGGAGCTTCGAAACTGTCTTATATATGGTTTTATCTAATACTAAAAATTACAGCATTCTGAGATTAAGCAGCGCACGAAGCACTAGTGTGCCAGCATACTCACGCCACAGAGGGCGTTCTTGGCAACACGAAAACAAACGGGTTTCTCATTCTTCGTTATCAGCAAATCTAAGCTTTCAGGTGAAGGGGCAAAGCTACTTATTCAAAATGCTACTTATGACACGGACTTGTCGAGATTTCTCTTGCATGGAAGCATACGTATTTTGCCCTAATGAGGAGCATGTTGTACTTATTATGCAAATGACTTTGTAATTATACTGCTAATATTTAACTCTCAACAGTTAACTGTAAATGACAACAAGAGCTTGCTGTTAAATGTAAAGTGGTTTCATTTAGTATTACGAGTTAAAGAAATTCAACAAACTTCTTGTCTCACTGCACAAGGGTTTAATGTGGTTTATAGTCAATAGAAATGGCAGCTGGAGAGGTTGTACGGGTTGGGACCATAATTTATGTTAATATTGTAACCAATTTTCTAATTGAGAAACTTTATCATAAAATTTTCTTTCACTTCGTTGTAGAAACTTCTAACGAGTTTTAAGGTTGTTGTTTAGACCTGCGCCAATAATTTTTTAAATAAGCTAAAAAACATTTCCCATTAATGTCTATGTTTTTCCCGCCGTATTTCTCGTTTATTGATTCGCGTTTACGGCGAATCTTTTTCTTTTTGCACCGTAACGTTCCTTGGAAATATGTACAAAGAGCGCCAAAGAAAATCTCACTGCACCTTGCGTCAACGCCACATTATTTGTATTTACGTGGCCATATGAAGCCGTGGTTGGTCCATGGTGCAAGGGTGCGTCACCCCTGCTAAATAGCTACCCCAATAACCGCAACAAAGGCTACAAAATGGGGTAGAAGTGTAATATATGTTCACGTTCTCGATCGTATTGGCTCAAATTGCAGACCTCGTATCATGACTGGTAGATATACCTTATCAGCTAGTACAGGACCAGACTGAAAAGACCCCAAAAAACGATACAAAATCCACCAAATATTTTCTTTTGCGGTGAGTGTACCAAACTCAGATTTAAACTCACTGGTCTTTGCTTAAGAAGATTTTATAGAATGAGGGACAAAAAAAAAAAAAAAAAAAAAGAATGAAAACGTTCTCGTTTCTTTGCCATCATGCTTAATCCAAGGCTTTCAGAAGGTATTCTCCAGATACAACTCAAAATAAATATTGTCAAATTCAATTAACTCAGCAGACTAAAATGTGAATACAGACAACGACAACCATAAAGATAAGAGACAATGTTCCGGCGCTTTTACGGAACTCATTAAATTTATCCATGGGTTAGTAACCATCTCGAACAAGTTGATAGCATCGATGTGCTCTCGCTGGAATATCAGCGACATCTTTGCCGAAATTGGAAATGCGACTAGTGTTGTCATTGCTCAGTGTAGAGATTTGAAATACGCTTTTGCTCTTTCACGAGCGCTGCTACCAGTCGCGTAGCTCATCTCATAACTTAGAGAATATACATGTTTTTGGATAGTGTTTAACGCCCGCTTTAACTACTTATGGCACCGCAGCCGGTAAAATATACATTGCGGATACTAGTGCTACTGGTGACAAGCTAGCAGGACTATCTTACAGAAGAACTAACCTACTTTTGTTATCGAGTTGTTTTGGAAAAGTCAACATCTATCTTCCATTATTTAAGAAGTATATAGCACCTTATAGTTTATTTTATTATAAGCCCTATGTTACAAGAATTAGAGTCAATAATTATATTTTTCAGGTGTGTTGCCACGATATTTAGTATAAAGTGAAAGGTTAGTTTTCATAAAATGTAAACCACCTTGATCATTAATACTCATAATGCTGTATTTTAATACACGAAAATGTATTACTAGGAATACAATGCAATCACTCATGTAAAAACAATGATTCATGAAGTTTTAATCAACTAATACTGTTAGTTGCCAATTGCATACTGTTTTACTTGCTGTATCCTTTGTAAAACTCTCCTAATTGCTTATTTTCTCCGCATTGTAAGCTTTTGCAAATATAGGAATCAATATCTCTAAAACTATTTTACCCATGAAGGTGACATTTTCTGAGCTGCTAAAACTTTATATGAGAGTTAATATCGTTTTAATAGTTTTGTTGAATTTTAAAATTATATAAATGTGTGATTTTAACCAAAATAGAATAGAATATTAATAAACTAGTCCACTCGTTTTCGTACAAATACTATTTTCTGGATCTAACATAAGCTTAGACTCTTAGAACAGGGGTTTATAGTAATTGGTACATAAATAGACAAATATATCCAAAAATTGCTTTTCCTACGTAAAGATTGAATGCCTGTCATATGCCTCTCCTTGGAGGTACCAGATTATTTGAGCTTTTCTACTCCAAGTAGTGAAAGTAATTATGCTCGTATCTTATTGGTTTGGGTGATATTTACATTACAATACCTACTGATATATTGCTTATGCATAAATAAGTGTAACTACGAGGTGTCCTTAACACACATTATTCTAAAAATGGTTGAGGGAAAAATATAGGTTATAATTGACTTGTATTGGTTTGTTTTGTTTATAACACAAATCACATACGAAGCAAATTAAACAATATATAAGTAGTTTATGACATTGATTCTCTACTATTCTATCAGTATTTTAATGACAACACAATACAGATTACCGGACACCACTGCGTGAAGCAGTGAAAGACTCAGATATAAACCACACCGGAACAGACCAGTGACCTTAGTACCATGTGCACAGAACAGATACGGCATGCTTTGTAGTTGCTTGTCCCTGTTCTATTTGGCGCACTGTCTCATAAAAGCAGGTAATATAGAAATGCAATATTATGCTATACTTCTGCAATTGAGCACTGACTTTTTTTTTTTTTTAGAACATTCAGTAATTATTGTATATCCACACTTCGTTGGAGGAGATTAACACATTGATGAAAACGAAACTATTTTTTCCTGTAGAAGGAACTTTTGTTGTACCGTTAGATAAAGGCAGCCTTCTAAAGCTATTTGTATCCGAACTAACACTTTTGATCGTAGCCTTTATCTGCCTCAGAGAAAGCCAATAGCGTTTTCCAATCCCTTTAGGTGATTTATCTGGAAGGGTTTCAGTCCTAAATCTAACTTGCTGACACATTTTACTTCCCACGACTATCCCCTATGCGATATATTTTGCGCCAGCTCAAACTTCTCTTTTGACTAATTCATGCACTTCTTCCAATTTTACTAACATCTGTAATTAAGTGTGCCTTTACTTATATCTGATACCTTTCACAAATTAAGAAACCCCATTATTTAACATGGTACATCATAAGACATTATTTGTAATAGCTCATTAGTAGTTATATATTTAGTACGATTGGTTGCAAACAACTGGGCCAATTCCTTTGGTGTCCTATAGTGTGTTTATTTATTTGTCGTTGGTAGAATCCTCAATCAATTGTATTTCACACCTGCCCGGTTGTGCTAATCCGATTGGTTTCAATAAACTGAAGAACCAAGTGGTGGGAAGCGGAAGCACCTTGTCTGAGTAGTTAGTAGGTAAGTTCCAGCTAATGCGTCCGTCTCCTATTGGCTTTACCTAAACATTCGGACACTAAAACGCTTTAACAATGAATAGTGGTCGTTTTCGGGCCTAGGACTTAGACAAACATGTAAAGTCATTGCATGAAGTTACTGGTAAAATTGTCCTCTTCATTTATTTTCATTGGGATGCAACAAAAGAGATGTACAACAATCATAAAACGACTGTTCTTATTGAGCAAGATTGTAGCGCTCCGAAGGCTGCGGAACTGTATGGATATGTCTAAGAAGAGTGACAAACAGGTGGAAGAAATACCACGGGTTACCGGACAAGTTTGGTATTAGAAACAAATATAAAAACTTGGTAAGGAGCTGAGTTACACACAAATAAACGATGTACAATGAAAAAGAATTACTAAAATACGCAAAATAGAATTGTTGCAGTACTTGAAAAGCATGAGGAATCTTGTTTGTATTAATTTTTGTCTTTTGCAGTACTCTGATAATAAAATGTATTTATACTAACATTAACTTCGAATTAATCAAGAAAAGGCAGAATCAGAATAAAACATTAAGTACGAGAGTCAGAATCCTAACCACTGATCTTCGGCTTCAGTTGCCGCTGGGATGTCATTGTTAGCGCTTTATGACATTTTCAATATCATTTGGATATTTCCTATTAAATCCAGCTATACTCAAATACCATTGAGATGACACACCTCAATGATACAAACATACTTTTTCATTCTGATTGTACCTTTTCATTGTACGGAAGAATTAATATGCCGGCCTGAGTGACTCAGTTGGATACGCCTTGGTCATCTAATTCCAATAATTAATAATACTAAGTTTATCAAATTTTCTCTACAAAATCTAAAACGGTTTTGGATCCCAGCACCTGTACACATACTCCATCAGGAAGAAAGGATGCTGTTACCCAAGAAGCCGGAGATATTATAGTATACTTCAGCGTTGGTAATATAGATATAAGGTCTTGTGTGTTCCATTCTCGTGCCTTTCCCTAAATTATCTATTCAAAAAACAAGTTTTTCAAAATCTTATTCTTATATCTACTTCGTGCTAATTGAGATAAATATTGACGGAAAAGGTCTTATTTGTCTTGTACTTAAAAGTAAGTAATAATGTAATACACTAAACTATTCCGATAGTCAAATCTTTTTACAGAGTTAATGACATTAAAATTCGGCTCTTTTTTGCATGGCCAGGTATAAAAGCCCCCCCCCCCAAAAAGGGACAAAAAACGAAATAAAAATTAAAAAACGAAGCAAATCATCCTATTTGAGAAAAACATTAAATATGGAAAATTTAAACCAACAATGAGGAATATCTCCAAAATGCTTTGCTCCATAAAAATATTGTTTGATATAAATTGTGTTTTTTAGGGAGATCTGGATATTTATATATTAGGAGTCCTCCTCTTACGCTTTTGCAAATGTCATTCAGAATGTAGAAGACTTTAGGGACTAATCCCATAAAATTCAATATATACATTACATTTATCATGAATATATCTTAAATATTTAATAAAAATCAGGAGAATCATAATTTCAAAAACTGTTCGATATATATCATCCTCGTAAGATGCGAAATTTAAATATTATGTTTGGTAATTAAAGAACGTTATGTTTTTCAGTTATTCTATTCACAGATATAAATAAACACAAACTCACATATGGACCTATTCCTGAAACTGTTTGAGGTCACCAAAAAACGTCTATTTCCCGTGAAATTTCTACATCAAATTTTGGGTAGAATACAATACCACTCCTAGTGACTATACGTAGTAAAGTGCGTCAAAAGGAAGCACAGAGACGAACATCTGGAACTTTTCTGCTAGTTCATTACAATCAGCACGTTCTCTGCTCGGTTCTAATTGCGTTCGCTAGTATGAATCGCGTTTTCCCCTCTATGCGGCATTCTATGAGGTCACGCATGTGATGCCGAAAAGTTATGAGTTGTCAAGCAAAACTTAAATCAAATCTCAACTTCAACATTGTAAGGTGTATGTCACACTTCTTGGCAACATCCCTTCCCACTCTGGAAAAACCGTACGCGTTCTCTCTTCCAACATGGCTCCCCTCTCGTCCTTCCTTCCTCTTCACAGATCCTCCTCGTCTCTTGACGCCGACTTGATACGTGAGTCAGGTTCTCTGATGCGAGAATTAAAAACTTTTCTTCCCGCTTGATGTTAGGGTAGGAGAGGAGAATTGAGTCACTCGCCTCAAACTTGGCTCCATCTTCAGCATGCATCACTGCTCTTCAGTTCTTTGGGATCAGATTAATATTCTAGTCCAGCAGCAGCAGGTCGCCGCCCGGCCAGCTTGAGTTCGCTTGCGTGACAAAGTTAAGTCTTATGGCCGCGGTTCCTATCGGGTCACTCATCTTTCCTTCTCGCTGTTTATTCCCTTTCCTTTCAAATCAATTTTCCCATGAAAACCAAACTCTCTCTCTTAGTCTCTAAAGTGTTCAGAGATAACTCCAATTCACTGTCATACGACACATTCCACAATAGAAAGTAACGTCGCCCTCTTTGGTGTAGTTACCATGTCATATACCCAAAGCTGAGAACGATGGATTGTTTCGAGCATAAAAATCCTTAGCATGGCTTCCTTTGGAACGGAAACAAAGCCGTTTGTCCCGTGTCGTACATTTATGGCACATAAAAGAACCTCAAGAGGCCTACGAGCCAAATTAAGCGGTCTTCTACGACCAAAATAATGGGACGCTGAGAACCACAGTAGCTAGAGATGTACAAAAATAAAACTCCATTTCCGTTTCAATAAAAAGTAGCGCGAGTTAGATGTTCGTCATGGAGTCGCCCTCCGTGGTGTAATGGTTACCACGCTAACTTCATATACCCAAAGTTGCGGGTGAAAAACCCGGCGGAAAGCGATGGATTTTTTCGGGCGTAAAAAGCCTTAGCATGGCTTCCTTTGGAAGGGAAACAAAACCGTTGGTCCCGTGTCGTAGACATACGTCACATAAAAGAAGTTCAAGCCTGATAAAGGGGGCAATATAAAATGGGACGCTGAGATCCACAGTAGTTATAGATCGTCCATAAATAAAACTCCATTTATTTCAAGCCTGATAATCTGGCCTTTGATCTAAATTAAATGGTCTTTCGTGATTGAAATAGAACGGAACCTGAGAACAATAGTATATACAGTTCACAAATAAAACTCCATTTCCATTTTAATAGAAAGTAGCCAGATTTAACATATTGGTGATGGATTTTCAGATTTAGAGTATTTTAATTCAAAGGTATCAGCCATTATTGTCCTTGTCACAGAACTTGGTTCATGGACTCGGCCAACTCAGTAACAGCACAGTGTTGCAATTTGTATCGGCAGTACGCGAACACAAGGAGAGCGAATCACAGCGCTCTGTTACAAACAGCAGCTATTAGTGAAGTAATTGACATCTGGTCTTTGTAAGTTCATATGAGGATACTAAAATATTTAAGGTAACACCGAAGAGCTAGAAATCATATTCCACGGTGTTAGAGCTAGAGCTTTCATTCTTCCCACATGCATTACTTGTTACAAAATACTTATCTTAAGCAATTTCCAGCACAATATGTAATGCCATTTCGAATGTTTTAACCTATATCATTTTCATTAGCAAAATTAAAAACCCATCTTATCCGAAAGGTATTACTCTTTAAAACTACAGGTCTTAACACGTTTGCAAAAAAAATGTTGACAGCAATTTTCCCCATATGTGATAGACTTGTTCAAAAAACATTTTATACCACAAAGTGAAAAAATTGAGAAAAAGCAGAGTATGATTGGGTTAATTATTTTTAAAGTTAGTCTATGATCAATATAAAAATTGCAAAATATTATTTTATGCCACACATTTTGAAGCACATTTTTGTAGGAGAAGATGATAAACAAACTGAACTTAAGAAAAATGTCTTTAAAGTATGACAAACAGTCCTTCAACCAGCTGAGCGTTTTAAAATGGCGCCCAAAATGTGTTACATCCGTCCTAGGAAAATGAAGTATTGCAAATATGTATCTCAAACAGTCTGAGTCACTTCTGTATTCTTCATAATCCTCACTTCAATATCACTATCTGCTAATAGCTCGAAACAAAAAAACTTTCATTTTCTTGTTTTGAAATTTTGGAGCTGGACTGTTTACAATGTATATTTAGCAAACATATACCCACGCAAATTATGGTCACATTCCATCGGTATTACTGGTAATTCACAAAACTTTAAAACAGAAAACACTCCACAGTATAAGTACCGCAAAAATCATTATGTTTGGCGGCCCGAGTTCAATCCCAGGCAACTGCATGTGGCATCTGTGGTGGAAAAGCGGTTCAGGAGTGGGTTTTATCCGTGTTCTCCGTTTTCCCCCGCATTGGAGTCCACCAGCGCTCATGTATTATCAGTGTCTTCGCCTGCGGTGCCATATGTAGTGAAAGTGGGCGTTAAATACTATAACAAAACTGCATTATTGTAAGATACTCTTCACATTCAGGGTGATTATGCTTGCATAACTTCAAGCTGACTCAGACTATTATATTTATAGTGTTAAGTGGCTGAATATACTAGCGGATAATACGTCACTCAATAAATTGTGTATATCGTTTGTCTGATATGGATTTGTGATTTCTCCTATAAAACTTCATGCGAATTGATTTGTTTTACGTTAATACTCCTTTCCAGTCATATTTTAAAGTATTCAGGTATCCATTGTGTATTTCCTCGACTCAGGATGCTTTCAAATTGGATAAACATAATATAAACCACGGTTGGCGAAAATACCTTATACGGATCACTAAATACGCAACACGGGCAGTATGCGGAAAACTGCTGGAGAGACGCTAGAAAGGGTAAGGTGCATGTGGGTTCGATTGACCCCTTTCGACACAGAACCTTTTCTGTTTTCTGGAATATAATTAAAAAACCTGACGATATATAACTTATTTATTTTAACGACCATACACTCGGAATCTAACTGCTCTTTGCCATTCGAGAAAGTATAATTTCTAACCGTTCAAGTCTTATATTCATCACGAATAAATAGATTTATTAAATGAGTATACAATCTTCCTCCTTCAGACCTCTAATTCATGACCAGAAATATTCTGTCGGCGAAGGGTGGCTAGAGACACTGGTGCTCTATTACGATGGGGTGGGACCAGGTTAAGTAATAGGTGGCACAGCAAGCATGGATGATGTTGGTGCAGTGTGATACACTTGTAAATCTTCGAAACATATTACTACACTCACTTTTTAACTAGCATTATAATATAGCAAAAGTAATTTTGGCTTCATTTATAATAAATCAGAGTTGGGGTCTAAATTCCGAATATATATCTATCCCTTTAAAGAATACATAAAAAGTGGGTACAACGCATTAAAAATATACGCAAAGTGAACGCAGCACAGGATGCAAGAACTCCACTTCATGACCCAACAAAAAGATAAAAATGGCACCTTCAAATGGAGATGCTTAATTTAGAAATTCAATTAGATGGTATTACAATACTGAGCGATTCAAAGAGGTTGCATTTGGAACCATGTATAAGTATTACGGAAAAAGTGCAAATACTGGGATGGTTTCAATTAAAACCACTATGGCTCAAAGGGTTAACTGGCTGGACTCGTTTTTGTCACCTCTACTATACCCAGTGATCAGATGTTAAGTCCTCTAAAACATAGAAAACTCCCCAAACTAATTAAAACCCTTATATTTGACAGTGTTAAGTTCCCCAAATCTGAATAAGGTTATTGTGTGTAGATGTATAGTACAGGCATGTAGTCGCGTGGAGTCATGCATTTACAGTCTACTGTGTCCCATTTCAATCTTCTTTTCTGTACAGTCGTGTCTGTCAACAATTAAACGCAACGACGAAATGAAACTAAAATGAACTGATTCCCGACATGAGAAGGAAGATTCTACATAACAGATTACAAAGGCGAGTACTGCAGCTAATTAAAGTTATCGATTTGAAACACACAGAAAAGAAGATACCTGATGCACGAAATTAAAAGTGTAGGTACATATATGACAGACATTGTTAAAATGGTTTATACGAGTGTTTTGCTTGTAATCGTAGATTTAGGGATTAATGTCACTGGCGCGCGTCGTTGTACAGTCAAAGACATTAAAAATACACCTGTGATTTTGATGAAAATGTGAACGATTGGCGGGGACCTAGGTCTTTTCACGATTTTCACTGATGCCATTCTGGTACAACATACCACGTGAGTAAGAAATTGCAAAATCGATTAGACAATCTAACTCTTCACCTCACAGCCCCGCTCGACACTCCGTCAGGACAGGTTGATTTGTATAACCAGTTTATCTACCATATACGCTCATAATCTCAAAATTAAAACCTCTGTATGCAGCGCAGAGAAAAGATTTATCTCACCTGGTGAGAGGGGTGGAGTATTGTCCAACCAGAAAGATTGGGGATCATCAGTTTTGCAACTCAGAACTTCATTTGTCGCAAGTTATGTTTCGTATTCAACCACTTCACTTCAGGAACGTGGCCTGTCCAATACGCTTAAAAGAGCACAGCAAACAGGTGAAAGACATGGGTGGAGTCAGCGAAAAGACCCCGTCTTACCATAAGCATATTCAAGCGTATTTTTAATGTCTTTGAGTGTGTGCCCGCAAGGTCATCAGCAATTCTGGGAGTTGGGAACAAAAACCAGAGTCCAGAGTCCAAGAACAGGTCGTCCAGGTTTAACTGGACGGAGTGTAAGATCGCCACAGTACCTAACCGCTAAAAGCGGTTTTACCTGTGCGATATTATAGGGAAAAATATTTTGTTCACAAGCTTTTGCGTCTGTGTCCGCCGGCCGGTGTTAAAATTCCTCCGTGGCCTTAGGGCTGAGCGTAGTCGGTCACTTGGGCGGTCACCCACCCAAGTGGTGACCACCCTCAATGCTGCTTAACTCGACGTGCCGCTTGTGTGGCCACCGGATTAAGCAGGCCAGGTGGGAAGAAAGTTGGTAGGATTATGGATTTGTGTGGGTGATAGGTTCCAGGTTAATCAGGGGGGGCAGGGTTTCAGCCGGACGGTCTCCCAACCGGCTGCCACCCCTTCCGTTGCTGTATAACCTGGTGGCTTGTTTGGATTAAGGGATGGCAGTCTCTCAGGCCAGCGGCCCGAGAGCATCCCTTGGCAGGGGGTAGGATTTTCTCCTTCTTGGCGCCCTATGGTCGTAGTCGCCCAAAGTGCGCACCAGAGGGTTAGGGTGAAAGGGTAGTTTATCATACAACGTGCGGGCTCGTTCCCTCACGACGTCGATGATATACGGGATTCCGGAATAGGTATGTAGGATGTGAGATCATCCTTAACCCCCTGTTCTGGACGACCTGAAGTCTGCGGATTGTGGACGGCGCCGCTGATCCCCAGACCTCGCAGCCGTACAGGATCAGGAGTGGAATGATCGCCTGATAGAGGCGCAGTTTGAGGTGTTTAGGCAAGGCGGATTTCAAAACCGGGTACAACTGTCTGAGGGTGGCGTGGCCTGGCCCCACCTTGCCCCTTACATCTGGCGCGAAAGTGAGCCCGCGGTCGAGAAGGACCCCAAGGTATTTGGCGGTGGTGACCCATGGGATCTGCCGCCGCCTCAATCTCAGGGGCCACATCGGCCGCCGTCGACGGACCTTCGCCAGGAGAACAGCCGAACTCTTCCCCGGATTGATGGCCATCCTCCACTTTTCGCTCCACCGGCCAATGGCCCGGAGCAGTCGCTGTAGTGGGGGGAAACAGTAACGGGCGTTCTTGTTCTGTGCCATTATGAGGACGTCGTCGGCATAGGCAGCGAAAAGTAATGGGGACAGTACACTGCCCTCCGGCACTCCCGCTGCTATGTGTCTGACGGTGGAGTGTCTCCCCTCCACTCTCACCCGGAATGAGCGTTCTCGAAGGAAGCTGCTTATCAGGGTGAGATAGGGGGGAGGGACGCCTGCTTGCATGAGTTTGTAGAGGAGTCCCTGATGCCAGGTAGTGGCGAAGGCCTTCTCCATGTCCAGCAGCACCGCGATCGCCTTGAGGCTGCCCTGGAAGCCCAGGGCAGCCTTCTCGGCGAGGCGCAGTAGCTGAAAAGTCGTGGAGTGCCCTCGACGAAAACCAAACTGGTGATCCGGTAGGAGGTGCCTTTCCTCGAAAAGAGTGGCGAGGCGGGGGAGGAGCAGCCGCTCAAAAACTTTTGAGACGGTCGGGAGTAAACTGATGGATCGGTAATTGCATGGGAAGACCGGGTCCTTGCCGGGCTTTAGAATGCATACCATCCGCGCCTCCTTCCAACTAGTTGGAAAGTGACGGAATTAAAGGCATGCATTAAAAATCCGGGTCAGGTGGATCACAGCCGTTCGGGGTAGGTGTTGGAGCATGGGCACCGTGACGCCGTCATGCCCCGGGGATTTGCTTGGGTGCAGTATTTGAATTTCGGAAGTCACCTCCTTCGGGGTGACTATGGAAGTTGGATCCCGTCGTGTGGCGGTGGCGTCTCCTCATAGAGGTAGTCCACCGTCGCCTCCACAAGGTCACTGAAGTCCTCGTCCTGGGGGTCCTCCCGGGGTTCAAACTGACTCTCTAGGTAGTCTGCAAACACTGTGGCCCACTCGCAGGGCTCAAAAGCGAGACCCCCACGAGTGCCATGTAGAGGATGCTGGTATTGGGTCTTGTCCTTCCTTAGGGACTTGATAATCCGCCACGGTTTCTTTTCTTGCAGGTTGACGGTCTGCATCAGGTTTTCCCAGGCCTGTTTCCTGTGCGCTCGGAGCAGTCGCCTTGCCAGGGTTTTGAACCTCTGGTATACTGCCCCTATCCTGGGATGGCGGAAGCGTTGCCACAGATTCCGGACAGTCGCTTTGGCTTTTATCAGCCGCCGGAGTTCATCAGGGATGGTCCGAGGGTTAGAGGTTTCAGACGGGATGCGGTGTGTGTGAGCGCCTACCGCTTTCAGGATCTGTTGGGAGAATGCCCTCGCCGCCGCTTCCAGCGCCTCGACAGAGTCGATGCGCGGCCGCGGGTCGATGGTCTGGGTGGTCGCGTGAACCTCTAATGTAAACAAAACTCAACTGGTGAAGCCTACATTTTTCTGTCCGAGACTTTTTGATACAGTAAAAGATAGGAAACCAGTTGCTTTTGCCCAGGTCGGCTACGTTTGACGGGACTTTTTTTTCTAGCTACCGTGCGGTCAACTGACATCCTATTTCTTACTTTCACCACCTTAAAATATCCTTGGGCCAAACACGTTCAAAACCTTATTACCGTTCTTTATTCGTGCTCACTGATTAGCAGTGAAGTAACCGTCATGTCCTACCCCTTTCTTAACACCGCAGTGTGCTGGCACGCACGCTGACTTGCGGTGTAGTCAAGTTGATCACAAAAGCAAGTATTACTATCTCAATCTTAACTTCTGACTAAACGTCGAGACTTGCGAGAAAAGAACATTAGTACAATTTGTTCTGAAAATGCTAAGGATTGGTTTGTACAACTGTTCATTCTAAATCACTGACACACTAAAACGGTCTAAGGCTGTAGCAGAAATATTTTTACTCTAAACCTTGCCGTAGCGATTAAAAGTTGAACACTCTTTTAACGTATGGTGTATATAGCGCCTTCCACTCTGTTTAGAGAAACCCATATGAGCTGCGGAAATATCAGCAATAGAAATTTGACAATTGTGTTAAGCTTACCGCAAAGGTTTGTGACAAATGACAAAATGAGAAGAGAATCAAATTTTAGGCTTACTTAAAATGTGTGACAGCAAAACACATATAATAATCTCTTGCACTAAATAAAGAACTGCTTTATTTGTGTCTGAAGTTGTTGGAGCAGTCACAGTTAAATGCACTTCTACATGACCTGAGAGAGAGAGAGTGAGAGAGGAAAAAAGGACATAGCAATGGAGTTCTATGCAACATGTGCAATACAAGAGAGAAGGACACAGGCGAACTACAAAATACATTATGTGACAACAAAGTTGACAGTTCATGGTTTCCACATAAGGTGTCCTCCAAGAAAGTTTTCCATGAACCTAAATTATTCTGTATCTGTGTTTTGTGCTCAGAGAAATCTGAATAATACCGTATACTGAAGTGTAAACAACAATGTAAATATATCGCTGCTTATAGCAAGGACAACTAAATTCAAGTATTGTTAAACTCATGTATTGTATTCTGCACATTTTGTGCGCAGTTCTACATTATTTATTTATAAAGAGTTGCTTTCTCGCGGTGCCCAGTGAGTACCGCTAAAATATACTGCATGCTAGGGGAGGTTATATATGTTTGGCTTAGACCTTTTAAGAAATCATAGGAGTTTAACATTTAGGGAGTTTATTATTTTGTGAGTAGGGACATTTATAACTGCTGGATTAAACATATTGACTGTTGTTTACATATTCTTGTCAGTTTTACGTTTGAAACAGTTTTATAGTTACGAAAGGACAGAATTTTGATGACTAATTCACGTCATATCAAGAATGACTAATCTAGCATAAAGGAAGGCTAACTCGACAGAATCGCCTTCTCCATCTCGACGAGGATTCTTGTGGCCCGTTGGCAGTACAATGAGGCTATGAGGCTTTTGTTTTTTGTTTGTGTCTCTGGCAAACTTTTCCCAGTTGTTCTCGTCTTTAGCTTTAATCGCTTGTTTCGAGATTTAAAGCCGAAAATTTCAAACGAGTTTTATATTGAGGCTGAATAAGCATTTAATTAAGTGCAAGAGAGGATAGCAGAATAAAAAAATGGAGCCTGCAATCAAGAAGAGATCCAGTTTTGCCTTGGGAAAAGTTTTTATTCTCTTTAAGCTGCCATTTGAGAAGCTAATTTCTAAACCGTAACAGTACTGTACACTTATGTCAACACCATGCTGGCAGGTATGAACAAAGTTTAATCAATATTCTCTCCAACAATACTAAAATAAGCAACAGTATCTAAGCTGCATATCATAAATTTTGAGTATGAATCTTGCAGCAAAGAACCTTAAAGAAGATGTGTTTCCGGAAAGCACTCATTTTAATGCATTCTTCATTACCTATAGCATGTAGTCGTTGTACTCAAAAAAGCGCAATTCCTATTTGTGTTGTAGTTCTCATAATTCATTTAACATGAATTAAGACTTGCAATGATGGGTCTTTTCATTTAATGATACGCAATTAAGTTTTTAAGAAAATGTTGAATTTTATTCATATGTTTATTTTAGCAACATTTTATTTAGTGCACTGCTAAATGGGTTATACAAAAGAATAACAGGGTCCCTCTTAACGCCAAAAATCGCAGCCGTGCAATTCGAAATGCAGCACTTCTGTGAATCGTATATCGGTCCACTCGGCTCGGCTCGACTCGGGACAATTCGCAATTAGGGTTAGCAGGGAGAAGGTGTGGAAGCGTGAGACAGGTGGAGCAAGCGTAAGTTCAGAGAGAGACGGTGCTACTGCTAGCAAAGGAGTAGTCGGCGTTTGCACCGTCGTCAACCAAGACAAGCCTATTCTTTACCTTGCACTGTGCAACGCACCAATGCTTACACCTTGAGAGGCCCTGCATTACACTGTACATTTTTATTAACTTTCTAACATGGCAACGTTCATTACGCTTACAGTTTGATTTCCATAATATGAACAAGCGTAATATAAAAATGTCACATTACTCGACATAGACTACAACTACCCATTGCGCATAAATAGTCGCCCTTAAGTGGTCGCCCTCCATGCTGTAATGGTTAGCATGGTAGCTTCATTCACCTAAGGTCGTGGGTTCAAACCCGGCCGAGGACGATGCACTTTTCGGGCATAAAAAGCCTTAGCATGGGTTCCTTCGGAAGGGAAGTAAATCCGATGTTCCAGTGTCGTCGATTTACAGCATGTAAAAGAACCTCAAGCCTGACAAAGAGGCCTCTGAGCAAAATGAGTCGTATTTCACGCTCAATATAGAATTTGGCGCTGAGAACCATAGTAGTTAAAGAGCGTCCATAAATAAAACTATTTTACTTTATTTCATCTGCGTATAATTATAATAATGAATAATAATAATACTAATAATAATTATAATAATTATAACGATAATTATAATAATGATAATTATAATAATAATTATAATAATTATAACGATAATTATAATAATGATAATTATAATAATAATTATAATAATGACAATTATAATAATAATTATAATAATGATAATTATAATAATAATAATAATTATAATAATAATTATTGTTATAATAATGATAATAATAATGATAATAATAATGATAATAATGATAATTATAATAATGATAATAATGATAATTATAATAATGATGATAATAATAATAATAATAATAATAATGATAATAATAATGATGATAATAATAATGATAATCATAATAATAAGCATAGTAATAATCATAATAATAATCATAATAATCATTATGATAATTATCATGATAATCATTATAATAATCATTATGATAATTATCATGATAATCATTATGATAGTTATAATAATAATAATAATAATAAAAATAATAAAAATAATAAAAATAATAAAAATAATAAAAATAGTAAAAACAATAATAATAAAAATTATAATAAAAATAATAAAAATAATAAAATTAGTAACAATAATAAAATTAATAAAACTAATAAAAAGAATAAAAATAATAATAATAAAAATTTACCGCGATTTCATCCCACTTGATAATTCTGATATTTGCGGACAATTAGCTTGGGGATTAACAAGTTAATTTGTCTGCACATGTAAAGTTGTATAAAATATATAATAGATGTAATTAAGGTATTTTACTACCCTGAAAATTCATTACTTGGCTTAGAATGTTCAGTTTTCAACCTTTTTTTCTTTTTAATGAAAATCTCAGGCGTGGTCAGACTGTTGTAGCTCTGTAAGTATTATTATTTATCATTTTTAAATGCTGCATGCATTCTGAAAGTCCTGTTGTATTTTCCACTCAACGAGCGACATTTGCGCTAAAGCTTTTAAAGCACCATGTCGGCTGCCAGCGTCTTACAGAATAGATGGAATAAACCAACTGCGTTGCAAACAAAACACAAATATGTGCTGGCTTTTGATATGACATTTGCATAAGCTAAACCAATCTAAAACCGGACGATTGTCACTTACGAACTGACATACATTTCATGGTGCTGAAATGGAATAAATTAATTAAACAGGGTAGAAGAAACTTGATATACAAACCGTTATGAGAATATTGTAGATCATAAGTGTAACACATAGTTCGATTGCAACTTTACTCCCTAAGATATTGCTTACCTAAAAAAATATATATATTATTACAGATATGGAACGGCCTAGTGTGTCAAATAAAGATCAGCTTCTTGCAGAAACAAGGAGTAATATTTTGAGAAGAAATTTGACCTAATTAGTTCCTCATAGTGTAGCTATCTTACCAGAAATTAAGATTAAAATCTTAGGCTAAAGTGCTGTTCAGATAAATTTAGCTTCGCCACAAGCCAGCGTGCGCGCCAGCCCACCGTGGTGTTTACAAGGGCATGGCAGTGACGCCAATGGCAGCCAGTGAACGTAGGCAAGCAGCAGCAAATAAAGGTTCACACATGCAGAGCCCTGTTTACATTAGAGGTTCAAGCCGACCTTCTTTGTTCCCACCACATATGAATTGCGACAACCTCCCGGTAACCTTGTGGAATAGAGGTGTTGTTAAAGACAGCATATAATGTCAATACATGTAATGAACCACTTTTGGAACAGTTTATACTTCAACGTCTGCAGGTTTATGCTAAAAACCGCTCACCAATACCCTCTCTTTATACCGCTGACTGTTTCGTGTGTTCGTAACTTTGCGCTTCGGAACCCAAAACGGAGCTCTACTTATCAGTACCAACATAAAAAGCTCCATCCTGTTATGGGCCATATTTTCTGCAACCTAAGTATACATAAATACCTGGGCTCATGCCGCACACCAACTAATACTGTCTCATTCCAATAATAGCACAGAAAGTTACAACATAGACCATGTAATTATCAGTGAATTTTGTTTAGCAATGTCTCGAGAAGAAACTGGATTTGGTTAAAATAATGCTGCTCATTTTTTTGAATAGACTTAATTTTGTTTTTATAAAACGTAGTGCTCATTTGAAAGGCCAATAATGACATTCATGGCTTTCGCTGCATACAGGTGCGGTGTTGATACATATAAATGCAGTATTTATAAGCAAATCAAATGAATGCATAATAGAAAATGTGTGAAATATTTTACGTGTGATATTGTAAATATTGATGATCCGATACCAATGAATCCATAACTTAATTAAAAGGCTGTGTATAGTGTTTACAGGATTTTATTTGGGTATTTCTATTTATAAACATGAAGGGGTAAGAAGAAACTATAAGCTTTATCCGGAAAGCGTACATTATTTTCACAAACACAAAAGTAAAAGATCTGGCAATTTGCAAATATGTTATAAAGGCTACATATTAAAATGACAAACTTTTATTGGACACATATTGCATTCATCACCATGAAATAACATAAAATCATACACAGTGGTTATTCCATTTTACACAATAATAAATAATAAACAGATTGAATAGAACCTTGCTATCCCTTTAAAGCCAAATAATGTATAATTATAAGTTTGTAGCACTGCATTAATCGCCAATAATAATTGAGAAATCAACCTAATCTTTACACGGCTGAGACCTGTGATAATATTGAACTCAATGAAGTATAAATATCGATTTTGATAAAAATTTCAGATACATACGTTTTAATCTGCTCCCGCGAATTTCTAAATTCGTGTGAAAATATTCTTATCACCTCAGTAAAAGATGTACATCTTTGAACAGCTTTTACATAGTAGGTTTAATATGGAATATACAGGACATTAGCGGCTATGGAATATAGAGGCATTTGATAAGTGGTATCTTATGTGTATCCTCTTCGTTGTATAACTTGTTTTGCTCTGCATCTAACAGTAAACCAATCACGTAATGTACTACCTGATTTGTTTTACATGATCTTGACTGCGCAACGAAATGAATATAGACTGTCCGTTTTTCTTCCACGTTTTCACATCTCAATATGTGACCTCTTAGTCAAGGCTGTTTATGACCAGATATGTCCGTGGTTTCATCCAAAGCTAGAGACAACAATTTTTATGATTTTATTTTGTTCTGTAGCTGTTTCTCTATATCAATGCTCCACGCAACTTATCACGGTATTTCTAGATAGACTTACTGATTTAAAAGTATATATTACATTGAGACACACTTCCTTGGGTGCTATAATTAAACAATCCTATATGAATTTCCCTGCATTAAAGTACTCATAATCTTTGCAATGTGTTCAGAATTTCTATAAGAAACCTTAATAATATGTTCAGGACGAACGACATTAAAAGTCGTTGTTTTCAAATGTTTTTGTAATCAAACCTAGCTGATAAATATTCAAATTCAGACTATAATAGCAAGTGATGCTGCTGATTGTTTACCTGATAAAACTTATTATACATAATACATAATCTATATTATAGTATTATTCAAAATATCCTTTCGTATTATATCACAAATAAGAAATTTCACCGCTTTTTCTAATCAGCAAAAACAGTTCTTACTCCTGTTTTTCCTGGAACACATATATATATATGTATTTGCTAGCTTGAAAGATGCTAGGGATCTATAAAACCAGGTGTAATCGTCTGCCGTTTTGGTTCAAGCCCGCCCCATAGCCCTTGATACAAACCTTTATTTTTCGTTCTTTATCGTTGCTCTCAAATTAAAATAAACCTGAACACATGCAATTTAAAGGAAACATCAAGTTTCCTTTACTCTTTTTTCTTATTACTTACTTCCTCGTTCTCTGCATTTAGCAGTATATGCAACAGTTATTTCATCGACATAATTGGCCTTTTCGAGGAAAGGATAAGGAAATTGCTTCAGTCACATCAAATCTGAATGCGAACTGTAAAAGCCTGTGTTTTCTACATATTAAATGTAGTGCGTTTATTACTCCACATCTCATCATAAAAATTTGCTAAGATTTGAATATGGTACCTATGTAACTCCCGAGAAAAGTAGTTTATTGGAAACCACTTATCTTTAGGATTTACAGGATATCGATTCCCGATATTTACAAACTGATTTAAAAGTAAAATAGCTGCGAATTCAAAAATCCCCTTTTATACTGTGTTTTAAGTTAGGTTTTCAGGGCTTCTTTTAACATTATATTTAATAGGATGCTAATTTACTGCAGACACAAAATTAGTTGAGCTAACTGTAAAACGGCAGCATACTAAAAATTACAGTTTTACATCTTGTGCCTTTCTAGCCAATTTCTCCAAATCTATTATGTCCTTTGCATATGCAAAAGTTTCATTTATTACACATAAAAGTTTAAATTGCGTAAAATAAGAAATAAATTAAATATCACTCAACATTTTATCTGCATAAATGTCAAAGTAACTTTTGCTAAACTCTCACGGACTTTAATAAGAGTTAAAGTAGATAAATTGTTACAATAAGCTATTTTAATATATATCCAATTTCGAACCGAGGACTTATGTTTTAGGTGAAAATTCAAATAATAATAATAATGATAATGATACTAATTATAAGGATAAAGATGATGCTGATGCTGATGCTGTTGATGCTGATGATGCTGATGATGATGATAATAATAATAATAATGCCTGAGTATAGGGCGGAATTAGACAACTGCAAAATATGAGCATACATGTTTTTCTAGCTACTTTTCTGTATGTATATTTTAATTCTCCTTGTTTTACTTCCATTTAAACTCATACAGTTTATTCAAATGCTCAATATAATAAATAACTAAAAGCATTATAATTTGATATTTTATAGCAAAATATTATAGATGTTCGCAGATCTTAGACCGTAGAGTTCGTTGACACTTATCACGTCTGCAATTTTGCTCATCTGGAATCATTAATCCGAAGTCGGAATGAATGCTGTTCCTTACGAGTCCCATTGGAACAAATTGGTACTCAAAGCAGACCACATTAAAAATAACCTCAAAATTAAAATTTCGTAAAACTTGCCTAGTCTACGATTACCAACATGTGCTACGTAAGGCGAATGCGAGGTTTCATCTTGTTCATGCTCTTCTTGAGCGAAAATGGCGAATGGTGTTTCTCCTCTTTATAGTGCCTTAGAACATGTCATTGCCTAGAGCCAACACTGGGTGCTATGTACGAAACGAAAGAGGCGTGGAAGAGGGACTAGAAGACGTCAATAGCTCATAAGAGAACCGGTTGGGCTTCGCTGGTCATTACGATGGTACATATGTACACATGGATAGGACGTTTTTGGTCTTTCAATTTTATAATCGTCACATGATGGACTCGCATAAAATAAATGTTGAATTGCCGGTATATGTCCAATGAATCTTATAAAATAATGGACAGAAAAACCATATGTTGATTTTATTAGAGTTTATTGAATTTTCACTGATTGCTCGTCAAAAATACTGTATGAACGAATGTCCTTAACTCTTATAGCATTTAATTTCACTACAATGCGGAAGGAGTTGTTCAATTGACTAGAATTTCTCGTACTCCTTAATTGTATTCTAAAATAAAATACTGTACATCTAATTAATGAATGCAATTGATTGTTTTACTAAAAGTCAGCAACAGGGATTTTTAATGGACACGAAACCGGATATACATAAACATGGATATTAAAAGTTTGTCTTTCCTATGCCTAGCTAAACAGATATCTCAAATAATATTAAATGTGCACTCGTACGTGCATACAATGTGTCTAATTCCATTAGGTTTTAACAGTGTTGTTTGTGCGCAAGGCATCGAATTTGAAGAAGCCAAACTTTCATCCTCCGTGCCAGGATCATTTTTGTATAGTCTTGCAGGAAAATAACAGGCATAACACTAACCATTGAACGGTGTTATACTAATCATTGAGGAAGTATAGGCGCGGATCGCACACCGAATCTACGAAAGTGTATCGCTAGTAGTGGTCGTGGTCGTGGCGGTGGCGGTGGCGTTGGCGGTAGTAGTAGCAGTAGCAGTAGCAGTAGCAGCAGTATTTATTATTAGCTTTACAATATTTACGTCACACTGTCGCATGGGTCGTGTATTGGTACACAAGAAAAGCCTGCCCGCCTGGGTAGCGTGGTGGTAGCGTGTCTGCCTCATAATCAACAGGTCGCGAGCTTGAATCTCGCATAGGGTGCGTTATCCGGATAAGTTTTTTTTTTTTCTTATCCTGAGAAGACGAATGTAGAGTAACTTTAAGCTCCATGGACCCCGAGAACAATTGAGAAGCATTTCACCAATTTTATTCATCATCTGGTATGACCAACCAGGCTAAAGGACGTTAAGCTACCAAATAAAAAGAAAGAAAGGAAGAAAGAAAAGCCTGGTGGGGCCCATAGCTCAGTTGGTAGGGCACCTGCTTGTCGTGCTAAGGCCCCCGGATTCCATTCTCCTCATCGAACTAAAAACTAAAATTAAAATCAGTACTACCTCCTCCCGCCCCTTCAAACCTCAAACGTAATGTGAATTACACAAAGGTTATGAGTTCAGCATATACATTACCTCCTATAGTTGCTCAAGTAAACAATAAGAAGTAACTATTAGAAATAAACAAAGCAGAAGATAAAACAAAAGATAAACTACCTGTTTAACCTACTAAGCCAAAATAAGCACTTGATAATTTTATTTCAACTAGGAACCAGTAAAAGTAGCTAACTGGTAGACAGCACTTCTGTTGCTAAAATGTCCCCAAATGGAAAATAAAGAAAAAGAAGAAAATGCATTTAATTGGAAAGTTTTTCATCGACATTCGCCATACCATTTATGCAATTTTTAAAGTTTCGCTTTTCTTCCTCTGGCATCTGTGTAGCTCGAGATTCTAATTTGTATTTTAATTTATAATCAGTTTTAATTAAACCGTTATAACCACTTCTTTCCTTTAAATCAAGTTACTTCATTTCACTCCACAATTTATTCTAACTTCTTATCACTAAAGTATTTAAAAACCACAGAATTAATACATATTTTTCACTTCAGTAGAATCATAATTCAGTCTACTTCTCAGTATCCACTTTTCAGTATCCAGGTGAACATCCACCATTTTAAGGTGATGCATCTGTGGAATTTGTAAACTCCCCAGTATGCAATATACTGTATTGGAATTTATACTAGTTATTATGAATAAAATAAATATAATGATATTTCTGCCACGTATCACTTAAAATGAGCTACGCAATGCAATTTTAAGAATATTCCCATAAAAATCCTATTTACAGTGAATTAATTTACAAACAGAAATGCCATGTTATAATTTTATATTATTACTAATTAGTGTAGAAAAAGTATTACTTTTCTTACTCTTCAAAACTCTTTATTGTTCAAAATTTAGTTACTTATCGAAACTGGAGCAACATTTCAAAAAAGTAACTACAACCATTTTCTTTGATGAGCTTTTAGATGACGTATACAATTTTTGAAACAAATTGGTGAAAAATGCAACGTGTAGAATATTTTGAGTATGAAAAAAGTGTTGGCAAAAATTTGCGAGAGAATAAGGTTTAAAGTTGCGGGTATTTATAAATAAGTTTGCACATAGCATGTATAGCTTCAGTTTATTGGTAGTTGAAGTTTTCCAAGTGAAAAAGTTTAGAATTCATATTACATTATTATGAAAATAGAGAATTTTGACAACTGTTTGTTAAATTTTACAGATGCACCACCTTAATGCGTTTCTTCAAACCGACAATAACCCCCCCTCGTACCCTTCCCGGAACAAATGCGCATCAAACATGAATAGCCAAAGCAATATTAAGAAGTATGTAGTATAGCATAAACGTACAAGGTTTATATTTTATTTTTACTCTTCAGCCATATTTTAGGTGACGTAAATCACCCTAGCAAACCAGACGAAAGAATTATAATTTGAAAAGAGATAATCCCATCTTTAGAGGGTGGGGCGAGATTTAGCAGTACAAACATTAACACATCCGTTCCATTATGAACCACATGTTATGTAAGCGGTGTACATATAAACTGCTTAGCGAAATCAAGCCAAAAAACAGTGTACAGCTCACCTGAGCCATAAGCAGATGAAAGGTTTTATTGTGCAGTTTCCGATGCTCGCTGTGATCTTTGACTTGTTGTTTCCTGTTCTGGAACAATGCATATCCCCATTGGATGTCTACCTCTCATAGAGCTATGTCAAAGCACTGTCATGTCACATCTCGGCTAATTAGTTACAATAAATTAACCTCGATATCGAAAATCACATCTGAGTTTGAAACGGAGTCATTGTTGACATATGTCAAGCCGAGATTAACTGACATTTTCGAAGAGAACACAGCTGTCTCATCCCGCGAGGGTTCATCGTCCAATGTGACGTCAGCTCCAGAGTGGGTAACAAAAATATACGGTAAGTATTATTAGCTTAATGAGTTTCAGTCTGCTACTACTTTAACAATAACAACAAAAGCAATGATAGCATTAATAATATGTCACATCGTCTCTTAAGCATATATAGCCAGAATAAAAATTGACAGACAAATCAAAAATAGTCTAATGTGTTACATTCACGTGATTTTCTGTAACTATTCTACACACAAATTATACTTAAAAACTTATTCGTCTCCCTCTCCCCTCACTCTCTCACCCTCCCCCTCCCTCTCTCTCTCTGTTTTTTTCTCTGATCGGGACTCAGGCACTGTATACCCTACTTTTATTTACCTTTTTTTTTTAACCTTGTTTTTCTGTATTATTACTGGATTGCTGTTTTCTTACTTTTACAACACACAGACATAAACACAAACATATAACACCCATGCCCAAGGCGGGACTCGAACCCACGATCCCCAGCGCTACGAAGCACCAAAGCGGGACGCCTTGGCGAGCGCGGCCATGGGGACCGGCTGGTTAAAGCACTTTCATCGTAATCCACCGCAGAAGAACATCACTGCTGAAACTTGAAATGCAATAAGAGGACATAAGATGGTATTCCTATATTTAGATGAGTGTAAAGGTTCAAAGATACGTGCGTAAGACTACAGTTGCGTATTTTTTTAATCAGTAAAACATTAAGAATTGTGTGTGTGTGAGTGTGTGTGTGTGTGTGTGTGTGTGTGTACTCAACTAGTTCGACTGCAAATAAATATAACTATTAAAATGGATTTTATTAAGAACGGAAAACTTAATCTCAACAGTTCTTATTTTCACAAAAGTTATTATCTAAACCTAAAGAAATCTCACTGTCGTTCGTTGTTGCAGATCTTATCAGTTTTTGGAGAAAATGTGCATATGCGTTTAGAATAATTGGAAGATAAATAAGTAATTCGTGCTAGGATCCTAGACCCATTATACAGGTGTGGTATGGCTTATTCGCACTGCAACCTTGAAGCTTAATTAATATATAATATACATAATAGGGAACCTGAAAATTGTGCTTAAATGAACCCGACATTTAGTTTAACCGTAAATGTTGACTTCAGCTTTATGTTGCTAAGATTTAATTTTCTTTTTTAGTTTTATTTCATTTCATATTATCAGAGTAATGAAGTATTCAAAAAATAATATTTTCAAAAGGTAAAGAAGGCTGCAAAACAGCTCATACTTTTGATCAGTTATTTCAAGAGACTGAATACAGGGTGATTAAAAATACTTTACAAAGATTGAGGACTGGTTTCTTAAATCGAAACAGTAAAAACTGTTCACATTAACAGATGTTCTAAACCCATTGTTTTCAATTTATAAAATTCAAATTGTTTTTAATAACAAATATTAAAAATAACACCATTCTGTTTTTGGCGCTGTGAGCTTGTCAAACACCCCTCATAGCATATATCCCACATGTACACCTCTGGTATCTAGATACACATGCACTCGTCGAAGCATGGACTTTCAAATACTCTCTGCCAGTGTCGTATGAATTCGCATGAAATATTGAATAAGATTGTCTTCTTCCGGGATGTCTGCTGCATAAACTAACTCTTTAAAGGGCCCACAAAAATAAAAGGCCTAAAGATTAGGGTCCGGGGACGTGCAGGCCATAGACTGGTTCTGCTCTATCAATTTGTCATGGTAAATACCAGCTAGTGCATCTCGAACAATCAGACTAAAATGTCCTAGAACGTCAACATACAAAAATTACAAGGTCCTTTTTATTTGTAGGGACACATCTTCTAATAAATATGGGAGGGGGTTCTGAATGAAGTGGGAGAATATATTACACAAGTGACAAACGTGAACAGGCAGCCATGGCAACACAAGGCAAACACGCACGGTAAAATGGATAGATAAATGAAGTTGTTGGGTTGGACTCGGAAAGTCGTCGAGCATAAACCTTCGTTAATAAATTGATAACGCAAAAACGAGTAGTTTAGGAATCAATGTTTACATGAACCTTCTTTTCTGTCACAATGTAAGGAATCCATCCCCAAACATTGTCAAATAATTTTTAATCATCCTGTATACTGTTGATTCAGTTCGCCACACCTGACAAAACTTACTGCTAGTATTCTTGGTTGTATACTACTTTTGCCCTATTCTCCACGAACAGACGGTTGTTGAACTGTTCTATTTGTAATGTTGCCAAAACAAACGGAAAATAAAATGATATAAAACAGTACGCAGGCAATGAGGAAAATTTTTATATCATGCAAACCAATCATATGCCAGTTTCACTCTGGCACCATAAATACGCGAATCTGGACTTTATTTTTCGGATTATCCTGAAAACTAAGATGATGTACATCTTCGAAACATTGGAGTCAATGCATGAACTTGCATGGCTAGAAGCCCGAAAACACTCAAAGAGTTACAGAATAAGCTTGTTTACTGTAAAAATTCACAACGCTGGTGAATAGGGATTCAGTGACAGAGAAAGAGGAGACAAGGGTGTTTTTGTTTCCCAGATATTTTCACTACACCAAATTTCAGCTCAGACTGTGACATCAATACAACAGTAACCCCTTGTAAGTATTTCCAACCTGTGTAACCTTCCTTGAATCCATATTTCAACCGGTATAGTGTACAAAGTAATATTGCAAATAACATCACTAATAACATTAGTGTTACAGGCACCAGAGCATAGAAGCAGGAAGTTATCGCATCACATGCTCATGTGAGAGCACAGATCTGTTTCTCTCCGACCTCGTATGCCGTGCACTACTGGACGTAGTCATGTGTATTCAACATACACAGTTACCCTATCCGTTAATAGCATTATTAGTCTTTATGGATCCTTACGTATCTACATCAGTCGAAATGTATCGTCTGTTTCTGATAAACACATCAGCTTCTAGAATCTGATGAATTCCATTCACATGACTTTCTCTTTCTGTCTGCATCAAATTATTGTTAAAAAGCTTATTCTTCTCTCTACTTCTTGCTTATCGACAAACATTAGCAGATACGGTCTTATACTTAGTTCCTTATAAGCAGAAGGAAAATAAGGGGTGATGATGATGATGACGATGTTGATTGGGGTTTAAGGGCGTTCAGCTACTAGGTTATCAGCGCCCTTAGAAAAATAAACGGGGCACGATTTGAAAACTAAGATGGGTTTAAAATGGTAAAAAGCGTGCTAAAATTAGACGTAAAAGAAACTGTAAAAACTAGACATCACTAAAGCCATAAAATCCATAAAACCAGTTAAAACAATGGAGAGTAAAATGGATATTAACGGGTAAAACCAAATATTTTGTAAGCTGATAAAAAGAACTAGATCCTGAAGGTAAAACTCATTGTGGATAAAAATTTAAAAACTCTGTCAACTGCAGCGGGGTCATTGCCAAGGACCTCCGCTAGGAAGGCCGGCAGCTGGAGAGTGTTGCGAAAAGATACAAGAGCAGCACACTCTAACAGCACATGTGCTACTGACAGCGCTGCGCCACAGAGCGGACAGATTCAGGATCTCTAGTAAAAATATAACAATGGGTAAAATAACAGTGGCCAATTCGCAACCAAGCCAAGTGCACTTCCTCCCAACGAGAAGGACATGAGGAGGTGCCCAGGTGATGGGAAGATGTTTCACTCCCCTAGAGTCGACCACTCCGCATGCCAGCTCTCCGCACAACAACCCTAAACTCTTCTGCTGTTGCACTGTTAACATTAACCCTGGGCTCTGTGACTGCCGATTTCGCTGCCAAATCTAGTGAATAAGGGAATACGCTAGGCCAAACCGACATTCAAATGTTTTAAAATGTGGTTGCTATTTTAAAACTGAAACCAATAATAAGTAATACCGCAAAAATGGTCAACTCCACGAAAAAAATGCATATTACAAACTGTGGGCTTTAACGAACTCTGCAATATTTGTGAAGTAAGTTTTTGTCTGTCTCTTACGGTTTACCATTTCTGTAAAATTTCGGAAAAATTCATTCAGAATAAAGATGCTTTCACAGGATTTTCTCAGAAAATTCAAGATATACCTTTTATTTATCATATAAATATTTTTAATATACGCTATTTAATCAAAATAATCAAAGCCGCTTTTGAGAAAATAAACATTATCAAAATTTTACGATATAAAGGGTAGTTGGAGGTGGGGGATTTTCTTGAAAACCTCGTGTCGCATCCTTTAAAGGTACTGAAATTAAATACCAAGTTTTGTATTTAACGGACTGTTCGTTTTTGAGCTATGCTACTCACAGTCACACACACACACACACAGGGACATTTTTGTAAGAATACTTATTTTGGATTCAGGGGTTTTCAAAATATATATTTCCGGTGAAATCTCGGTGTCGAAGCTGTGGGTGCAATACAATTCCTTTTCTGTACACTATGTACACAATAAATAAAGTAATAAAAATCGGATCTGTTCCATTAAGTGACTCCCTCTCAATCTTCTGCGAAGAAACCATTCTTACAAAAGATTATTTTCATCTATATCATGTTAATCAGGGCAAACAACAGTAGAAATGATCTTAATTCTTGCTTCCTAACTAAGGGAATACGGTAGAATATAGCGACAATCAAATGTTTTAAAAACTGTCGCTATATGCGAATGACATTGCAATAACAGGAGTATGTCGGAAATCGTTAATTCTACAAAAAATGTCTATGACAAAGTGTGTGCTTTAAGAAGATCTATAGTTGTTATGTAGTAAGCTTTTGCCTATCTCTTACGGTTTACCAGTTGTATAAAAGTCACTCAGAATGAAGAGGATTTCAGAGGCTAATTCTATAAAATTCAAGGTACATACTTAATTTGTCATGAAATTATCTGATTTATGGGGTATTTTACTAAAACTCGCTGGAGGCATTTCTGTGAAGATCAAATTTTTCGAAAAAGTTTCCATTTTATGTTTTTTAATGTCATTTTACGTTGGTCATAGCACACGATGAATGAAATTGGTGGAATGATGCTGAAATGATGTAGCTTAATGTTACTCGACATTCGTCTCATCAGGATAAGGGAACCCCCGAAAAATCTTATCCGGATAACTCGCCCTAAGCGAGATTCGAAATCGGGACCCTTGAATGTGAGGCAGATATGCTACCCCTGTACTACTCAGGTGGTGCATTCTTTTCATATGAAGAGTAATTTGGAATGGTGGGATTTCTTGAAAATCTTCGAATAGTATCCTTGAAAGATGCTGAACTTAGTAAATATCAAGTTTGGTATTTAACCGACTTTTCGTTTTTGAGTTATCCTGTTTTGAAAATCCTTTTTTTGGACTTAGAAAACCTCAAAACATACATTTCCGGTGAAATGTGAACATCGAGTTCCTGGGCAAAATACAATACGTTCTTTCTTGCAACGTACATATTACGTGTGGATGAAGTAAAAAATGCCAATGAAGTATTTATTCCAGACTTTGAATTTATTAGTTGATATTTTGAACGGAAAATGTACATTTCGATAAGATTTTCACACATAGAGAATTTTTATATTAATTTAGTTGTTTTAAGAGAAATAAAAAATTGGCAAAATACCAGTCGTTAAATTTCCTAACGATAACACAAAAAAAAAAAAAAAAAAATAAAGTTACTTATTTTAGTATACTAACCAATAATTCTTACATGGTACAACTAATTTCCCTCTTGTTACTGTCATGAATAACCTCAGCAGCTTGCGCACTAACGAACGAATATCACCAATACTGCACATTTTGGTCTCATACTCGGTGATGACCATAGCAATGCTATAATTATTAATATACTCAGGTATAAATGTAATGTTTCCTGTCTAAACAGTTTGAATTGCAATGTCTTTAATACGAAGGATCATTGGGTTTACGCAAGAGACAGCTAGTTCAAATTAGATGATTAGGCTGAAGCGATACTCAGATAATTTAAAAGCCGGTAGCCAATGCGTACAATTGGACTCCCCGTTCTTAGAATGACCGAGCAGGAAAAGGTGAATAACGACTTCCCATTTCAGAAAAGTATAAGTATTGGAATTTTCAAAACAAGTAACTAAGAATATCTCGGAAATACTTAGCTCTACAAAAAAATCTCTTGTGTGTTTTAACAGAATCTACATTATTGTGCAGTAAGCTTTTATCTGTGTGTTAAGGCTTATCTGTTATGCAAAAGTCATTCAGAATGAAGAGGTCTTAAAAGGCTATTCCGTGTAAATTCAGAAGGTACATTTCATTTGAATGGCAATAATTTAAACATATGGAATTTTAATCAAAATCGTTAGTGATGTTTTAATTCTGCTGTCCACAGAAACACACAGATCTTTTCCTAAAATGTTTTTATTCAGTTTTTCTAAAAACATTTGTTACTGGTGAAATCTTGGTATCGAATTTTAGTTAGAATACAATTCATCTTGAACCTACCATGTATTTTGTACATATGTGCTAGAGAAGGTAAAAATCTACATGTGTAAAAAATAACATTGATTCTTCTTCATGATATAAAACATTTGAGGGGAAGTTACACTCAGATACAAGTAAAAAATTTGCGGGAAATGTTCAAAGAGTGCATATATTAAATCATAAAAATGTCTTTCAAAAGTAATGTATAGATTTAAATAAAAATGCACCTGAATATATTTCTAACGCTGTAAACTTTAAAATATGCGTTATTTATAAAAAGTGTGTAACATTAACTTTTACTGAGCGGGTTGGCTCATGCGAGTTCGTCTGTGGCCCAAATTCGGGAGGTCGTGAGTCGATATCTGCGACCTTACCCATGGTTTGTTTCGGAGATTTCCCCAGAGCGCCAGGCGAATTCTGGGTTGGTTCATTACATCCCCAGAATTTTTCGGTTCAGAATTTCATGTTCCCTCATTTCCTAATCATCTCTTTTAGGGTTGATGGACCAGGTGGCGGTGTTTGGCGGGTTTTAGCTGAATGGTAATTTACGCGCAGCGAAAGATTATGTTGGCGTCGTCGTTGGAAACAATCTTCAGGACTTGTCTTCTGATTTCAGGGCTGCCTTGGGGTGCTTGTCGGGAGGGTCAGAGGCACATGAGCAGGGCGGCGTCAAAAGCGTTTCAACTGTAACCAATAGGGTTCCATATATGCTTGCGCTCAGCGTCATCCGATCTGATCGCCTTCGGATTTCTCTCATCCTTCCCTCCCTTTGGTCAGGTAAGTGGCAAAGGGCTTACGCTTGGGGGCACTCCGTAACTAATTATAATTCTAACATTAAATTTTAGAATACAAATGGAGTTTTACGTGGATTAATGTTTGGAAAGCATTGACGGATTCAGAGTCAAACTTTTGGTTTATTATGCTAAATACACAGTCGTTCAGAAATTTAAAATTCAATATGGCACTTCAAACACCAGTCAAAAATTGCTTTAGACTAACCAGTGTTCTTACTGAAGTTTAGTAAGGGTAGCCTTACCTAGGAGCGAGGCCAATATGTTCCTTGTTCTAAGAGAAGCCGGGGCAGTGTGCTAGGGATATATTTTTGAATTTATTATTTATATCAAATAACATTTTATATACTTGTAGACAGAATCATTACAGGTTTGTTTAGATATTTTCAGCAGCTTTTGAGTGGCAGATTCACCTGCCTCGAAAAGTAAGAGGAACCTTGGACCACTTCAGAGAATTGAAAGTATGGAGGAAATGTTTAGTGGTCCTATTAACCATGACGTGTTGCTATCACCTCTGTAACTAGACGTGACGCTTATCTTATGGCCTGAATGGCGCTCCAACATACCAGAGAGATTCCTGCACGGCGCTTCTGCAAATTAGCAAACACATGGAGGTACAATGGCACCAAACCTGGATTATTAACTTGCAGGAGGGAGCAACTTCGCTAGCACATATTAAAAGGGTCCCTAACGACCAGTTCAGCAGTTGGTGAATTGGGACAACCACTCGTTTTCCCTTGTGCGACATTACTGAAACGTTTAGAAGGTGAACCGCTTCCACAATTTGACTCTTTTCTTTTCAAAAGCTAGTTAGCTTTCACATGTTCTACTCGGATTTCCGATATTACTCTCTGTTCCACTAAAATCCAACCACAAAGAGTGCAGATACATTAGCTTCACTAGCCGTAAGTTGAAATAAAGCGCAATAGCTAGAGATAATACTGTATTAAGCCTTAGGAGTAATTATAGAGCCATATGATACAATTTTACCACACACAATACTTACAGCAGATTCCACATAGCGAACAGGGGAAGAAATAATTTATAGAATTAAAGGAGGTACAGTCTTTGATAAGGAGAAGCAGATGAGAATATAAGCATTAAAAATGTTAAATTTATCATAAGAAGAAAACGTACATATTTCCAAATTCTTGATGAATTTGCTGACATGTTGGATAGCTTGGAACCTCAGGACGTGGCAAAAGTAAAAATCTGTATTTCAACGCCTAGCAATATTAATTAACTGGTAACTCAAGAGCATGACTAAGAAGCATATTATATGTAAGAGATTTGTTTCCAGTGTAACTTAGCAGACAGCGATGAATTGAAGAAAAAAGAATATAAGCATCTGGAATTTGATTATGAATTAATATAGTTGTTTCAAATATACAAGCAAAGTATACATAAAGCTGTTTCATAAACAGGATGTGATAAAGAAGAAATTTTATACTGAAGAGAAACAGATAACCCAAGTTATTGACTGAAAAGTTTTAGAGCATTTGGTAACCAGACATCTTAGATTATACAGTTAAGTAATATGGCTAATTAGTCATATAGTTAGATTATAAAATACTGCTTTCTAAGCGGTATCTTGGTAGGGTAAATAAACTTTTAAAACATAATATTGACGTTATACTGTGTGTTAAGTTAAATACTATACTACTATATATAACACTGTCTAAGCGTGTAACGAGTATAAAAAGAATACTAAATTCGCTGTCTGGAGCTATCTTTAAACTAAAAATACCATAAAAATAAATTTCAGCAGCATATCCAGTTTAATGCATATTGGGTTTTGTAAAAACAATAATTTATGATAAGTCTCATATTATGAAGTTAAGTTTAGACATTATTGTTAATTTTTTCGGGTGCAAAGTCCCTTGGAAAGAAGGCTTTGCAATGTCCTATTCCTCTTCTTTACTGTCAGAAGAATGACCAGTCTCTTCCAAATCTTAAAGACGTAATTTACAGCGTTTCTAAAATAGCTTTGGAATGATAAAGCGAATACTAATACCAATTTCTTGAACTTAACCCCAAACATGATGAAAACCAAAACCCTGGTCCCTGAAATTGTAAATGGTGTAGGAGTGAAAACGTTACATTTACCAGAATACTTCCTAAATAACATTGTGTGTGTGAGGGGGAAGGGGCGTTTGCGAAATAAATTCAGTGATACAAAATTCAAACTCTTTTACACCAGATTGTATGAAAACATACCAATTTAATAAACACTCTTTGTTCCCAATCTGTTTCTGACATTGAGTTGTATGCAACATTTTTCAACTATAATCCGCAATTGATTTAATGTTTTACAACTCAATCCAAACTCTCTTCAAAGGAGTCCATGCTGTTAAAGAAGGAGTTTGTAAGCAAAGCAATAGCGTTGGAAAATGCCAACAAATGATGCAATATTGTTTGATACGAATGACGAACAAATGGTTTGAATGAAGCCAATTTTAAATGAAACTTTCGAAATAGATGCATTCCATTCCTCGTGGTAATACCCGGAAAGACCAATTGAATTCAGCTGTATTTCGTTTGACAACAGAAAACCCTCGGTTTTATGTTATGATTATTAATTTAATACTTTGAAAACCAAAGAACCAATTATTGAGTTCCAAAATATTTATTTCAAAACTTCAAAGTTAAAGTCACTATATACAGTAGGAAGTATAATTGACAAAGTGAATACATAAATCACCTTTAGTTCTCACATGTCAACTGCTACTGAGCTTTGTGGAAACAATACCAATTTAATAAAAATCAGCACTCATGTTCTTGAAGCCTGATTGTTTTCAGTGTTCTATGATTTGCATAGATTTCAAAGCAATTCTATTCCTGATTCACAAACTGGGGAAATCTTGGCTGTCAAGTATGACAGCACAAAAGCAACTCTTTGGTACACCAAATGTTGCACGAAATATACGAAAACAAAGTTTCTATAAAAAAGATCTGAGAAAAATAACTTTTATGCATTTGACACCATGTTTATTACAGACATTTTTGAAATATACATTTCCGCCCTTAAGGTGATGTATTTGTAAAATTTGGCGAATCCATGATGTTTAACAAATCTTATTGAAATTTATACCAGTTATTTTACATATAAATACTGATATTTTTGCCACGTATTAAAATGATAAATTACATGGCTTTGTAAATAATAATTTTTAACTGTCTAAATTCTTTGTTCTAATAAAAATGAGCCAAGTGATGTACTTTTAAAAATATTTACATACATGAATCCAATTTTACAGAAATGACTCTACAAGTAGATGTGTCATGTTATATTTTATAATATTGGCGCTAATTAATGGAAAAAAATGATTATATTTCATACGTTCCAAAACTCACATTTTTTCAACATTTGATAATTTATATACAAAAATTGGAGCATTATTTCAACAAGGTAATAATACCAGTGTCTTTAATGTGCTTTTGAAAGGCAGTATAAAAAGTTTGAAACATTGCATGAATGGAACATTTTGTGTATGGAAAAGGTGTTAAGAAAACATTTTACGAGAAAATGAGCTTTAAAGTTCAGAGTGCCAATTAATAAATATATCCATTTGTAGCTTCAGTTAATTTTTAGCTAAATTGCGTCGGGATTAACCGAAAGTTTAGAATTCACATTGTTCCATTATCAAAAAATACTTTAGAATACTTCAAAATTATGGTCAAATTTCGCAGATGCATCACATTAAAATCTTCCATACATAACAAATATAGCATACATTACTTTGGAGGCTTTTGCTAGTTGTTTTTATCTATGATGCGAGATTTTTAGGGTTTCAGTTTATTTTTTTGTTTATATCAAACATTATCACTTTTAGCTCAGGCTATTTTTTTAAAAAAAATTAAAGCCTATTTTTGGAGAGATTGTTTCAAAAGGCTTCATTTAGCCCTAGTTAGAAAATGTAGCCCAAGTACAAGTTATTATTATTATTGAACTCTAAACATAGTCCTGAACCACTTATATACTAGAAAAATCTTATGTTTTAGATTCACATGACCTTCTCTACCTATTTTGCAACACGCTGCTCTTTTAAAAGCATACATTCACTTCATGCTAATGGAGCTCTGAACATTAGCAAAGGTTACGTTACTACATATTTTCTTATAGATACAAAGGAATAACACCACTCAATAAAAGTATATGCAGTGTGAAATAGTAGGGTGTTTACAGTAGCTCTATTGAGGCTGCAGCTTTGAGAGGTCATAGAGTTTATACTTCCTTATTTCAGGCTAATCTAAATCAGGGAACACACTAGTCTTAAGCGATAGTCGAATCTTTTTTAAGAGTTAGTCGCTATGTGATGACACTGGTATTCTCTTCTCTATGCTTGACTGGGATAAAACACAGCATGATTTTCCATTTGAGTAATGTATATGTAATTTAAAATTGAAACCAGCAACGATGAATATCTCGGAAAGCGATGACGAACTTCACAAAACGCGTATCTTAAATAAAATGTGTGCTTTAATGAGATTTGTTTTTTCTCGAGTAAAATATTGTTTATCTCTAATGGTTATCAGTTATGCAAAGTTAATTCAGAACGAAGAGGACTTCAGAGGCTATTCCCACAAGCTCAAAAATACATTTCATTTGGCGCAAAATTAACTTAGGCCTGTGATATTTTAATCAAAATCGTTAGAGCCAGTTTTAGATAGTCAACACTTTAGAAAAGTATTTCGTGTAAGGTTTATTTTTAAATGAGGGATTTTTTTAAAAGTTTGGAGTTTAATTGGATTTTCGTTTTTGAGTTATTCTGCTCACAGGCACACAAAAACGCCGCTATATTTCTAAAAATGTTATTTTATTCAGAGAGTGTCAAAACCTATACTGTTAGTGAAATATTCGATATCCTATTTTTGGAATACTGAACGTTCCTTACTTTCTAAGTATAATAAAGAAAGTTATACCGGTAATTCTAAAATGAAAGAAAATACATTTCTAACCTGAAATATCACATGTGTATGTGATATATCTACTCAATGTTACAGCATAGAATACAAACTTCAATATTTTAAACAATAAAATAAGTATGGAAACTAAAATGTAATGCTTTGGAAACTTTAACCACAGTTTTATTGTTACAAACCTTAAAAACATGTTACTGTGTTTTGTAAAAGCTTTTTACCACAATTAACATTGGGGCTTCTCAGTTTCCTAACTATGTAAGCAATATGTACCTAAACGCTGAACAAAGTCGTAATGCGGACATTATTGTATGCTGCGGAAACAGTATATTGGCTTGATGCATAATGAACATTGGGATTTTGAAAATATAATGAATATATGCTTTGTACATATATCCAATCAGATGTTCTACATATCAAGCACGTTAAGCGGCTTGCAGGTTCTCAATGATAAGCTCCTTCCAGTAGGTTTTGAAGATAAATCTGGATTATTTCAACATCTAGCTTGTGGCTTATTATATTCTATCGAATAAGGGCTCTCAGATGTGTTGCATGCAGCTGTAATTCTGCTGAGATTAGGCTGTTGATATAATATAGCAGTGTAACAACTTTCAATACAATCACTCGAGTACCCTTTGCCCTAGGGCCTTAATCTGTCAGCACCTGATTAGAGCCATTATTAGGCACTTGTGGCACACTCTGCTTCTTGATGCCGCACCTTTGTAAATGCTTCTGGGATGCGGCAGTTGTGCTAAAAGAGAGATTTGCTCTAAACCTGTTCAGCTTCAAAATACAATCGAGAGCAAAAAACGTGTCAATGATTTTGATTCCCTATGTGTTTCTATATTTAATGTTTAAAGAAGTTTCTGGTCAGTTGCGTTTCATTTCTGCCTTACTGAATTAAAACAGTGAACTGCAAAACGGTGGAAGTAAAAGCCACCTGACGACACTTGCTACATGGTTCCGTCTCCTATTGGTTTAGGTTTAAAAAGTCAGGCTCTCAAATCCGAATCAGTGAACGCAGAATGGTTTCCAGAGACTGAAGAAGAGGTGTTGCATAAGTCAAGGCTTAGGAGTAGTGGTTGAATGAAATTAACTAGTAGACATTAGCATGGTCATTATGATTTTCTTTTGAAAGGAACAAAGAACACGAACAGCAAAGTGAAAATTGTTGACCTTATTAACCGAGTTTGTAGAGGGGGCTACAGAGATATACCTATGGGTATCTCCAAAAGAGCGCCAAACTGATGACAACCATAAACGGGATTAATGGACAAGTTTGGTATTACAAATAAAGTTGAAAAATCATAGTTAGAACAAGTTATATCTAAATGAGTCAATTAAAACAAATAAGCATTGCAAAAATGTCGTAGTTTCATATAATTTGAAAATGGTCAGTAACCTGTTTTATATTCACCTTCTGCAAAACTCCGATATTAAAATTTATTAAAATTATAAAGTAATTTTGGAAAGGTGAAATCTTATTAAAAATTCAGAATTCGCACCAGCTATACATACTCCGTTTCCATTTGCCGCTGCTGTTTCCCTGCTAGTTAGTTGATGTGCCAAATCATGAAATTCCCTATGTCACTCAAAATTTTCCGCTAAAACGTAAGAGGTTCCCAGATAATATTCAGCTAACATGCTGCATTCACGACTTACATATTTTTTCATTCTGAATCTGCACTTCCTGCTTACGGAAGAACATTAATGAAAATGAACTGATTATGCTTAACGATTTTAAGTCAGTTTGTTCCTAGTCTCCAGTGCATAGCCGCCATTGTTATAGAAAAAAAAATATAATGCCACTCATGTTTCTTGAAAGGTGGAGCCATGCATGTGCGTGGAGCTGGTTTACTAAATTCTTGCAAACTTCAACTCATTGCATTGGCACGAGTATACAATTAGGAGCGTCACATTTGAATTTCATTATTTTTAACGAGTTTCGAATTCATTCAATGTGTAAACTTATTTCCCTTAGTTCATTGTACTAGAGAAGATAATTAAATTCATCACCCTCTTTAACATCATCCTAAAAGTTCTTCATTTCATGCTGATATTTCAATAGTTTCGCGTGCATTTCATTTGCGGCTTCCCCTTAATTGAAATCAACACGACGGCTTAATTTTGAACGAAAATACCCTTCGGTTCGTATCTTAATTTCAGTGAAGGGTACATTTTGTGAATATAAGTCTATAGTGTTTCAACCAACCTAGTTGAATTGCTAGCACATTCTGTAGAAGTCAGATGTGTAAAATCTTAGAACATCCAACGCTCCCAAGGTGCTACACTAAGTAACGAAGTACACACTTCAAGTTAGAAGACTTCTAGTGACCAGAATTAAATTTAAATTGGTTTAACTTTTGAACAATTACAATGAATCCAGAGTGAGTTTTAGGTCGGCATTTTTATATGCAGATACCACTTTGTGCATTGCCCTGTTAGTATCATCAACGGGGTAATTCCAAGTAAACAAAGGTTAGTGGGGAACATGCGCTTTAGTGCGAGTGACCTTCGTTCTAATCCTCTTGCTTATCAGCGAAGACAATGAGTGTATTGCGCTCATTTAGAACCACACCAAAGTGCACAATCTGTGATGACACGCCAAAGCAGTGTAAACAGAACCGAAAACCTAAAATGTTTTCTGTTTCAGTTAGAGAGACTATCTTCGAAGGAAAGAAAAAATCACTTACTATTTAGCTTAATACATAATTATTGTATATATATATATATATATTTGTCCTACCAGAATCCGTCCATAGTTATTTTAAGTGTGTTTATGTTGTTACTGTCACTAGTGAGCAAGGGTTGAATGAAGGTCACTCTCATTAATGCGCCAGTCTCACTGACCTAAGTTTTCTTGTAAATTATCCGTTAAGTTGTGCATCTCTTAACACACGAAGGGATATTCACACACGTGAATTTTAATAGGCCGCGCTGTTGAGCCGTCTGATATTCCCAAAGGAACCATTCATTAATGTGATAACTTCAAAACGCTATTAGGCAACTGTTTGACGCCCGTAAGCTCTAGACACCGTTAATTCTACATTGCGTTGAACATCGTAAGGCATGCAATGCTTCGAGAAACTACCAAAAGTGCTGTAATAGTTGAAGGTACATAGGAAAGAGATTTCTCAGAATTTCCGACTAAGTATATACCGTATTGAAACACGGAAATTATCATTTTCTGTGGCTTCATTAAATGTTATTTCTTCTGATTTTGCAGTACAACAATCTACGCCAGAGTAAAATCTTTTTAAAAAGTGGGAGATTTCACTCTTCTCCAACAACATATGAAGAAAACTCGGAAACGTTAGAGAGATTGTAGGATGGACTGGGTAAAACGGTATACTTGGACCAAAAGTAGTGGAGAAATGGAAGTGAGAGAAGCAGAAGTTGACGGGTTGGGTAGAAAGTACAAATTTGCTCTGAGACATCGAATGGCATCTTTTCTGTTCCGTCTCCTTATCGTCGTTTTTCTCAGTTCCTCACCCCCTCCTATTGTTGTGTATGTCCTCGTCTCTCTGGGTCCGCCACACTCCTCAAAGGGTGGGAGGAGGCTATGGCAGTTGAATAATGCATAGCGTCGCTTCGCTGGCCCCCAAATCTCATCATTCGCCAGATCGCCCTAGGACGTGAGCCCCTTCCCTTACCAAACCACCCTGTTTCGCACTCCTGTGCACAGAGTGCATTC
The DNA here is from genome assembly GCA_030762935.1 of Hymenopus coronatus. Taxonomy (NCBI): domain Eukaryota; kingdom Metazoa; phylum Arthropoda; class Insecta; order Mantodea; family Hymenopodidae; genus Hymenopus; species Hymenopus coronatus. Next base: position 40,387,855 of record CM060900.1, read on the forward strand.
TGCTCAACCATAAAGAATCTGCGACCAATTTAGTGCTACGTCCTTTGAATATGAAATTATTATATAACATTTCACATTACTGAAAACTATATAAAGTTTCGGAATTTTAATAGGCATGTTTACCCCAAAAAACAACAGTTTTTTTAATATCAGAAATACCTAACTACACGGATAACTTTAAGGGTAGTTTTATATCACTACAAGTGCCTAAATACATGTAGAATGCATAAGATATGCAGCCTAACTTCAAACAAAAGAAATATCAGATCGCTTATGCATCGCTAAAAAGGCCTCAATACACCCGGAATAAACAAGGCAGGTGGCCCCAAACAAATTAGATTTAATTGCTTAAAAATCATTAGAAATATTTAGAATGAACAACATATGCAGGGTGACTAAAACAAAGACTTTTGAACTTTCTTTGTAGATAATTAGAATTTACTGAATAAACATGGATTGAACAACATACGCAGGGTTATTTCCAACAAATACATTTTAAAAGTGATCGTAGATTATTTGAAATTGAAACGCGGCCTAAAGATACATTTAAAATCTATGTTTTTTCCAGATATTATACAATATTTGCGAACTAGGGATGATCAAAATTTCTATTTACCTTTCCTCCTTAATCATGAGATTTACTATACTATCACTACACTCCCTAATTGAGGCTTCCGATTTGGGTTACTCTTGCTCTTAAGTAATTTTAAAACCGGAAAGACTTAAAAAGTAGAATGCAAAATTCTATGTCACATTAAATAGATAGGCAGATAGTATATCTATATTGTCAAGTAAAATGTTTCAAGTTATTTTTCAAACACAAAGTGCGTGTGTCAGTGACTGTATACCTGTATTTCAAACATAAGTTAAAGTAACTCCCCTTAAAAGGGAAAGGAAAACAATAAAGGCAAGCTCCCTCTAACTGAATAAATCTTATTTTCGCTGACAGCAGTCCACATACAGTAAAAACCATATCGGCCACATTTTACTGAATGAAAATAAAGTGAAGTTCGACCTTTGTTGATATTACAAAATGGAAGAAGAGGTCGTGTGGTCAGTGAGCTGATTTTTCAAGCAGAAATTCTGGGTTCGACTCCCGGCAGAATAATTCCCATTCCTCACAGAGACTGGAAGTATGCTTGTGAGAGTAAATTTGTGTGTGTTTGAAGATAAAATGATCAATCCAACTTTACTAACAAATAGTTAGGCTTTTTCTCATATTAAGGCTCCCACAGAAGTTGAGCTATCATGTGAAACAATTTTAACAGCCCGAGACAACTAGTAGGTATAAATTATCAAATATATACTCCACCACGTGTCTCATTTTGACAATAACGCATCCCCATCGAAATTAAAGGATGGATTTTTTAGGATATAGGGGAAAAAGTGTAAAGTGAAATTCAAAGGAAATAGAACAGATAATTATTGAAAAAATGAATTAAATACAAATATTACAATAAATGATATAAAAACGTGTATCCAGTCCGGTGAGGCCGCGCCGTGGCCGAGTGGTTAGACCACTCAACTCTCACCTAGACGGCCGGGGTTCGATCCCAAGCGACCGCATGTGAGATTTGTGGTGGACAAAGCGGCGCTGGGGCGGGTTTACTCCGGCTTACCCCACCATCGCATTCCACTCGTGCTCCATCATCATTCATTTATCATCAGTGTCACCGCCTGCGGTGCCATAAGTAGTTAAAGCGGTCGTTAAACACTACCAAAAAAAATACCAGTCCGGTGAGTTTGTCATTCTTTATTTTCGTTCAATATAGCCTACCGGTTGATGTTTTTCGTAGTCTTAATTGCGCGGCGAAATGAACAACTCCTCTCAGTAGAGACCAACTATGTGCTTTGCTTCCACGCTTTCACACCTCAACACGTGACTTGTTGGCCCAAGTAATATAGAATCATTGGCCTTGCAGAAGGCTTTCAAACCCAGTTCCGATACAGCATTCGTTATAGTGGGACCGCCCACTCAATAATACGCCTTCCGACTCGCGATCTCAATGAAAATAAACACATATGTCTAGTGTGCGTCATGCCTTCTTGGAGACACTATCCGACCTGAAAACGTACTACTATCGGTAAATAAAATAACTACTCTTATTCATCAATACAAATATGTGCACTTTATGCACCTTACAGCTTGTATACTAAAAAAATGGAATGAGGAAAATTCTACATAAGGATTGTAATAAAAGAGAAAGTAACAAAAAAATAATTTATATTGTTCAGTTGAATAGCCTGTTATCAGCATAAAGCAGACAACCTGGTCCGGAGATCACTTTATCTTTAATTTTGTGAATTATATCAGTTTTACACATTGCTATTTTTGCTCATTTAGCACATATACCACATTGTATGGCGTCAATGAAAAATTAGGGCAAATGTTGGGAATTCAAGTATATATACTCTATGCTATTTATTCGTTGATTCATCACACGTATGCAGGGATAAGCACACACAATAAGAACAGATTGTATTACCCATACATGCCGCTTACCATCCTTTCCTATAAACAACACATCATTTTTACTCTGATGAAACGTGCTCTCAATTTAGGAGCAGTTATCCACCGGGCCAATTCGGAGAGAAGCGAATACAAAATAATTCAAAAATACTTTTATAACGTTTAGGGATGGATTCTGGGCATCTTATTTGCGTTATCAATTTGTTAATGAAAGTCACCTTCAACGGCTTTCCGGGTCCAACTTAATAACCTTATTTTTATGCATTCATTCATAGAAGGTGACCTTGTGTTGCTAAGGCTGTTTATTAAAATTTGTCATTTATCAGATGTGTAATATATTTCCCCAGCACGCCTTACAAGTGCTGTTTACAGTGACTTTATTTAGAACCCTCTCCCAGACTTATTAGAAAAATGTTCCACTACAAATAGAAATCAGGCGAAAATGCGGCGCAAGGACAGGTAATTTCCGGGTTCACCGATCCCTCCCTCGGCATTCAACCGGGGCTCCATCTTCATTCCATATATCACCAGTGTCATCGTCTGCGGTGCCATAGTAGTAAAAGAGTTCGTTATACAGTATAAAAAAAATCTGATGTGTACCATTCACATGACTTTCTCCATATCCCTGCAACAAATTATTCTTAAAAAGCTTATACTTTTATTTACTTTCTGCTAATCAGAAAAAAATAGCAGAAATAGTCTAATTACTCGCTTCCTTGTAAGTAGAAGCGAAATAAGGGACAACTGTAGGTTAAAGTGATAGTCAAAAGCTGGTTGCTATGTCAATGAAGTTCCTTTGTCTATATGGATAGGAGTTGACAAGTTCCTGTATGAGAAAAGTATACGTTTTTCATAGCAGAAACCAAAAATAAGGAATGTCACAAAAACGACGAACTCCACGAAAAAAATGTATATAACATAAATTGTGTAAGTTCTTGTCCATCTCTTAGGGTTTAGCAGTTATTCAAAATTTAGTAAAAGTCATTCAGAATAAACTACTCTTCAGAGGCTATTCCCAGAAAATTCAAGATATACATTTTATTTGTCAGGTAATATGTTTAATATACGAAATTTTAATGAAAATCGTTAGAGCCATGTTTCGAAAAAAGTTCCATGTAAAGGGTAGTTGGGGATGGGGGGATTTTTCTCAAAATCTTCGTGTCGCATCCCTGGAACATACTAAACTTAAATACGAAGTTTGGTATTTTACAGACTTTTCGTTTTTGAGTTATCGTGTTCACAGACACACGGACACACGGACACACACACATACACACACACACACACACGGACCTTTTTGTGAAAATGCTTTTTTGGGATATTGGGGACCCTAAAACATATATTTCCGGTGAAATCTCGGTATCGAATTTTTTGATGGAGTGCAATACTTTCTCTATACACTATGTACAAAGTGCGTATGGAGAAAGCAACAAGTAAGAAACACGTGGTTTATGCATGACGCTGTAGCACATATTGGTATCATGGCTCGAGATGCACTCGTTGGTATCTAGGATGACAAATGAATCGTTAGAGGGGGACCAATTTATTGTGCATCGTTATTGAACCGGTTGAACGGAGAAATCAAGAAAAAACGCCCTAACCCGTCGGAGAAAAATTCTCTTCCATCAAGACAATGCTGGGGCAAACCTGCGCAGTTTTATGGCAAACATGTTAGAAATAAGGTTGAATTGCTACAAAATTCACCGTATATAGCAGATTTGGCCCCATTGACTTTTTTTTATTTCCAAACTTGCAAATGAGGCTCGGTGAAAAACGGTTCACGTCTAACAAAGAGGTCATCTCCTAAACAGATGCCTATTTTGAGAATCTGCCATAATCCTACTTTTTGGAAGGCTTAAAACAATTAAAGAATGCCGAGAAAAGTGTATCAAACTAAAAGGAGATTACTTAAAAAATAAAAGAAAATATACCCAAAATATTTTTTTTTTCATATTTTTTCAATCGCCTCCCTTAATAAAAATAAACAGAGATAAGTAGGAGTAGGCGTGGCTGTCGCAAGATTATAATTCTATGTGCAAGTTATTTTAGGTAACTGAGTCTATTAACGGTTCTGTAGTCTTGTATAAAGGAGTTGATTTAATAATATTCAGCTAATTTTATAACTGTTGTGGATAACATCGCTTAGTAATGTTGGTAGTGAAAGCGGATTTATGTCACAGCAGGTGTGCTGCCCCCGCTGTCACTAACAGGTCGCGTCGCGTGGTGCTGGATGTATGTACTAAACGTCTTGCTCAGCGTTACGTAAAATCAAACGTACTACCTTCCCCACCTACAAGCTAATGAAGATAAACAAAAATTGAAATTGTGTTCCATTTGAGAAAAAGTTGGAAAATGTACAATAGTCAAGAATATCTCGGAAATGGTTAACTGCAAGACGGATGTATCCACCATAATTGTTGTTTGCATGGTAATACTATGTATATTCGTTACAGTTTGTCAGCATGCAAAAGTTATCCAGAGTGACAAGAACTTCAATCTATACATTTAGTTTGTCATAAAACTATCTAAACCATGGTATTTTAATCTAAATTATTAACAGCCCTTTTTGAGAAAATCAAATTAAAAAAAAACATTCCTGTAAATAGTAGTTCGGTGTGGTAGTTTCTTCGGTATTTAAACTTATTATCCTTTTAGTTATACTATTAATAACACACACACATACACATCACTCATTAACGGGCACAGACCCTTTTCTCTAAAAATGATTTTCTTATTCAAGACAGTTTAAAATTAAAAGGCTTTAAATCAGGTGATTTTAGAGACCAAGAAATATACCCACTGCAACCTACTGTCAAGTTAGATATTGTGTCTAAGTAAAACTACCGCTAAAGCAGGAATATGTACTCTGGGCCAGAGTCGGATGCTGACAATACATTCACTACATTCGAGAAATTGAGATAACTTGCATCTCTCTAACGGTTAATTTTGGATTCCTTGCTTACCAAGACGCTTTTGCTGCTGTATGCTGCAGTTTTTACTGCTTCATCACTTCTGATACACCTTGAATAATACACTCTTCTCACAGGTATACTGAAACATCCAATGTGTTCCATTTGCATGACTTTCTGTGCCTGTTCCGTAAACAAGCTTTGGTCACGTTAGATTATTCTTTTATCTACATCATGCTAATCAGGATAAACATTAGTAGCAATTGTCTTATCACTGGCTTCCTTGTAATTAGAAGAGAAGAAAGGCAATGCACAAGACTAACCCGGTAGTCGAATCCTTTAGAAGCTGGTTGCTATATGAAACAATAAATAGTCTGTTCTCTTTGCATGGCCAGGAGTAAAACAAAAGATATGTGAAAGAAAAGATTATTTATTTTTCTAAAATAATTATATTGACCCAGGGGACCTCAAAACATATATATCTGGTAAATATTCACATAGAAATTTATGGATAGGATGGAGTATTTTCTCTACCTACGACGTACAGAGTACGTGAAAAGAACGTAACAATTAGTGTCCCTCTAGTTATAATTTGATTACGTTAATCTACACCATCTAAAAGCTGTCGAAGATATAAAGACATGCCGCTTCAAAATGACTAGGAAGCGTCATATGTTTAAAAGAGAATTTTTCATTTCTTGGTGTAGGATTATTTAAATTTATTCAATGTTTAACAATTAGCGATATTGAATACACTGAAATCGATTCTAAAAAGCAAACAGGTTAAAAATGTAGAACAAGTATATCTAGCACATGGTATGGTGCAAAGTGATTATAATTCTTGATTCATTATTCAGATCATAGAATTTACTGAAAAAAAAAAAAAGCGATGCCGCTGTACCATTACATGTTTAGTGAAAGGAACATTTATTTTCGATGGTTCGTTCATTTTTAAGCCACTGATTGTTTTTAATTTAATCTAAAAGAATTAAATTAAACTTTCAAGATAACTGTATTTTACTGTATTTGCCTTAAAATTTAAACAAAGTGGGATTAAACGTTTAAGACTATGAACATTTCATCTGAATAGCTGTCAGAATTCTGCGAGTGATGTAAACATTCGGAGCAATGATACCTGAGAACAGAGGAGGTTAAAGGGGAAAGAAAAAATGATTTCCTCCCTTCATTTTGTTTACACTTGGCATTTCATATTTGCTTTCAATGTTGACAACAACTATTACCAGGGACAGTAGGGACACGTCGTACCTCGACCTAACGCAAATGTTTTGTATTTATCCATCCCCCCAGGAGTAATGGGCCAGGTGAAGGAGCCACAGGAGTGTATAGGACGGCCGACAGGATGCGCAGATGTCCCTAGAAATTCCGAGCTTGCTGACCTTGAAGTACATCCACCAGAGGCGGTTGAGAGAACGCTGCTATCTGGCAGGGCAGAGAAAAGCTTACCAACGAGCATGTATTCATGCCATTTAACCGATGCCGACCGAAATTGCACAGCCCTTAAGCGTACCTGAAATGCGATCAAGGAAAAGAAACGATTGGCAATTCGCGATAACAAACAACCCCAGACTTTGCCGTGAAAACCAGGGAAACCTACGAAAGAAAAACATGGCCATAGTGGTGCCACAATATATCCCACATGCAAGCCGGGCCACGCTGTAGCCGAGTGGTTAGACCACTCGCCTCATTTAGATCAGGCAATGACATGTGCCATTTGTGACGCAGGGGTGGGTTTTACTCCGGGTTCTTCGGTTTCCCCCGCCATCGCATTCCACCGGTGTTCCATCTTTATTCCATGTTTTATCAGTGTCATCTTCTGCGGTGTTATATGTAGTAAAAGCGGGCGTTAAACACACTCACAAAAAACGCAAGCCTCGCAAGATACCGTGGTGCCACCTCGCTGGATCACAGTGAAATATACCAAAAGTGTTACTCAACTAATTCACTCTACCAATACCAGTTGTAAGGCAAGCTTATCTACTGGGGTAAATTTCCAAAATTCATTTTTGTCTGGAATTATATGAATATTTTGCTTTGATTGCACTACCACTATTTAGTAACATATACACCGAATTTCATTAAATTTGGTTGAATCCTTTGAGTGCTTGATTGTTTTATAAATATTATTATATAAATATGTCCCATAATCAAAGTTTTTCACCCATTTCGTAGTTTCAGAAAACTGGTTGCTAATTTTCGCAATAACAACTTCAAACCAGAAAGTAAATTTACGAACATATATTTGAAATAAATGTGATGAGAAAATTGTGACACCTTTTATCAAGTTTTAAATATAGATAAATGTTCATTCAACGACACATGTTTTAAATGATTATCAGTATTACCATGTATTATACTTTTAATGTTACGCAGAATACTTCTGCACATTCTGAGAATCTTTGGTGGAATTGAAACAAAAGCTGAGACACGTGTAGTATTTTGAAGGTAGGAACATCATGTTTTGAGAAAACTGTTATTTTATAAGTTGACATGCTTGAACACATGTATTGTATATTCTTTAAATTGTTGTAAATCCCGAAGCATGGTGGGCACGTGTAAATATTGACTTTCTACGAAAGCTGAAATATTTTCAGAACCATTTACTATTCAAATATTTCAGTGTTTTGAACGACCAAGATAAAATTTCGCTCCCAGTGTCCGTTAAGTAAACTTTTTGAAAACCAGATACAGGTCCAGGGAATTTAAATAAGAGAAATAATATGATTTATATAACTTCAGACGGAAAACCAAAGACCGCTTACCACATATTCTGCTCTCCCGTAGGCATACTATGTTCGAATCTACGTACACTACAAATGCAAAACATCGCTTTGATGTTTCTGTATATAGATCAACACAATACGCCATTCTTTCCCATCATCATGTCCTTTTTATGTGTGGTAATCACGCATCCTCTGTTCAGGGATCTGCTTTTGATGAAAAACGAATATCACAAAAAAAAAAAAAAAAAAGACGGGAATGCTTTAAGCTTGCAGGAAAGTTAATTAAAGCGTAAGTCTAACGTATAAAATAAGAGATGGGAAAAGAGTTCCGTGTAATAACCTTGTAGTTCTGATTGATAAAGCAGCATAAAGACGCCCCACCCTACGTAAGCAACAAACAAATATACGTACCAAAAAGATTTTGTGATGTTAAAAATGCAACTGCATTCTTTATAACGGATATACAGGTCGTGAGACATGAAGAAATCATGCGCATAGGGGATATTGCTTTCCTTCCCGCCCTCTCTGCAGGAAATGAGAGGGGTAATAACTTGTTGCGAATAACACAACCACAACAGCGTGCAGCGCTAAACAATTTTTCAGTTCACATGAAAATCATTCTTGGCACAATTCTGAGTTACGAATTGGTGATCCCAAAACTTTCTGGCTGGAAAATATTCAATCCCTCTCAACAGGTGCTACAAAAATTTATTAATCTTTTTTCTGTGCTACATAATGAAGGTCTAATGTCAAGGTAATTCGCGCGCGTGGTGAACTAAATTAACACACTAGTTATACAAGGCAAACTGTTACGTTGGAGCGTCGAACGGGGTTGAGGGGCGGGCTTATCAGCTTTGACTTACACGCGTGGTGTGTTGTGTCACAATGGCATCAACGATAATCGTCAAATTTTCGGCAAAATCACAGCACCAGGCATATTTTTATTGTCTTTGACTGTATAATGCGGATCGTGGACTATCTGCTTTATACATAATGAAAAGCGTTGGCTTAAACCTCTTAACACTCTACAATACGCTACATTACACTATACGTTTTTACTTTCTCTTGCACGTATGTAGAACGTACATAGAGAATGTATTGCATTCCACCCTAAAATTCCACACCGAGATTTCACCGGAAATCTGTTTTTAGGAAAGGTTATATGTTTCTTTGTTTGAGTTATGCTGTCGAAACACACACACACACAAAGACGAAAAATACTATGCTTTGTATTAAAGTTTAATATTTTCCAAGGACGCGACATGAAGATTTTTAGACCCACCCCAAACGACCCTCTAGGCCACGCAGTTGCTGAGTGGCTCGACCACTCGCCTCTCACCTAAGCGGCCCGGGTTTGATCCCAAGCGACTACATGTGAGATTTGTGGTGGACAAAGAGTGGGTTTTCTCCGGGTTCTATGGTTTCCCGCGCCATCGCACTCCAACGCTGCTGTATCTTCATTTCATGCATCATCGTCATTGCTTGCGTGCCAGATGTAGTATAATCGGGCGCTAAACTCTATGAAAAAAGTATCCTTTCTATGGAACATTTTATGAAATATACGATTTACTAAAATTGGCTTTAACGATTTTAATTAAGATGTATATTAAAGATGTGCTCATGGCAAATAAAATGTAAATCATGAACTTCTTGGGAATGGCCCCTGTTCTCTTTATTGTGAATAACTTTCGCATAACTAGTAAACCGTAAGAGGAAAGACAAAAACTTTCCACACAAGAAATATAAATCTCGTTAAAACACACGATTTATTTTTACAGCTAACGTTTTCAGAGATATTCATTATTGGTTTAAATTGTAAAATAAAAAATGTATTCTCAAACGGGAATCCCTAATTCGTTTCCTATCTCTCTTGTTTTACTTCTGGCCATCGAAGCAGAACAGAATCGCATAGCGACAGCATTTAAAATATTTAACCGTTACCTTAGCCTATAGTATTCCCTAATTTGTTTCCTACTTGTGATGAACGAAGTATTAGGACCACTTCTGCTAATATTTATCTTAATTAGCATTATGTAAATAAAAGAATAATCCTTTGTAAGAATAGTTTGCTTGCAGAACAGGTAATATGAATGTAACACACCAGAATGTTTAATGTGAAGTGCCGCGTGTTCACAGTGCTGAAGAAATTTATGTTTAATGATTATGCCTATAAACAACAACAATAATTATTCTTATATGCGTATAATTATACTGAATATTCCAATTTAATGTAATGCGCCAAAACTTGATTTCTAACTCTGCGCTGAACAAAGCAGTAGCCATTAGTTTAGCAAAAATACGCCCATATAAATGGAAAGTGATTTTAGCTGAAAGAAATTGCATGAAATGAAGCACCAGACTTTTCTTAATTCTTCCACATGAGACCAGCCTGGGATAAAGAGATTCAAGGATGGGATGAGATGGCTTCGTTTAGAGCAGAAGACTGTAAGGCCCGGAAAACAAAAGATAATTCTGTTTAGATAATCTTCCCACTCGCCGTGGAGATAAAGAAAGGGTACATATTTTCCTGGAATGTATCCTCTGGGAATCATTTGAGGGAAAAGGTATTTCCGGAGAGGCTTTTAGCATCAGATAAGAATCGGCGGATCCGTTTGTAGATCACACAAATGGCTGGATTTGGTATTTTCCGAGCCAAAATACCTAAAGTTCAAACCAATACACGTACAAGCTTGAAATCTAATATGCTACATGTTACTTGGATTTAGTTCTTATATTTGGGCATAGTACCTCGCGGTTATATGACTTTATACTGAGTATAATTTAAATAAATACCTGGCTTTCAACTCATTAACGGAAAATTCAGTAAGTAATGAAAATTGAAGACAAAAAAAGTAAGATTTTTATTCTTTGTTATTTTAATATATATTTTATCACTATGGTCACAATGTTTATTTTTAATTATTTTTAAACGTTACTAATTCACAGAAAGAGAATCGTAAATTCTATGTACTTTGGAGTAGAATCGTAAAAAGTTTAGCCCATTATTTTAGGAAAGCCTTGCTCTATAAATGGTATCACTGTTATAGATGGTAGCCTATATGCAATTTGATTTGTTTCTTTGCAAATATATAGGAGTTTGTTTCTTCCATTTTTGCTTTGAATAGGTTATTCTATGCTTGACAATTTATGGAACTGATTTCAGGATTCCAAACGAAACATGCAAGTACTATTTTGGATCTACTTTTGTGTTAACAAAGCTCTGCCTTTTAATAATTGCTGATACATTTAATCAAGAGGGAATACGATTCAAATAATAACACTACCTTGCTCAACAAACAAACCTATTGCACAAAAGTAGTTCATATACACGCTGTAAAATAGGCTGTTCCATCTTGGGTACCACCATAGAGGAGCAAAGTACTCACAACTCACGGGAGCCTACCTGCAGCATTTATGACTGCTCGGAATTGAGATTAAGCTATTTTCATACATGAATTAAGTGTTGAAATAAAGTAGCAGTAAGGACATACACTTGTGCAATTTAAAGAAACTCATTAGTTAGTTAATTCATTTAACCATTGATTCATTACTTAGGTGTTATTACTTATTTATATTGCTAGTGATTTAGCGTTAAGGCGCAATGCAGTTTGGGGACGCTCACAATATATTAAATATATTGTGCAACACAAACACCATACTTTAAAGTATATATTTGTAATGTTGGTTTACCAAATTTTGATGTAACACATGTTTTGGACGCCATTTTAAAACGTTGTGCTGGTTAAATGACTTTGTGAAACTTTAAAATCCACTTTCCACAGGTTCAAATATTTTGTTATTTCATTATATCTAAAATACATATTCTCCCATCAAAATTCATTTATAGGTCTGGAGCATTTTTCCAAAGTGCTGAAAAATATGTGTAACAAAATGTTTGCTTGGAATTCTGATATCAGCCACTTTTTTTTAAAAAAAGTAATTAGTATTCTTTCACTTTGAGATATAGAATAACTGTTTTAAAAAAATACCATCCCCTATAGAATAATTTTAAGCAGACATTTGGTTGTAAAGATATTAAGGAATGTACTTTTTAAAAATGCTGTATGGAGAAGAAAGATCTTGATTTTAGCTAATTAGATAAAATTAATAAATATGTCCAGAATGAAAGTACATATGAATGCTCGTACAATTTGCTATGGATATTTCATTTGTTACAAGTAACATCCGCACAATAAATTTAAGCTCTTGCTTTTATGTTTAGAAAACCACTTTTATCTCTTCGGTGTCCCCTTAAAGCTACAAATTATGCATTTGACGTTGATATGCAATGCGATAGAGCGGTTCACTTTGGCAGAAAAATCACTAGTTATGACAGAACCGTTAGATCCATACAGTCACAATCTCTCAGCGCTCCAATGGTTATTAAACAAATAGTATGCATGTTACCTTTAATCGCAGTAATCAGCAGTTATTCAATCCGGAAGCCTTTATGAGCACTTACCTGAAAGAAGAAAGAAAATTATATCAATTATGTTATACATATTGTGCTTCATAAAGGAATATATATTATGTATAGTTTATTCTATTGAAGATAGGTGTTTATTTCTTATGTGCAAAGAAACACTGCCAGCCTTAGATAGCATATCATACACAGAGAAATAAGCCATTCCTAAAAAGTTATGCATAGCAATTTTTACTGCTATAATAAAGCTTATTCATATTGTGTGCATCTGCTTTAAAACTTCTACCTATAAAACCAGCTGAAGACAACCACCTCAACATACTTTAAAACCTTTTCCAGTAGGACTCACGCCGAAAGAACAACGGAGTACTCAGCATTCGCGGGGGTCTACTTGCAGCATTTAGGTTAAGCTGTCGTCAGAGCTTCACGAGCTATGTAATAAGTAGCAGGAAGGGCAACCACTTGTGCTAAAACTTTTTCCTAGTGACATATTGGCTATCTCGCTCCTCCTCCAGCAAAGCGGTAGTGATATCTAGAGAAATGTCCACAAATGGGCAACCTTTTATGCACGCAAGTGTATATAATTGTAGTTACGTTATGGGAATTTCATGTGAATGCTACCGCAACATTTAATTGAAATTTTATGGAAACGCGAGAAATTAAAATCGAGTTCGCTTCAAATTTACGCTCATCGCCTTTAAGAAAGAAAAAAAAATTGTTTGAACAGTAGTATGGGCCTTGAACTAAGCACCACCAGCCTGAAAGTCGAGGGTGCTAATGAATCACTACTTATACAGTATACTATTGTTTATCTCTCTGATAGAAATGTTTCTTCTTGTAAATGTGGGGGAAGTGGTTTAGACTAGAGAGAAATATGGCTTTAACTTGCTGACGGAGCAGTTTTCCAGAAAAAGCAAAGCACATAGCAGTGCAGATATTACAATATTACTTTATTCATTTACTTCTGTTAGGCTATATATAAGTGAATATGACTGTTCAGCCCTGGCTCTTTACCAGATATACACTTGTTTTACAATAGTCCTTTAAAATAATGTTCTAGCTTGTGCCTCCTTTGTAATTTGTTTTTGACTGTTTACTATCCATATCTAGTTGTATTTCAGTTTGTTAAAATATTATCCTACCTTTTTACAATTTTTGTGGAACATTTCAGTTTGAGACAGTACATGTATCACGGGATTAAAAGGTCTCTAAATGGGAGATATAAATTAAATCCAATGAAATATATAAATTATATTAAGAAGGGACAGATATACATAGGAAATGGCCAGGGAAGAAATAAAACACGTCTAAAAGTGCAAAGGACAAAGTTACCACGTGTTAACAAGCGATCCAGGTAGAAGTGTACCGTTAAGGGCAGGACAATGAACCGAAGGGGTTGGAAGTTCCACTGCCCGAGGATGGACATAAGGCGAACACAAAACAGATTTGTTGTTGGTCGAGGACGCGACTTCACTTGCTATGAAAGACTCGTTGGGTTAAGACGTGATATTTGATTCCGCGGTTAAAACAAACGGGCTACATATGCCAAGACAGAAACAGTGTTTATGTAATATACCAGAATACGGTCACGAGTAATAAAAGATGATAGGCACGGTCGCGTAAAGAGTTGCTGGAAAGCGGAACATTTAGAAGGAATGCGTATGTGTTCGATGGCAGAAAATATTTAAGAAAATAAATAAACGTGTTCAGCAGTAATCGTGAACTCAAAGAAAACCACTAGTGTCTTATCACACCTGAAAAAGATTCCAGGCCAACACATCCTGATCCAGGACACCCACATCTACAAACCATTTCATAATCTCCTAAACCTTCACGCGGGATTTGAACCACATATTTGGGAACCGCCGCAAGTTAAAGCCATGTTTCTCTCTAGTCTAAACCACTTCCAATGAATTTTTTCTCGAAATTTCAGTTCCTGTACATTTGAATATTATGTTCCAAATTTTCATTTCCAACAGATATTGCACATTGGGTTTGTGGAATACGCTTCCTCCGATATTTTAGTTTCTATACTGTTGTTCTCACCCAAGTAATGCCTTCTCGGTCCTCTTTTTTTTTTTTTTTATTGTGTATATATTATATTCTTCCGTTCCCCATGAAGCAACAATCGGTACATAGAAGACTAAAGATCTCTTTTGGGCTACCTCACTAAATGTTTTTTACTTTTATACTCTCGAACCTTTTTCTTGCCGATTTCCAGAGTTTGTTCCTCTTCCTTTCTTCTCTGAAAGAAGAACTCTTCTCCGTATCTTCCCTAGCCTAATACTTTCCAAGTTACTTCTAAGACAATTTACCCATCTGCTGTACCTTAAGCTCTTCTCTCGATATTCGACACACCCTTTTAACAAATTATTTTCTTCTAATTTAAAAATTCTATACCACAATTTCAGTGCCCGTATCGGTAGAGTAGGGGTAGATTGTCTGCCCCACATTCAACAGGTTGCGAGCTCGAATCTCGCTTTGGGCGAGTTCGGGAGGGGCTGACGTCATTGAGCATCATCGGTCGATATGACCAACCAGGTTAAAGGACGTGATGTGCTCCATTCACAAGAATTTTTCTAGCTGCTACACAAATAAATTTCCTTTCAGAAGATTATACCTTTATCTACATCTAATCAAGGTAAACATTAACAGAAATTGTCTCAATACTTGGTTTCTTGTAAGTAGAAGTAGGTTAAATGCATAGTCAAGTGTTGTAAAAGCTGGTTCTAAGTGAAGCAATTGAAGTTCGGTTTGCTTTGCATGGCCTGCAGAAAATAAGAGACATAAAACAAAACGTCACGTCCAGTTTGAGACTAGTTTAGATGGTTTAAATCTGAATCCAATAACAAGGAATATCTTGGAAGCGGTCAGCTCTACATAAAAATGTATACGACATAAATGCGTTTTAACGAGATCAACAACTTATGTAGTAAGTTTTTGTTTATCTCTTATGATTTAACCGTTATGCAAAATTTTGTAAAACTCGTCCGGAATAAAGAGGTCTTCTGAGGTTATTCCTAGAAAATTCAAAATATTTATTTCATTTATGGTGTAAACATCTTTAATATACGGTATTTTAGTCAAAATCATTAGAGCCAATTTTAAGAAAAACAACATTTTCAAATTTTTTCCTTGTAAAGAGTAGTTTGTGGTGGGGAGATTTTCTTGAAAAGCTTTGTATATCATCTCTGAGAGGTACAAAAGAGAAATACTAACTTTGGTAATTAACGGTCTTTTCATGTTTGAGCTATGCTGTCCATAGGCACACCTTTTTCTAAAAAAATGTTTTTCGGACTCAGGGGACATCAAAACATATATTTATGGTGAAATTTCACTATCAAACATTTGGATGGAATACAATACCTTCTCTATCCAGTATTTAAATTGTACATACAGGCTTGAGAAAGTAAAAATCAGTGTCTTTTCCATTTTCTATTCCTTACTTGCCACTCTTCCAACTCTTATTGTACTACCTGCGTAACAGTTGTATTTGGCAACCAAAGCATTTCTCTGCAGAATATCTTGTGTACCTCATCTATGACTTCTCATCCTCCTATTCCCCCTATTTCTAGCCTGATAGTGGTTACATTTGCGCTTGTTTATGTGCAATTAGTTATTTTATAGTTTGAATCAATAACATATTCAGATTGGCATAAATTTATTTGCATTTATCATTACAATTATTGAAAGAAAGCATTACGTAACTATATTCACAATGAGCGAGACAAGGGCTGAGGACTTTAGTAATGTACAACGAAAGAATGGGAAATGGCCATGGTATAAGAAACACAACGAAGTTTATATGGCCCTTGGGATTTCTTGGAGAAGCTATTAGAGAATTCGTGGAGGTGGATAATACAGACTCCCCCATGTAGAAAACGGCTCGTGAAACCATCAGGAGAGCTTTCGTCTAAACTCGGATGTTCCCAAAGGTATATACATGGGAAAGGTAAATGGCTCAAAAGGCATACAGCCATAACCTTGAATCTCTTGGCTTTCTTTTGGTTCAATTACGGTTCAAAACAACTTCAGCCTTCATGCTTCGCATAAATAGTCTTACGATGGTCCACAGCATCTCTTCGAGTAAGCAGTGCATGAAATAGACGCATTCGACAATATTTGTTTAATCGGGAATTTTTTAAGCTTCAAACGTTGATATACCACTTGGAAGGAAATTCATTACATAAATTTACACCAGTGATAGATTTCGGTATTTAGAACACATTTTGCATCTTGCGTCTTTGTGTTTGACCATTTCTTACGGAGGCAGACAAGCTAACAATGTTGCAAGTTGAGTGGGTGTCACTTGCACTAGGTCAGTACATAAAAACGCCTCACTATACATTGAAGGTATTCCTTCCATTTTTACTGTGCGAGTGTTGGCCAATTAGAATGCCAGTTTTATTCGTTGTCGCCCACTATGCGTCGTGTTTGCAAGCGACCAATGTGTTTACATCCAGAAGCCGGCTCAGATACTTGACCAACCTCAACACAATGCGCCAAGTTACTTCCCGTCTGGAAAAGCTGCACGGAATATTTCTTTAATTCTTTTAAGTGATTAATTATTGCGAAACCCTGTGTGATGTCCCATAATTCCTAGGGATACTAATGTCAAAACTATTACTTGACGCATCTTACAGGTAACAAACCATTATCTACGTATATTCTTGTTTATTAATTACGCATCCAATTTGGGGAAAAAAAAATATGTGACTGATCAAAGAACAAAATGTTATTAGACTTTTTGTTTGTGATAATTCTATGAAGCCCATATGAGAAGGAACGTAGTAATTTCCATTCCACCCTGTATTTACACAAATTTACTGCCAAAATTAATTTGCACTCCTGAATAGGAGATATGTATTCAAAGCTAGAAATTCATAAGGATAGGTTCATCAGTACAGAAACCCAGAAAATATTGCAAGACATGCCTGCTTCGTGCCCATTCTACCCAAAATTCTAAACTGTTCCGAAGAGAACTATGGAACTTTAGATATTCTCTACATAGTTTCAGTGAAGTTTCTATTGCAGATATCTCGTGTATTTTGAATCTCCTACTTAGTTGTTCGGTCAGAAAATATCCCTTATAACATGTTTATGTTGAAAATTAGGTCAGGAGTTTAAAACACATACTCATTTTCACAAATAGGTTGTGGTAGGTGTAATGTGTTTCCATAAATTCAAAGGTATGAATCAAAATAATGACATTCATTCGTGTCCCTTTATTCAACGCGGTACCGGAGAGTGGCCTGTAAGTGTTTCGTTATTCAGAAGTTTGTATTGGTATTAGCCCATAGCGTCCCTGGGGGCACGGGCCTCTCTCCTTAGAGAGGTGGCTTGGTTTGGCAGTCCTGGTTAGCCACTCCAGGAAGAGTTCTCTCTTGATCTTACCGCTCAGGTAATTTGCTCTAAACAACGTGGTGTTCATTATTATAAAGTACACAATTGCTTTAAGAGTTAATGTAGCACAATTTTACTTTCTCTAGCCCCGTATGCACAATGTACATAGGGATAGAGAAGTATTGTATTCCACTCAAAAATTCGATGTAGAGATTACATCGGAAATACATATTTTAAGACCCCCTGTGTCCAAAAAAAAAAAGCATTTTCAGAAACAGGTCCGTGTGTGTGTGTGTGTGTTTTTTTGTAGTGTTTAACGCCCGCTTTAACTACTTATGGCACCGCAGGCGGTGACACTGGTGATACATGAATGAAGATGGAGCACCGGTGGAATGCGATGGCAGGGGGAACCGGAGAACTCTGAGAAAACCCGCCCCAGCGCCACTTTGTCCACCTGAAATCTCACATGCGGTCGCTTGGGATCGAACCCGGGCCGTCTAGGTGAGAGGCGAGGCCTGTGTGTGTGTTTGTGTGTGTATGTGTGTGTCAGTCTGTCTCTGTCTGGACAGCATAGCTCAAAAACGAAAAGACGGTTAAATACCATACCAAACTTGGTATTTAAGTTTAGTATCTTCCAAGATGTGACACGAAGTTTTTCAAGAAAATACCTCCACCCCTAACTACCCTTTACATGGAAACATTTTCAAAAAATTTGTTTTTCTTAAAAATGGCTATAACGATTTTGGTTAAAATACCACATATTAAAGCCATTTCTATCACAAATAATATGTAGATCTTGAATTTTCTGAGAATAGCTTCTGGATGAAGCTTGCTTAATTTGGCATAACAAGTAAACCGTAAGAGATAGACAAAAACTTACTATACAAAAAATGTAGGTCTTCTTAAAATACACAATGTATGTCATATACATTTTTTTCGTGGAGCTTACGTTTTCGAGGTATTCCTTTAGTTTCAGTTGTGAAAAACTTACACTTTTCTCAGACGGGAGTGTCCGGTTTTCTTTTGTTCTACTCCAGGCCAAGCAAAGAAGCGATTTGCAATGAAAATCGCATAACGACAGCTTTTAAAACATTTGAATATCACTTTAGCCTAGTGCATTCCCTTGGTTCCAGTCTAATTATATGAAACTAAGTAATACAATTCTGCTGATGTTTATCTGGATTAGCGTCGTGTTGAAAGAAGAATTATCTTTTGTAAGAAGCTTGTTTGTAGAGTAGCTAGATGAAGTCATGCGAGTGTAACACATCAGAATTTGTGGTCCGTTGTGTGCACTTAAACACTTGGGTCTTTAGACATTATTTATTTTTCCACTGATTAGCACTGGGTATCTTAGCTAATGTACTAGTAGCCGTCTTGATCCGATGCTCCTTTTTCTTCTGTCTTTCGCTGTGCTGTTGTCGAATGTTTTCTTGAGATCGTCTGACCATCTTGTTCGTTGACGTGCTGCTTTTCTTCGTCCTGTTCTGGGTTCCCAAATCGTCCATCGGTTGGGGTCTTGTCTCACGATGTGTCCCACCCATCTCCATTTTTTGGTAGTTGCTGGTCTGTGCTGCGTTTGTTATTTGTGTTCGTTCTCTAATTATGTCGTTCCTAATTCTGTCTTTCCATGTGATTCCTAAGATTTTCCGTTCCATTTTCCTTTGGCATGTTTGTATTGCTTTGCTGTCTTTGTGCTTCAAATTTGTGAGCCGTATATTAAGGTAGATAAGATGCAATTATTGAGCATATGCCTCTTGATGCTCAGATTAAAAAGCTTTTCTAGCAATATGAATTTTAATGCCCAGAACTTTGACCATGCGGTGGATATTCTATGTTACGGCGTCGTAACTTTATCATTAATAACAATTTGTAAAAATAATGATTACGTTGTCGAAAATGGGACCTTAAGAGCGAACGCCATATTAAAATGTCTGATATGTTCCATTCACATAAATTTCTTTAGTGCCATATACAAACTATTCTTACAAAATATTTTTCTTTTGTCTACTTCATGCAAATCGAGATAAACGTTAGCAGAATTGGTCTTACTACTTGCTTCCTTCTAAGTAGAAGGGAAATAAGGAAATACATTAGGCTAAATCGAGAGTCAAATAATTTAAATGCTCATCGCCAAGTGAAAAACATTGAGGTTTTGTTCGCTTTGCATGGTCCGTTTGAGAAAATTTCGGTAGTTTAAACCGAACCACATAACAAGCAATATCTCGAAAACTGTACAAGAAATACGTATTATGCAAAATTTTGCAAAAGTCGTTGGGAAATAAAGAGCTCTTCAGAGGCTATTCCCAGAAAATTCAAAACATACATTTTATTTATAATGAAAATATGTTTAATATACGGTATCTTTGTTACAATCGCTAGCGTCATTTTTGAGAAAAACAACACTAAAAGGTAGTTTGTGGTGGGGAGATTTTCTTGAATATCTTCGTGTCGCATTTTTGGAAAATACTATGCAGAAATACTAAGTTAGGTTTTTAACAGTATTTTCGTTTTTCAGCTAATCTGCCCACAGATACACACGCGGACCTTTTTCTAAAAATGCTAGTTTTGGAGTCAGGAGACCTCAATACATATATTTCCAACGAAATCTCGACATCGAATTTTTGGGAGGAATACAATTACCTTTTCTAGCCAGGCAATATGTTCATTGAATGTACATACGTGCTAGTGAATAGTGAAAGTAAAAACTGTAGACAATTGTTGCTTGCTCATAGACTTCAATCCGACGTGGCTGCATGTTCTATAAAGAATTAGAGGCCGTGCCCTAACCGAGTGGTTAGATCACCCACCTCTTATTTAGACAGCCTTGGTTCGATCCCATCCGACCGCATGCGAGATTTGTGGTAGACAAAGCGGCGCAAGGGCGGGATATCTTCGGGTTTTCCGGTTTCTCTCGCCATCGCATTCCACCGATGCTCCATCTTCATTCCATGTATCATCAGTGACATCGCCTGCGGTGCCACAAGTATTAAAATAGGGCGTTCAACACTATAAGAAACAGACAAGTGTTGATGAATTACACCGAAATAATCTGCGAGATTGTGGACGTGACTGATATAAGTAATTTGAGATCAGCGATGCATCGTTCCCGGATAAACATAACGCAACTACATAGCGTTAAACGTGTGGATATCAGGTGCTGATAAGTCGGTGTTAAAGCAAAGCAGGTTAAAAAATGGTTGTAAATGTCTTTAAAACTGCTGCCCGAGTATAGAAATATCGATTTTTAGCAGCTCATTACTAGCGTTTTCAAGATTTAATGTCCCAAGTATCTGTAAAATCTCGAAGTTATACTTCACAACGCGACGCTGACCATTCGTTAACTACGTCCTTGAGTTATGTAACGTACTCTGGAGGCATTTTTTCAACCGCTCTGGAGGCTTAATGCGTAACGCGGGAAGGTGCTATCCCAAACGTCACGAGTTAAATTTCAGTCATACAGTAAATATTTTTAATGATTATTTTTTTCATTCCAGACGAAGTGTAGCGATACATGGCGTAGTGGCACTTCAGAAACTTATAGCCGTTACTTCGAAGTTTCAATAAACAGGCCATAAGTCTCCTATCTCAAATTACTTATTTCTGTAATCTACATATTCTGTGAAAATATTTCGGTATAAATGAATTATAGTATGACGAAGACTGTGGGAAACTTGTGTACTGAAGTAAACGTTCGTACCTTAAAATAATTAGGATATTTTTTTGAACTTGTATTTATTATCACCCAAATGATGACATAGTACAAACCTGTAGCTGCAGTTGTGATGTGTGGCAGAAGTAATCCAAGTGTATTAATTTTCTTGCAACTTGTACATCTCTTCCTCGTTTGCATAATGCTGAAAAGTGCTCGTTATTATGCAATGCTAAGCTCTCGACAATGCTTCTTTACGTTACAAAGCGCTGGTTTCGCGGCTGACCTAGATAGTCACCACATAGTATACGCACATCGAATCATAAGGCGTTGTCTTTTAAAAGGACATGATGTTCACCCAGAAAGTTTCAAAACACCCTTTTTTTTCTTTTTTTTCCAGGAACTCAATAGCTTCTTTCTTGTCAGTGAACTGGAAAACTACAAAGGACATTATCTCAAACAATGATAGTGGATTTATTTTATTCTCGAACGTCTGAATGAAGTTGTACAGCTGAATCAAGTTGTCACCTTTCTGGAGGGACTTTTGTTTCACAAACTTCTCCAAATTCAGAGTTAGCTGAAGCCATAATTTCTTATTATGCAGCTCTTCTAGTTCAGCCTATTCCGCTGCTAAATCTTTACCTGCTAAACAGAGTGAGGAAACTGATAAATAAGTATTGACCAACTGAAGGAAGCGCCAGAGTACGCAAAGAAGAAGTAAATTAAACAGGCTCGCAAAGCAATATTCTGAATCAAGACATTGACAACATTAGAATAGATGTATATATGGATGAATTAGGTATGTTTATGTCAAATTATTTACAGCTTGTTAAAATGTTTAGACCACAAGCAAAGATGTGGTTCTTATTTTCTTTGGTTATATTTCCAAAATATTCCAGTTTCTATGCGATATATACTTAAGAATTTTACACCATTTAAAATTAAATGACTGTGTATGGAAAATTACGAGTAGAAAAAAAATTGTTCGTAGTCGGTTTACCCTCCCCTTATTTAGGACTGACACTACCTAGGACTTACAACCGTACGTCTAGGGGTCAGAACCCTGTCGAGGAGCCAACGGTACGAAACCACAGAATGGAGAATCTGGAACGAGTGGTCAACCCGTAGCGTGAGGAAGTAGATGATATGACATGCAAGTGAAATGGATTATAGGAAAAGTGATGGAGCAATTTGGTGGAATGCATGGTGGGGGAAACCGGAAGAGCAGGAGATCCCTCCCCAGACGCCGATTTGTCCCACCACAAATCTCCATATTGGGATCTAACCCGGCCGCCTAGGTGGGAGATGAGCGATCTAACCACTCGGCCACGCTAGAGTAAAAGTACAGGGCCAAATTGCTATGTACTACTGAATAGAAAGATATATTTCTCCTTTAAAAGCATGTGGAAAATTAATGGTAATTTAGGCAAAATCGGATCTTAAAATTATTTTCATCTATATTCATTATTGATGATAAATACCAACTGATATTTGAGGTAAAATCCACGAGGTTTGCAAACACCTTTACAAACATGCTTACTGTGCATGACAAGTTTTGCCACTAAATAAGAATAGTTGCACATGTCCTTAATGTAAGATGCATAGTCTATTGTTGGAGTAACGAGTGAGTTCGCTCCAAGCTTTAAACACATTAAGTGCACGATTGAGTCAAACAGGTGAAGCTGTGTTTGTAGTTCAGCGAATAGATTATATTCCACTTTAATTTCAGCTAATCAGGGGTCTGATTTTAGTTTCTGTACTACGTTTCTAGTAGCTTGAAGAGGCCTTTTGTTCCATCCAAATATCAGATACTGAGATTTCACCGGAAACAGGCGTTTTTGGGTACCTGAATCCAAGGAAAATTACTTTTAAAAAAAAGAATGGGTATAAGTATGAAGAGCACAACTCAAAAACGAAACTTTTCAAGAAAGTTTTCGAAAACAAGGAAAAACACAGCTAATATATCTCTACATACTGGTACGTCATTAAATTATCTAAAATATTCCAATATTTCCGGTAAAACACAAGGCAATCTCAAATTTATTTTGAGAATTCAGCGTTTTACTGACATGTTTCCACGGTAGTACAAAATTTAGAACTTTGGCGTGATAAGTCAACAATCGGTGATTCAAAGACCGTTTATGGCATTTAATTCTTCAGTCTGATTATGCCTTTCCAACGTTATCTACACGCGTCAGGGTTCAAGGACAATTAACATCAAGAAGAGAAATGTTATTTGTTTGGTAACAACGCTGTCAATACCAGAATTGTACTAGCAGCGCTGGTGTGTCGCAATTTCATCCCGCAGAAGTTATTTTACATGCTGGTAAATCTACTGAAAAGGAATTATAAAGTACGCTTAGAAACCATTGGTACGAGCCAGGTTTGAGCCGGTCGGCCCGTCGCCGAGTGGTTAGACCACTCGCCTCTCACCCAGGCGTCACGAGTTCAATCCCAGGCGACTGCATGTGGGATTTGTGGTAGAAAAGCAGCGCAGGGGCGGGTTTTCTCCGGGTTCTCCGGTTTTCCCCGCCATCGCATTCCATTGGTACTCCATCTTCATTCCAT
This sequence comes from Hymenopus coronatus, assembly GCA_030762935.1. NCBI lineage: Eukaryota > Metazoa > Arthropoda > Insecta > Mantodea > Hymenopodidae > Hymenopus > Hymenopus coronatus. The sequence continues at coordinate 40,411,958 of CM060900.1, forward strand.
ATATCATCAGTGTCACCGCCTGTGGTGCCAGTTGTAGTTAAATTGGAGGTTCAACATTATCCAAAAATAAAGTTTGAGCCCACGATCTTGGGCCAGTGCCTAACCAACTGAGCCACTTAGACCAACAATTTTAAGGCGGTACATTTTATCCACAGATTAAGCACAATTGCTTTCATACACTCCTCTGTAAGCAGAAGCACTTACGCTAAAACATTATACTATTTAACTCTTCCTCCATCCACTTACTTTCTGCACTTGAAATTTAGGAACTGGGAAGTTTTAGACATTTTTCTCTTGTTTGCATCCGCCAGTGGGGCAGATAACGCCGCCGACTGTTGGTATGGCCTGTTGGTCTCCACTCTGAACGTATTCAAATCTCATAGGCCGCCAGAGTGGTGAGGTGAGAGAGTGTCTGACTCAACATTCAGCAGGTTGCGAGTTCGAATCTCGCTTGGATAAGGTTTTTTAGTCCGCTAACTGAAGGTTCTATTTTGCCGGTCCCCGTAGTCACGCTCCTTAAGTGTCTAGCTTTGGTACTTCGTGGCGTAGGGGATCGTAAGATCGATTCCGGCCTTGGGCATGGGTGTTTGTGCGTTTGTAAATATGTACATGTATGTGTATTTGTTAGTACAGAAAAACAAAAGAAACTGAACGGGAAATGGAGACAGGGGGAAAAAAACTCATATTCTATCTGAGCATGTTTAATAGTAACACGCCATTAATTATATTCGCATAGGTTTTAATGGAACAGAAAGAAGCAATAAAATGTTGGTATTTGCACGGACATCCAACAATTGAGGTTCACTTTAGGGCTGCTTTGCAAAACACAAGAGAAATACGTATTGGAGTGATAAGATTAGACAAACAACTTACCTATTTGAAGCGGAATTAAAATGACAATAGACCAGATAGAAGATCGCAGCTAGGCAACTAACGTGAACTGCAGAGCAACACTACTGGCAATAGCGGATCAACACACCAGGCAGCCAACAGCTGCCGATATTAGGGCGAAAACAATACAACTGCAACAGCACTCCTCAGTCACCTTCCAATAGTCCAAAGGACATAATATTGGAACTACAAGGAAATGAAAGGGGTGACTATCTAACCAAAACCACCATAGGCTACAACAAAATTCCATTAAGCAGAGGAAAGCAGATATTGAAGAACCACTAAACAATAATCTGGAAATCAACATACAAGTTTTTTCTAAGCAACACCGAACCTACCATTATTACCTATACTTTGTACTTGAACTAGTTCCTAGTTAATGTTGTAGCTTTGAAACGTTTTAGGTAAGCTTTGTGCTACATTCAACACTACATCATTTAGGGATTATTCAGCGCATATAGCTCTAGGATGTGAATCTCACATATTTACATCTCAAATTCATTTTTGGCAAGCACGTGTCATGAAAACAAACGGGATTCTCCTTGTTCGTTATTAGCAAACCTCTCTTAGCTTTAAGACAAAGAAATAAAGCACAATTTAATTTTTTTTCACACAAACGGTGCGTAAGGCAGGAAATGGATAAGTAGAGTGAGACTGAAAATGTTAATGCCATAGCCGGGGTTTGAACCACGGATCTCCCGGTCTCTAAGTGGTCACTCTAACCTCTGAGCTACCATAGCAACTTGTCGGCACGGCACACCACCTTCTGGTCCACTGGGAAACATGCCGAGTTATTTGACTAATGGCCTACCGGCATTTTGCCATGGTAGCTCAGTGGTTAGGGCGACCGGCTAGAGACCGGGGAATGGGTGGTTCAAACCCCAGCTATGGAATTGAATTTTTCAGTCTGACTACCTATCCAAAGCACAATTACTCACTCAAAAAACTACTTATGACTTGTGGAGCTTTGAGGATGCTCTTCAAAGCGAAGCATACGTATTTTGTCCAGGCATGACTATCTTGTACCTATTATCATGATTTTTAATTATCCTAATAGTAAACTAAAAATTTTACGTATATATCAACAAAAACTTGCTGCTAAATGTACAGTTTATGCAGTTTAGTATTACCAGTTAAAGACAGTACCAACGTTTTTGCCATACTGCAGAAGTGATTTATGTTTGTTAACATTTACCTACAATACTTTGGTAGTATTTTTATAGTATTCTTGCCTCTGCTGTCTTTATCAGTTCCTTGCCTCCTTCCTCAAGATCACTAACGTTAAATTTCCTCTAAAAGATAATATTAGCTCGTTTCTTTTCATTCATTGTATGTTATAAAGGAACTTTTATATTGCAAGAATAATTAAATAAGTAACCAAAGCTGGTCCTTTAGAAGGGTTTTGCAAGACAATGAATCCCTTAATGTCACCTAACCACAGTGCATCATGCAAATATGTCGTTATATTTACAAAATACTACTTAAATACGCGACTCACTGTTTCCCGATCTGCCAGTGTTATCTCCGATAGCGTAGGCCAGGCATGCGGCTTTGTTTCTGGGTAACTGCCCAATCGAAGTTGACTATGAGGCGTTCTGTTCATGTATCTATATTGGCATTTAAAACTGTATTATCGTATCACACAGTATCTTTGTTAAAATACTCACATCTTGGATTGGTGTCTTTTTGAAACACCTTTAAATCTGAAGCTGCAACCCACACCAAACTGTTAATATACAATATTTTCATAGACCCTCCCTAAAGCTCTGGCCTAACTACAAGCTTGGGCAATCAGCGTATTAAGGAAGTTTCTGATTCTACCTACACAGAATTAGCAAAGTCTCCCTCACAAGTTTGCGACCAGTACAAACGACCCATAATCTCCTGATGCACAGTGTTTTACAGAGAAAGGTCCACAGTATTTCGAAGTTTCCCACTATGTCGGGTGCTGAAATATCACATCAACAGGGTCAACGTTATCACTTTCGTGAAATCCTTCTTTGACACACTAAAGACTAAATAAATATGAAGTTTTGCATTTAAACAGACTAATAGGAATTTAAGTTCAGTTAGTTTTATTGGTAATTAGGGTCAATATGGTGACCACATTACATCAATATTTGCTTCATTCCTGACCATTACAATTAGAATAGCAGTATATTTTCAGATTGGTTAGTACCTCCAAAGAGGCGAGAGGCACACAATTAAAAGTGCTTATTTTCCCCGAGAACGCGGAAAGGGAGTGCTGGGAAGCGTAGGCGAGCCTCTCGATGGAGAGATCACTTGCACGAAACTAATAACAAAATAATGGAGAAGTAAGTCATAGTTCCTGCCTTCCCAAATGTTCATTATTTGCGTTATCTGAAACCCACATTTTCATAGAAATAATAATAATAATAATAGTAATTAAAATAGAAGCTTAAATACATCTGAAGATTTCGTAGTTATTTTTGCATTTCCACTACATTCCGTGTTTATTTTAAGTGTATATGAGTTCAAATGATTTCTGCAAGGCTAATGGCCCCTTAATAGGCCAGCATCAGTTATTTAAGTGTGAACACGTGAAAGCAAAACGGATAGTCTATGCTGATTATTTGATTCACACCGCAGTTACGACAGTGCAGAGAACATCGGCTTGTAAGTTATATTGTGAGTTTGTGAAAATCACATCCCATAATAAATGCAGAGAAAAATAATTACTATACTGAAATGGATAAATAAATAATGCAGAAATAACTGAATAAATAATTAAAAATCTGAAAATACTTCATCCCGGTGCCTAATTTCTTAAACAGGGACGTGATTTTCAAATTCTTATATTTATTATCCAAAATATTACACTCAATTTTTTTTTATATTTTTCAGATAAGTTAACTTATACCTATATAAAACAACAAAAATTAAAACAAAACAGAACACCTGTATTAACGTACCAATTTTCAAAATATCGTACCACTACTTCCAACAGCTTATATTTAAGCATATTGTAACAAATGCCTTTATTGACTAAACCATTAGTTACAAATAAACAATTAAGTTCACTCGACGTAAGGCAGTGCACAGTTTATGGCAGCACGGCGTCCGTGGCTCGCATCCCTCTGCGCGAAAACACTGCAGTCACCCACGACTCAGTTCAAATCACAAACCACACACACTGCACTGAAGTCTCCCTGCTTTTATAAGGAGAAAATGATGTCACAAGTTTTCTGTAAATTTCTCGAATTAGAACACTCGAGAAGTACCGGGAGTCGCATTCCAGAAAGTTCTGGTTATATCTGCGGCGCACTTCGGCCTTGTTTACACCGATGTATAACTCCGACGTCTCGCATTCTAGCTCTCGCAGCCGCGTGCCTCAGCAACGCGAGAGGTCACACGCGTGGACGGCATTGCTACAATATCGTAAATGAGTTCCAAATACCTGGTGCTATACCCTTATGTAAAACATTGGTTGTTTCAACTTGTAAAAAACAAAAAAAAAGCATTCGCTTTAAAATGTAATCCAGTGTCAACAAATTCCATGATCTAATATGTGCATAAGCTGCACATTTAAAACGCCTAGAAATATTATAAAGGCTCATAGCTCCGTTCTGACTCAATAGTTTTCTTGTGAGACACCTACTTGGAGACCTAAATAAGTGAACAGTGTCAGTGATTAGCGTTTCATGCGCATTTCGCGTGCTCTAAGGGCTTACAATAGGCCATTACGGCATTGATATCACTGATTTGAGCCGTTGATTGGTTTCTCTACACGTGCGATGTACATAGAGAAGGTGTTTTACTGCTTCCAAAAATTTGATACCGAGATTTCACCAGAAATATGTTTTGGGACCCGCTGAATAAAAAAAATGCACTTTTAGAAAAATGGCCGTGTGTGCCTGTGTGTCCTTGGGTAGCAGAGCTCAAAAACGAAAAGACCCTTAAATACCAAACTTAGTATTTAAGCTCTTCCAAGAATGCGACACGAAGATTTTCATTAAATCACCCCCCCCCAGACCAACTACCTTTTACATGTAAAGTTTTTCGAAAATTTTGATTTTTTCAAAAATGGCTGTACCGATTTTGATTAAAATATCGTATTTTGAAGATATTTAAATGACAAATAAAATGAATATCTTGAATTTCCTAGGAATAGACTACGAAGACGTCTTTGTTCTAAATGAAACTTTCGACATTTTGCATAACTGGTAAACCGTAAGGAACAGACAAAAACTTGCATAACTAAAAATGTAGAGATCGTTAACACACACAATTTATATTAACATACATTTTTTCGTAGGATTGACCGCTTTTGAGATATTCTTTGTTATTCGTTTCAGTTTTAAAATATTTTCTCATATGGGAATTTGTCAACTGCTGCCCATACAAACAAAGGAACTTCATTCACATGACTATCGCTTTAGCCTATGGTACTCCCTTATTTCGCATCTACTTACAAGGAAACAGGTAATAATACCATACCTGTTATTTTTTTCTCAATTAGCATGAAGTAAATATAAGATTAAGCTTTTTAACAATAATTTGTTGCAGAGATGTAAAGAAAGTCAGGTGAATGTGAACACATCAAATTTTGTTTGAAGTAAAAGTAGGTAGCTGCATCTCCTCTGGTACAATTTAAACGCCGATATATGCAAGGAATTATATGTATACTATTAGTGCATAATTCTAATTTGTTAATATTTTTTCTCTCAAACTAGGTTTATGGAAGTGCCGAATGGTGGCTATTTTAATTATTGATCTACTTTCACTACAAAATACCCCAACTCAATCTGTAACAGAAATGTAAGAATGGCCCCTGTTAGTGTAATGTAATAAATAACTTATTACAGGCATCTATAACAACTTCTTTGGCATCTCTTTCGGGGCTTAAACCAATTTAAAGTTTTAAATCGCTATTTGAGATAACTGTAGGAATTTCAGAGACCCAATCGAAGCATTTTCAGTTTTGTTTTCAACTCTGTACAACCGCTATCAGCCGTAACGTGATTTTATGAATCTTCACAGTTCAACTTTCATGAATATAAATCACAGAGACAGCAAAATAAGAGAAGTTCCCTAAAGTTCACAAAGTTTGTAAATATAACCATGGGTTGCTAATTTTAAGAGCGTATTAAAATCATCTGGAGCACGAAGAGCTTCATCAATCCTTTCGTAGTGTTTCTCAAGTTTTGTGTTTGTTAATTATATTTTGAAACACTACGCAATAACATCATACAGTACAATTATGGTTATTATATGCGTGCAAAAACTGTCTATATAGGAAGTGGGCGATTTTAAGTTGGTATTCAAATCTATATCTTCGCCCATACCAAGTGAAGATTCTGGCTTCATTTTTGCATAATTTACCGTTTGATTGATCAGCTACTTCTGCAATCCATAAAGATGTGTTAAGGGTAATACTGCCAGCCGCTTAATTTTGCACAGGGGCCTCTTTATCAGGCTTGAGATTCTTTTACGTGCCGTAAACCTACGAGACAGGAACACCGGCTTTAGTTACCTTCCGAAGGGAGACATACCATAAATTTTTACGTCCGAAAAAAACACGTCGTCATCCGCCGAGTTTGAACCCATAGCCTTGGGAATCAGAGGCTAATATGTTACCCATATAGCACAGAGGAAGAAAATTGATAATTAAGCACTTTTAAGTTAATAATTTAATCAATAAATAATAAGCATAAAACAATACCACACTTAGTTAATACGCTTTAGGCTGCCCAGGGTCAGTTGAGTATCATTCAACATCAGCTATAATAGAATAATTGTTTTTTTCACACAAGTCGTGTGTAGGACAGGAGTTGGATAGGTAGAGTCAGACTGAAAAATTCAATGCCAAAAACTTCAACTGACTCGTAAACCACAAGGTGATCTAAACTTCATTTAGAGATGACAACCCCAATGGCGACTTACCTTCCAGAGCAACTGGCTAGAGATCGGGAGATCCGTGGTTCAAATCCCGGCTATGGCATTGAATTTTTCAGTCTGGCTCTACCTATCCATCAGCTATAATAATTGGAAACACTGTTTTACTATTATTAGTTATTATTTATTATTATATTACCACTACTACCACCAGATAATACCACGTACACGCTATAGAATGTTAAAACGTAATCATTAATATAACATAAGGACAATAGTTAAGATATTCTTTATAGGTAATAAGTAATGTAATTTTAAATTTTCAGTGTTAAATTAATGTTAGAATTTTGCAAAGCCTATTTTAAAACGTTAAGAACTTATGCAATGTGTGGAATGGATTTATCTTGCCATACAGTACAGGAAATGCTAGTCTCATTCCATGTGCTATTGTCATGTTTTCCTATACGTTTTAACCTTAATTTTATAGAAACTTAAGGTCATTTTTTCCTATTTGAAAAGTTAGAACTTAAAGGAAATTCAAAAGACACTAGGCTCAGCGTTTAGTTGCGGTAAAGTTGAAGTTTACGTTATGTGTGCCATTATTATTTTTAAAAGTTGTCATCAAGTCGTATATGGTGCTCGTTTGGTACTTTCCTTGTTAAGTAATGGGTTTCTTCAGAGTAAAGCATGAGATTGGAGAAACCGGGTTTCTGTCTTTTTTAAAATGAATCTACCACGATAAATAAATTTTTCCCTAAAGAACTAACCAAAGGAGCAGATCTCTTAGTTAATGACTGAAGCCCTAATATTTAATCCTTATAGTGGATACTGCTTTGCTCTATTCAGAAGAGCTATGCTGCAACCTTGTTGTTTTGATTTTATTATACAACTATTTATTTAGAGATATACTTGCTCCCATTGTTTCTGCGTATTGTTTCCTCTCTATGGTTAAGCGGGCTTTTTGCCTATTTATTTTATACTAAAGTTGCCTTAAGAGCCATATATCGCTCGTGATTTTAAAAACAGTTACATGTGTAAAATCTCTCAATAAACTTTAGTAACTATTTTCAATAATAGTCGGATGGCCAGGTAGTTTACTCTCTGGTTCACTTTTCAGAGGTCACGAGTTCAATCCCCATGACCACCCACTCTCACCTATTCAAGTTTCAGAGTTTCTTACAGACCACTCTTTAAAACATTAAAAATCTGAATCCAACCTTGATGAGGGCTTCTCGGATGATCTGCTGTGTCAAGTTTATGACCAAAAGCTTGGAAAATTTTATAAACTTGACACAGCAGATCACCTGAGAAGCTCTCATCAGTAACCATTGCCGTGAAAGCTTCAGATCGTACATTAATACAAACTTGTCGATATATTTAATTTACTTAATTAATATAATGCTCAGACTGTGGCACAATTGTCATTTGCCTCCTTGCTTCCCATTACAGTTGTTCGTTTGACTTGTTGCAAAATTTCTGAAGAGCAGAGTATGCACTAAGATGTTCCCAGTTTTAAATGACATCTTCTTGACACAGCATGCAATTGGGAGAGTTGTAAATGTACATCCGGTGTAGATGGTGTGCTAGAAAATCATGTTGTGTTATTTTTTTTGGAATGTTGCAACAGATTCTGGTATAGTGTTTTTATTTCTGAGGATGCTGGCCCATATTGGGGGTTGTGTTTAGATGATCTTAGCTTAAAAATAGGGTCCTCATTAAAATGATACTCTTCTGCTCCAAAATGGCATGACATCTCAATGAAAAATTATCCTTGTACACACACACACCCGCACGCGCGCGTTTCGTACACAGAAATCGAAAAACTGAGCTGACTTCTTCTAAGGACAGTCAACTAAAAATCAGCACAAACTTGATCAAGACGCCAGAGGGAAAAGGGGCATACTATACCCCACATATAGGCTTGCAATGCTTGAAAAAAAAATTCACATTACATGAGGATCCAAATGAGGAATGTTACCACAAATTGTAGGAGAAATATATAATGAAAATCACTTTAAAGGGTGCTTATGTCTGTTTGTGTGTGTGTGTGCGTGTGTATTTATTTCTGGAATGGCTGTCCCTCTTTAGAACTCTGCACACCCGAAAAGGAATGAAAAATTTGAGTACGTGTGGACTATGTCGTGTCGCTGTATAACTAAACTGGAGGATGGACGTCACATGGTACAGGGGGTGAAGCCCATGCACAGAAAACATGTACCGAGTCACGAGGCAATGAAAGAACAATGAAATGCGACGTCTACTTATCAGAAACGTCTCAAACTTCTAATAATTGGCAGACGTATTTAGCAAGTAATGATAAATAGGTAGGGTCTGACTGAAAAATTCAAGACCATAGCCGCGACTTGAATCACGGATCTTCCGGTGCTCTAATCACCGAGCTATCTTGACAACACCGGCACAGCATTCAATTTCTCAACTGAGTGGAACGTTTCCCACTAATCCAAAAGGTGATCTTAAATTATTTTGAGCTCACATACCCCAAAAGTGATTTACAATGTAATGTCCCGAGCTTCATAGTTTAGCTATTAGTGCAATTAGTGTTAATGTAATTGTTTAATCACATTCAATACCATTTGCCATGTTAGCTCAGTGGTTAGAGCCGCCAGCTAGAGACCGGAAGATCCATGGTTCAAATTCTGAGTATGGCATAGAATTTTTCAGGCTGACCCTACCTATCCAACTCCTGTCCTACACACGGCTTGTGTGAAAAAACGAATACGTTAAACGTAATGATAAAGCCTACACAATAACGAATTTGCTGTTTTAAAACTGGATAACCGTCAAAATCACAGATGCGGTGTTCCTAGGATAAGCTTTGATATTTCTTTCAATAATTTATTCAGCCATCTTAAAGCTGCTTTCGGAAACTTAATGAGGGGAATTCTTGTGAAAAAATTCTGATATGTTCCGATCACATGATCTTCTCCGCCTGTTCTGCAAACTTCTTACAAAAGATTATTCTTTTTTCTATATCTTGCTAAACGAGAACGGTCTTATTGTTTACTTCGTAGAAGGGAACTAACGGAATATACTATGCTAAAAGAATAGTCAAATTTTTAAAGCCATTACGCTGCGATTGTTACTGAAGTTCGCTTCTTTGCTACATAAAATAAACAAGCAGGGCTCCTGTTTGAGAAAAGTATAAGTATTTTAAAATTGAAATCAATATCGAGGAAATCCCGGAAATGGTTAGCTTCACAATGAAGACACATAGAACACAAGCTCTATGATTTGACGAGATCTACATTTTTTGTAATGTAAGATTTTGTCCATCTCTTACGGTTTACCAGTTACGAAAAATTCGTTCAGAATGAAAAAGGGTTTCACAGGCTATTCCCAGAAAATTCGAGATATACAGTTTGCCATGTAAATATATATAATATCAGGTATTTAAATCAAAGCCGTTGCAGACATTTTCTAAACTTTTTCATTTAAAGAGTAGTTTGAGGTAGAGAGATTTTCTTGAATATGTTCGTATCGCATCCATGAGAGATACTTAACTTAAATGCAAGTTTGGTACTTAACTCAGTTTTCGTTTTTAGTTATGGTGTCCACAGACACGCACACAGACCCACACATGTATACATAAACGGAACATTTTACTAAAAGTGCTGTTTATAGATTTAGGGGACATAAAACATGCATTTCCGATTAAATCTCAGCATCGAATTTTTCGGCATTAATTCTTGGGAATTTTTGGAATACAATACCTGCTCTGTCTGCTATGCACATTGTATACCGTGCTAGGAAAGCTAATAAAATGTTTGTTTGTATTATATGATCAGTGCTATGGCATATGTACTCGTTAAGCAATCTGCGCTTGGCATATAAATGAAAAAAAAAATTGTTTAGTGTTGGAGTCATCTTTAAAATCAATAATAAAACATGTCTGTCTATTAAATTTTACAAGCGAAGAGCAGTGCTTTTGCTGATTACGAACGGGGAGAAACATTCGCCATGCTCCATCTCTGAAAATGAATGCCCCAAGAGCTTTGATGTTAACAAAACAATACGATCTGAACAACCCACTGCAATATAAATACATGTTTTTCATTTACACGCGCTACGGTACATGTTCAACCAGAGAGCGTATGAAACAGCGCTGTTATGTAGCCTACCATTCTCTTGTAGGTAGCAACATGCATATAACACTAATGCTACTACATAAACATAATACTCTGATGAGGCTGAAAGTAGACTACCTTAGAAATTAGCACGTTTCAATACCGTAGCACAGAAAACAAAGTTCAATAGATACAAATAATAAACTTGAAACAAACATATGGTAATTTCTAAATTTGGGTAAATGTATTTATTTATTTACCCCATTCGTTACCAGAACCTATTCGCCGGCGCCCGGGGTCAGATGTCTTTTGAGGTGCAGAAGCTCTAGATCAAAGAGTATCTAGGGTAATTTTTACACGCATATTGGCCTTTAGACGTAACCTATTTGGCCATTAAGGTAGAGAAAATGATTTATATAGAAAAAAAGCAGACAGAGAGAATAATAGAAACACTCATAACCAAGACGGGTGTCGAACCCGCGATCCCCTACGCCACGATGCTCCAAAGTTTAGCAGAGGACCAGCCAGGATGAATTCAAACTGAGCTTTATTTTTGGACGCTCTTTAACTGCATTGGTTCTCAGGGTCCCCTTATGTACTGGGCGTGAAATACTGCTTAATTTTGCTCAGAGCCCTTTTTATCAGACTTGAAATTCTTTTACTTGCCGTGAATATACGACACGGACCACCGGTTTTGCTTTTCTTTCCTTCCAAAGGAAGCCATGCCAAGCATTTTTATTCCCGAGGATTTGGATCCGCGACTTTGGAAGGAGCCAGGAAGGGTATCAGCCCTACGCCTGGTTTGAACATGAAATTGATATGAAATTATGCATTATTATGGAGTAGTTAGTGGAACGAAGAACGAGAGAAAAAGGACAGTCAAGACTCCGCTTCGCCCATCATAAATCTTACAAGCGGACACCTGGGATCGACGTAGACCGCCTAGGTGAGAGGCGAGCGGTCCTACCACTCGGCTACGGTACGCCTGATTTCGTAAATAATCTATGCTGACACACATAGTTGACAACTCATCAATCAAATTGCATGTTTTAAACCATTTCCATGTATACGAATGCCCCACCTTTTCACTCAATGAGGGATGAAAAAATTGCCTTGGGATACTTTATATTATAACAAAAATATAAAATGGCGTTTAATAGCTCGGAAGGAGAGAGATGTATTTGTTAAACTAATATACTGAAAGCAAAGCTGTTCTATAAGTGTTACCCTATTAATAGAAACTTCTGAAAGTTGATACTTCTATTTTCGGGAAATTCCAGAGTAGGCAGAATATCCTGTTTAAATTTTTACGAGTAATTTACACACGAACTAATGATAATTCCGCTATATTTAAAACTCTACTCATTTTTAGTTTAATGTACTTGCAAGTTAAAGTTCTAAATGCGTTGTTCTAATAAAATGTTTTATACGGTGCAGTTTCAAAAATATTGACATATATAATTCAGGTTTTACAGTAAATGAGTTTTCAAATAGGTCTAGTAGAAAAATTATTACTTCTTGGACGGTCCAACAGTCGTCATATTTTCAATGTAATAATCATTTCTCAAAATTGAGGTATATATACGGTAAATTTCTTTAAACGTTTTAAGAGGAAGTCCAAACAAACATTGTGAAAGAAATTAGTGACAAATTGCAACGTGTTGAGCATTTTGAGTGCAGAAAAAAAGTTTGTGGAGAAACCAGGCGTAAAGTTGGGCGTGTATATTTATAAACAGGCACTTGTCCATATATAACTTCAGTTATTTGGAAGTTCAAATACTCAAAACTGAACAAAATATAATTATATTTTCTTGAAGTCTAGAATTTATATTTTATGTACATTTTTTTATTTACTTTATTTTTAATTTATTAGAGTGGCTTTAAATACACAAGGATCATATTGCGACTACAATTATATATAAAACAATGCAACACAATGAATTATTAGCCAAATAAAACCAAATCATAGCATATGCTCCGAATATATTTTGCTATAAGAACTAAACAGCCTTTTGTTAGTGCATATTATCTCAATTTTGATTCTGGAAGACTTGGCCAAATATACAATCATAAAATAACCGTATAGTGATAATATTGTAAAGGGGAATTCAAATGAGACGAATAAAATATTTGTAGTGAATTCATGTTAAAGATATAAATAATCATTTGTTAGCAGCGTAATAAAATAACGTTGGAGATTAAATCATTTCAGCACATGTAATTGCTTGAGAAAACCTTGACAAATGGCACCACCTCTGCACTCCATGCTGAAGTACAAAACCTACTATATATTTGAAATGATTTATTGGCGTGAGCCCCCCTTCTATTTAACGAGCGGTCTGCCTTTACAAAACGGCGCTGATGTACGGATCACTATTGCTACTAAGAACAAACCGACCGCTCCCACTGCGCAGCACACACTGTCGTAGTATTTTTGTTGTGAGTCACGTTGGTGCATCAATATGTCGTAATATTATTGTGGACCCCACTTTAGGGTGCACCAATATATCGTGGTTTTATTGTTGCCACGTTGTTGTGACAGTATGACACTATCAGGTGAGTCTACGTGGAGTTGGTTGAGGGTTAATGCTCGTGAAACTCTCTACATTAGGAGTGTACATACCTTGCAGATTCCCTTTGTTGCACTGGCTAGGATCGTTCTAATAGACCATGAGTTATCTCTTGCTCAGGGGGGAAAGAATGACAAAGATGTGTAACACTTTTGGTAGACTGAAATAAAAGAGAAATTTCACTAAACTTTACTGAAGGCTTCCTAAATTGATGAAATGATGTTAGTTTGAGGCACTAACCCTGCGAGTGACTCCCGACAAAACCAATCGCGAACTTGATGACATAGTTTTATTTAAGTGCTAGTTCCACTTTTACGGAATTGCTATAGTTTTACACTCGTGACCGTAATCTTGAATTTCACGGTCCGTTTAACATTTACGGTAATAATTGATCGTCTGATTAAACTTATATCACACCAATGTCCTAAAATTAACGCCGCGCGATTTGTTACCGACATTTCTTACATTGTGTGACTTACTAGCCTGGTTTCTTGTACCTTGTTTCCTACATTGTGCATCACTCCCGATTTCTTGTACGCACATCATTTATATACTAAAAGGTCCCAGTATTGCCCTACTTTTTGATTGGCTGAAAAAAGGAGCGTAAAATAGCGTTGTCACGTGACTGTCGGGGATTTTTCTTTATTTTCCAACCACGTGACCCTGTTCTACAATGTGAAATGCCCAACTTCCAGATTAAAAGGGAAAATACCTTTCTTCCTCTCAAGGGTTGTTACTTGTGTCCCTAATGCTCTAAAATTTGTATTATTTTTAACAAAGCACGTAGCCTTGAAGAAAACAAAGGGAGTTTCTACACGCTAAGGTCCTGCAATCTACTGAGCGTATATTTCTTATGTTATACATTACAAACTAACGATTAAACTAATAATATATGCATCGTGCTAAAATACTGTCGCAGCACTGAGGCAGCACATTGCCGTACTCTAGCTGGACCGAGCAGCGGAGGCTCGGCAGGCCTCCTTCCGGCAGGTGTTCAAAGAAGTTCCGAATTGCAATTCTCAGCGCCATCTGCCCGCCTTCGAGCAAATTTTAGCCCCTAATCAACCTGAAAAATGAAAGAGAATCCTACACCAGGTTCTTGGTGACCAGGGAAAAAAAACCGGAAATGTCCAATGGTCAGAGCAGGCGGTTACCGTGAATCAAACCCTGGACCTCCCGAATGCAAGCCTCACACGTTACGGTGGAGCCAATTCGCTAGGCAGTTCACAATGTTACTCAAACGATGGTTTCAGAATCGTTTGAAATGCATACTACGATGGCTGCATGAATATGGGGCAACCCAAATTTGGTTCACAAGTTCTGTGAAACTGATGCTCGGCGCTCTGTGGAGGGCTATTTAGCTGTTAAGTCCTGGTGCAAATCAAATTTCATTATGCAGGATGTGCAACTGGGCACTTGAATCTGTTTACTTAATTACTTCCGTGCCCCTTCAAATCTCGGGAGAGATCCAGCCAGCTTCATTCATAACTTTGCGCCATTATTGTGCTGTTCTCACTGTTTTTCTGCTTTTAACGGACCCATATTCGCTGCCCGAGGTGCTCATACAATGGGCTAAATTAATGAATAATTGCTCTAATGACCCGGAGTGGTAGTCGCTTAAAGCCATCAAGACAAACTTTTCAAATTAGGTAGAAGCGCGCGCACACAAAAAAGAACCCAAACACCAAAGCAACAGTTCATACAGCAACAGAAAACAACGGCAAAGAAGGCGCTCTGAGCTGTTGCCTAACAAATGTACATTTATTTGCTTTCATTGGACTTCAGCTCGAATTGATTTCCTCTCGCATGCTCTTTGACTTCTTATTTCTTATGGGAAACATTCTTCTGATTATCTTGTATTATTTACACATATTTTATAAGGTATGTGTGTCCTTCTGATGTTTTACTTTACCTTTAGCATACATGTTGAAAATTTTGATTTGTTCAAAATTTTCATTCTTTAATTATGATGTCGTGAGAGCACATACCTTTTAGGTTGCAACAATTTTCAAAAACTTATAACACATTACTTACTAGATATGGGTTTAAGTTAGACTATTTAACCACCCTGAGGAAAGCTTTAAAATGGTATTTCACAATTTCTCCAAACTAAAGTTGGCAACAATTTTTACCGTTTTAAGACAGAAAGTAGTGTTCTTTAAAATTTAGCTATAGACCTCATTTATAAATCATTTTCAAGCTTATTTGGCGGAAAATTACGTGAATCAAGATATATGGCCTTAAGTTAGGAACGTTATTTAGTTATTTTACGTTCTCCACCATCTGATTACCCTCTTATGGCGGACTTGAGCCCCCAGGACATACAAGCTAACATCTAAGATCAGATGCCTATTATGGATTAGATGGACTATAGATCAGATATGGTATCCAGGGATTGGACACCAGCCCAATGCCAGCTATAAAATTAAGTTGAGTTTTATTTATGGACACTGTTTAACTGCTGTGATTCTTAGCGCCTCATTCTATATCGAGCGTGAAATACCACTTAATTTTATTTAGAGGCATCTTTATCAGGCTTGAAGCTATTTTACATGCCAAAAATCTATGACACGAGACCACTTCTTTTCTGAAAAATTCCATCACCCTCCGATAGATGTGAACCCGACCTGGGGGGCCAGAGGTAGTATGTTATCCCTAGAAAACGTAGGACGACGATGCCTGGTGTGCACATTAGGAATTAGGTGCTAGGAAATGTTGGCGAAATGGTTAATAGGAAAGGTGAAGATGGAGCAATTGGTAAAATGAATGGCGGGGGAAACCGGAGGAGACTGTAGAGAAAGTCATGTGAATATAGTTTTTTTTATATTGTGAAGGCAGTATTTTGCTGTTTTATACTATTGACCAGAAATCTTATTGCGGTGAATAAGGTAACAATTCAATTATGCTTTAATCTCTGACCTAAGTTCCTTTATCAAACATTCTATAGCGTAACTGTTAACTTGAAAACGAATGTATTGTAATAATGATGATAATAATGATAAATAATAACAATAATAATAAAAACAACATCAAATTGGGCAAACGTTTAAATATGAAGCTTGAATTTTAAAGCGAGCACAGGATTTTCTTACCACTTCTCTAATATTCATCATCTTCATAAAAATTTCTTTCTTCACTTACAACGAGATTATAATATTAGGCAGCAACTACAATAGGACTATCGCCAACTTGACCTTACGACAGAATAAGTAGTATTTTTTTTTCTTCCGCTTGCCGGGTTATGCATGGGAGTTTTTAAGAGTTTAACTGAAGATAATTGTGTTGTTAGTTAAGAACAGTCCAATTAATAACTTTTATCAATATTTGCTTAATTTACAGACTCATACTTTTAGTTAGCAAGAGTAGTATGTTTTCGGGTTGGTTAGCATCTCCAAATAGGCGTGGCACGTGTTTATTTTCCCCTATAGTGCGGAGCGAGTGTGTTGGGAGGCGTAAGGTAGAGCAGTTGCAGTTGAATTCGAATGCTTTTGCAACGGTAATGACCTCAAACTACCTGGACCAGCAATTCAATTGTTGAGATGTGAATACGTGTAAGAAAAACGGTTAGTGTACACAGACAGTCGTTGTTCATTTCGCAGCGCAGTTACGACCCTACGAAAACATTAGGTACTGAATTATATATGTGTTCTTAGAACAACTTTTAGACGAAGAGAAAGCAAAACCAACAACGAAAATGGATAAAAATTATACATATTCCCTATAATTATTCTGAAGGTATTGCATTCCAATTTATTGGTCAAAATTATAAGTTACGCTAAGATTAACACCATTAAGGGACGCTGGAAGGAAATTTAAAATTTCTAGTTCTTTATTGATCTTTCTTAAAAATCTGACTGTGTTTTCTCTGCTTTTATGTTAATATGCATACTAAATTTAATTAAAACTGAACAGTACTAAACTATACATTTATATCATAAATTTTGTTATTCAAATATATTGGGTAATAAAAATGTTCCATACTTCCCAAAATTTAAAAAAAAATTGCTTGGCATTTTTGAATTGGAGCTCTGAACTACATACATGCAGGAAATTAACATGTTGATGCTTAAATATATTTTATTTCTAAATTATGATAATCTTCTTAAAGCTTACAAATCTTAATCTATAAAATTAATTATTATTTCTGTAATTGTAATAGGTAGTTCTGCATATTCTGGAAAATTGTTGTTGTATTTAAATTAAAACAGGCAGGAGTAACATTTGGAAATTTTGGAAAGGTTTTTTTTTGAGAAATGCTGTTTTGTGAAATAGTATGCTTTGATATAGCTGTACTGTGCGATCTTTAAATGCCAGAAGAACCCAAAGCAAATGGGCTATGTAAATGTGGACACTTTATGGATACCCAAAGATTCCAATAATGATTTCTTTAGAAAGCGATTTTAGATTTTTTCACTGAAGGTTGTCAAAATTTCCCTCTCAGTGTCTCTTAAAATAGGATTATTAAAACAGCCACTTAGGGATATAGTAGGTAATTAATCAAATTAGTATATTTATAAGAAAGCTTTTGTTGATCATTTATTAACTCACCTTCTGACATTTATTTGCATGAAAAACTCTTTCATGAATTGCTACCTCACTTTATGAGGAGTAGAGAAAGGAATATCTCCACTTGCAAACATTGTGTAGGATTTTTCTTTGTAGCTTTGCTTCTCCTGGCTCAATAGTGAATGAGCAAGAATGAAATTCCAGAGGCTATGTACTTCTCTGAAGAAAGTATATTGAAACATTCTCACAATACTTCCATTTCAGTTTTTTTGCTATATCCGTTTATAACATGCGATCTGTTTCCAATTTTAGATTCCGAGAAACGCAACGAAGGATTTACTCTCTGCTGAAGCATCCATTATGCCTCTTTTTAACTGCAACCGTATATCCTCCTAACACCCTCCATTAATCAAATATAAAAAAAAAACAAATATCTTGCAAATCTATGATTCTAGAGAAATGTCCTTCAACTTAGTTGTGAATTCCATATTTACATATTTAAATGCATTAATGCAAAGAATAAACCCGTCGTAAAAACAGGTGAAGTTTCACTTGAAGAGATAAATTACATGCAGTATATGATATAAGTGTGTGCAACTTGTTATTCATAACATTTAAAGAAACCGAGTTGGTTTTGGATTAGAAGTTATACGCATAATAATTTCAATTTCTTTATGCATTAGTGTCATCTCTGCGGGTTTTCTCCAGTTTCCCTTGCCATTCGATCCAGTACCTGAACCATAATCACCTTTCCTTCCATACATTTCACCGTCACATTGCATCAATCAGTCTCATACAAGGCATCGGGCTGATCACGCATCCTTCGACTGACTCCATTTAGTGCTTTTCAAACTTACACGGTCAAAATTTAGTTTCCACAGATATTATTAGCAATTATTAATTAACGTTATATTGGTTTTCTTTAGAAAAAGTGTCACGGATGTAAATTTTTTTTTGTATCTGCAGGGCAGTGGGCTGCTAAGCGATGTACCCAACTACCTTTTCTTTGGAGTTAACAATAACAAACATCTCGGATGACTCAAAACAACTCCGCAAACATAATACGGTGACATATAGTCGCATATGTGAATTCTGAATGCAGCATATTGAACCCAATGCTAACTCGGTGTTCTATTGTGGTGCCTCGGTGCATGTTTTAGCAGTTACTTTGTAGTGGTTTTTCTTCTTTTTCTGATAGCCGGATTGAACAGAAGGCTATCGATATATATGACATTTTAGAAAAGAATGGTTAAATAATACATAATTATTAAAGGAATGATTGCTTGAGGTGTCCGGAGAACCTTGTAGTGAGCAGTGTAAATGCAATGTGAATGTGCTTGTGAGATATATTTCTTCATGAAAAAAGTAGGAAACATTTAAAAGCATCTGGACCCTTTTTAACTTCACAGTCAAGATTGCCATTTCACTATTAAACACACGTACGAACGTGCAGCTGCAGAAGCTACGCTTACATTGCTTGTAGTTAATCTCTGTGCAATTAGATCCATTGATCATCTTTCAGATCTCACCAAGAATTTTGTCCCAAGTGCAGACCTTGAGAATTACTAATTTTTAATGGATTTTGACGGATTTTTGGTTTTGACTGACGTAAAAAATAATCATGTGCTGGCAACACTTACGAGAACATACTGCGTACAGTTGGCTGCAAAGTGTTTATGACATTCCTAGTGTTTTAACGAGATCTGCTTAGTGACAATGCCTCCTGTAGTGTTAAAACTAAAACGAAAAGCCCTTAATAGACAAAATGACGAAAATTATATCATGTGGCTGCGCACTATGTTAATCCCAAACTTACCTCCCAACTCTGTTCTAGTAATCGACAATGCTTCCTATCATAATGCACAGTTAGACAAACATCAAATTCTTTAAAAGCAGATATGCAGTTCTGGCTACAAAACCACAACATCCCCATTGATGACCACAGCCCGAAGACACAATATTATGTAGTTTTAGTCAATGAACCAGCTGTGAAGAATCTGCGGTGTTCCATTCACAGGAGTGTTCTGCAAACAAACTTTTCTTACAAAATATTATTCTTTTATCTACCTCATCCTAATCAAGACAACTTGCTTCCTTGTAAGTAGAGAGGAAATAAAGGAATAAACTAGACTAAAGTGATAGTCAATTCCTTTAAAAGATGGTCGGTAAGCGAAACAAGTAGTTTAAAATTGAAACGAATATCTCGGAATATCTAGGAAACGGTAAACTCCATAAAAAGGTATATGACAAAACTCTGTATTTTAACGAGATCTAATATATTTTTGTGCAGTAATATTTTGTTTATGTCTTACGGTTTACCAGTTACGCTAATTTCAGCAAAATTCATCCAGAATGAACAGGTCTTCAGAAGTTATTTCTAAAAAAATTCAAGATATACATTTTATTTGTGCTATAAATATATTTAATATATGGATTTTAATTAAAATCTTAAGAGAAAAACAAAAATGTCAAGAATTTCTTCATGTAAAATATAGCTTTGGTGTGGTGTATTCTCTTGGAAATCTTCGTGTCCCATCCTTCGAAGATATTAAACTAAGTTTGGTATTTTACAGTTCTTTAGTTTTTGAACTATGTTTTCCACAGTCATACACATGCCTGCGTGTGGACCTTTTTCTAATATGCTCTTTTCGGACACAGGATGTCTCAAAACATTCATTTAGGCAAAATCTCGGCATTGAAATTTTGGGTGGAATAAAGTATTTGACTGAAGAGATATTGGCTGAGCATCATCACACAGCTTTAATACTTCCACCCTATCATCCGGACCTGAATTCCATTGAGTTAATATGGGGAAACGTAAAACAATGGGTACCTACAAGAAAAGTAGCGTTTAAATTATAAGAAGCCGAAACCCCGTGCAACCATATTTCAGGAAATTGGACAAACACAATGGCAAATTGCACAGAATTACTGGGATAAAGACGCCATTGTGGAAGAAAGGAATGAGAGGATTATTATTCAAGATAATGGGACGGAGCGCAGCGATGAGGATAATGAAAATTACCTCAGTTCAGAAGAGGAAGATGAGGGGAAAATGTCGGGAATAGAAGAGATACAAGAAAGTTAAGTGTAAAGTGTAGTGTAAGCAGTAACCGAGGTTGAGAATGAGTACATGTGGCTGACATCACTGAACGTGTGGTATTTGCTTTGTAGCGACTGTACAACTGCAAGACAGAAACGTGAGAGGAACGTCTAGAAGGAATAAGCAGCATATAAAAACAGTGCCATTTTCATAATGCAGCGGAGTCAAAGATGGGTGGAGTAAAATTTGGAATTGATATCTACACTTTCTGGTAGTGTATATATGTATATATTTCTAGAGTAATAAAAATTCCTAAAAGGTAAACATGACCTGGAACAGGCTACCTGGGATGCGGCTTATGACATGGAAAATTGTTTAATAAACAGCCATCTAAAACTACTACCGATAATATGTTCAAATGCAGCAGATTTCACTTAAAAGTTACATGCGTTTTGTTATTGGACAAGCAGCAGTGAGACAGCTAAGGAATGTTCCAGAACAACACTGACTCCAGAGTGTGCGGGTGTGAGACCAAAACAGCCTATCGTACTAGGTGGCTTTTTGGTTTTTATTTTTTATTGATAGTGTTTAAAGCCCGCTTTTACTACTTGTGGCACCCTAGGCGAGTTCCTGCTACTATTAGTGCTACAGACCTCTCATTTAAAAACTCCATTCGTCAAAAACTAGCACGCGACCTGTACTCTGTTCTACAAAATGGATATCTGCTGAGCGAGGGTTGAGAAAGTGTTCGATATTCAAAACTATCACGGTAGAGTGTTTCAGTTTCACTCTCTCTACCTCCACATGAAAGTGCCGCCAAGCTGAATGACCTAAATGGAGGAAACTAACTTATAAGCCATTACCAATCAGAATACAAGGTACAAGTGAAGGCAAGGCTTCGGCCCCGTTCCGATTCTCCACTCCTTCAGGTTTCGACACTTGTATGTGTTAGGGAGCGGCAGAAATTGAATCTCGAAAAACACAGGGAAGACCATTTCTGCCGTGAAACAGGTCAAAAGGTTCAGTTTCCACATGGTGGCGTGCCATGCAACCCTTACAGCAACGTGACACGGCGAACATGACTAGAAAGAGGAGTGCCAAGCACGGATGACCGTTGCACATAAAGAGAAGCTTACCATAGCAATGAGACTACATCAAAACACTAGCTGTATTAGAACGTGCACAAACGAGTCAGTAATATGGAAGGCGGCGTGTTCAGAAGGCGGCCTTAGCTCTAATGCGTTCTAAGTGCTCATTGACGTCAAACGCAGACACTAGCCATCGTGCTGAAACATAACCACTGTAGCCGGTATATTATTCCAGTTGAACACCTTGGAACAGACAACTTATCCAAAAGAACTCGTGTGTTCCACTCACATGACTTCAGTAATAAACTATTCTTACAAAAGCTTATTCTTCTATCTACTTCATGCTAATTGAAGTAAACATTAGCCGAAATTCTCTTTTTACTTACTTCCTTTTAAGTAGAAGCTAAGACAGTGAAAACACTCTGCTAAATAATTGTCGCTATCGCTATATGTTTTAAATTTGAATCTCATTGCATATTGAGGATTAAAAATAATGTTACAAAAATGAAAAATTCCCATTTGAGAAAAGCTTTAAGTACATATTTTAAAACTGAAGCCAATAACAAGGAATATCTGGAAAAATGGTTCACTCCATACAAGAGAAAGTAATGTATGTGATATAAATTGTGGGATCTTAATTTTTTGTGCAGTAAGTTTTTGTCTAACACAATTTACCAGTTATGTAAAAGCCATCTAGAATGAAAAGGTTTTCAGGAGTATATTCCCTTAAAATTCAGAATATACATTCTGTTTGTCAAAGTAAACCTATCTTTAATATACGGCATTTTATCAAAATCGTTAAAAATGTTTTGATGTAAAAGGTAGTTTGGAGTAAGGGATTTTATTTAAAATCGTTATGTGGCATACTTGGAAGCTATTGAAATAATTATCAAGTTTTTGTACTTAACCGACCTTTCGTTTTTGATTTCTGCTGTCCACAGTCACGCACACATGGGCACACTAACACACACATACACACGCACCTTTTTCTAAAAAATGCTTTTATGGGATTCAAGGGTATTTGCGGTGAAAAATCGGTATCAAACTTTTGTGTGAAATACAATACCTTCTGTATCTAATATGTATATATGTATGAACTGGTTGGTAGAGAAAGTATACATTATTCATTTTTATAGGTTCTCTCGTTATTTATGTATATAACGATATATGTATATACAACAATATATATATGTATATAATTCAGTATTTTTACCGAATAATTCTAACTTGTAAATATTCTTATGTAAGTTGGGCCTTTGTTAAAATAATTCAAGAAGCAGGTAGTTTTAGTATGGGTCTACTTTCCTGGCTCCATCTGATGTATCAATATTACAATGATCTCTTGTAAGGTTGCTGGGATTTTTATCTTCATATACATTTTAGCATTAAGTTTATTGCCTAAATCATTTATGTCTATAATATTCATAGCTATAAAGATAATTCTCAATTAACACAGACAACAGAGGCTTGCTTATATTTACTATTACGATGATTGTCTACCCTGCCCCGTCCATCCATGTACCACTAAACCTAAAGTTTTATGAACTTGGTTTTTTCTTTTTTCTTTTTTCATAACCTTCGTGATAAGAGACAGAATCATACATATAATTCCAGTTAAATTGTTAAAGTTATATTTATTTCTTCCTTGGAGGAGCTATGTGTAGAATTTATTACCCCTATTTTGGCTGTTGCCATGGAAGTGACATGCTGATTTAGGGACCTACACAGTCTATCTGAAGCGAAAAAAAAAGGTTTTTGGTTTTTAGTTTAGATTCACATTATTTACAGTAAATCATTTGTTACGCCTTCAACTAGCTTCAGTAGTGTGAGGTGACGCGTCCACCTTCAAACCTGAACGACCGAAATTCAAATCTCGGTTAGGGTACTTTGCCTTAGCATCCTCTTTCCAAGTTTTCCTGTCAGAAACGACGTGTACACTCAGCTCTGTGGATTCCGGATTCGTTTGAGCACGTCTACCACTTAATCCGCCACTGCTATAGACCTAAGATATTAAATACAGAGTATTTAGGGTACAGGTATACTTATTTTGATAATTTGTGACTTAATATGCGACTACTTCAGGGTGTTATTTTTTTCTCTGTATTTCTTTTTTTAAAAACATTTCACATAATTTACTGCCTGACCTTTCTGCACGTTCGTAACTGCGTCGATAAATAAACAATGCCCGCCAGTATAACTATTCCTTTCACTTTTAGGTGTTCATACTTCAATTCTAATGTTGGTCCAGGTGGCCATATAAAAATAATTCAAACTGATTTACACTTTAAAACAAGCAATGAACGTATTATGAAGCAAGTATAAGCATTAAATTCTCAATTAAACGTATTCAAACACCAATTTCATTTTTCTTTCCCTAAGAAAATGGAGGTTTCAGACAACAGAAATAATGAATATTTTTCACGTAAGAATCGTGACTCTATCCTCCATTTGTTAAGGTTTTCTGAAAATGATCTCGACATTATTTATCACGAGGTCTGCCCACTCTGTGTTACGTCCCCTCCAATACTACCGCTCCGCGCTCTCGGGTAAAATAAACACGCCTTTTGTTCGACTTCTAACCAAACTTAAAACATACTACTCTTAACTTAGATTATTAGCCAGCAAATGAAGAAAATATTGATATAGTGACCTTACTACCAATATCAATATTGGCACTTACACACTATCAGCCTATATAACAGAAAGTAATGCAAGAGCATAACTATAATTCAGCTACACATTTAACTAGTGTATTTTTGGAACATATTTACAATAACTGTTGCATTACAAAATGTATATTACAAGAGTTGGATAAAAATAATGAAAACGCTGCTGTAACGCACACCAGGTGGGTCAACGACCACCAATCGTAGGTCTGTTAGACGAGGTTGTGCACCAAGCTGGGACAGTACGCTGTCACTCTACTGCGGTGTGTAGAGTGTCATAGCAAGAGTGCCAACTACCCTAACATCATGAACAACGGTCCTGACTCAAAATTGAAATGGCACGAGGATGTTTTCAGGGATTTCGTGAAGCTTGTGGTGATGCAGTGTTGCCATACAGCACAGTCACAGGATGGGTTAAAGCGTTCAGAGTGGGTCGAGAAGCTGTGAAGGATAAGCCCGTACAGGACGACCCAACGTGGAGAACAGTACTATTAGACTCCTTGCTTCCTTGTTCGATGTTGATCGCGATGGACATCGCGTGAGTTGACAGCAGAAGTCGGTGTATGACATAAAAATGTGCTCCACATTCTGTGTTACCGCAAAATTGCAGCATGTTGGGTACCCCATGAACTTTCCGAGTTGCAACAATGGCACCACTATGCAGTCACCGGTAACAAAGGGAAGGTAACGACTTTCTGTGATGAATCATCACTATGGACGAACCAAGATTGAAACGCCAAACCAATGAATGGAGGCATCCCGGTTCTCCTCGTCCAAAGAAAGTGCGCGCTACACAAAGCGCTGTTTATTGTGGATGAATAGGGTGATACTGCATCACGCTGTACCATTAAGGGTGACGCAAAACGGTGCTATCCACTGCACGTTCCTGCAACACCACCTTCGTGAAGCGCTCAGGAGATAACGTCCACATTTCCTGAAACAGCACCCCATCATTCTCCATGACAAAGCAAGATGCCACACCGCTGCTGCTGCCCAGGGCCTCTTGCGATGCTGGCAATGGGAGATTCTAGAACATCCACCGTACTCAACCGATACGAGTCAATGTGATTATGATCTCTTTTGCAAAATGAAAGATCCACTGCGAGGGATCCGGTACAACACCGGAGATGAAATTATCCAGACAATAGGGCAGTCAATACTGGACATCAACAGAAATAGACGCGCAGATGGTATACGATGGCTTCCGAACATTTGGCTAAAGGTCATAAATATCGGGAGAGATTATATTGAAGATGTGTGACTATAAGTACCCCTGTCAATAAAGGCATTTCAGAGTAAAAGAATAGTTCTCATTACTTTTTATCCAAACCTTGTAACTATTTTGATGATAACGGCTACATTATTCCCATTTGTGCAATACAATAAAGGTAATATTGCTTCCCATTGTACTGTCCTTTTTAATATTCTTATTAAACAAATTTCTCAACCTAAGCCAATATTGCTTTGTTGTTGTACAATTATATTTTTTCTTAGCACTTATGTACAATGGACACAGTAGATAGAGAAGATACGCTTCCACCCGAAAATTTGATATCGAGATTTCACCGGAAATACAGGTTTCCTGGCTCCATAAATCCAAAAATAGCATTTTCAGAAAATTA
This sequence comes from Hymenopus coronatus, assembly GCA_030762935.1. Lineage (NCBI taxonomy): Eukaryota > Metazoa > Arthropoda > Insecta > Mantodea > Hymenopodidae > Hymenopus > Hymenopus coronatus. The sequence continues at coordinate 40,438,285 of CM060900.1, forward strand.
TCCGTGTGGCTTATGGTGCGTACTGCGGTAAAGCCTGAAAATGAGGAGGAATAAAGATGTGTAATTAGATTTAAAATGAAAGGGGAGCTTAAACTTGATTGAAATGCATCAACTCAGTTCCTATAGCTGTTGTATTTACAATACGTCTCAAAATACTACCACGAAATTTAATCAGTTTTCCAACTTTCATAGCACATTTCCATTGTTTTCATCCCTAGAACAAGTCTATCGTCAGACCTGACAGCCTCGACATTTAAAAGGTTTTAAGAGAGAGAATGCTCAGAAGAAGAGAATCTCCGTGTATCTGTTTTGATAACCAAGATTGTCTCTTTTGCAAGCTCCAGTAAATGCATTCAAAATGTTCATTCTTATCTTGTTACACTGTTAGGTATAACATTGAAAAATCAATTGCAATAAATGCTCTTTTCATATCACCGGAACTTCGCCCCTAAAGCACTCGAACCAAGAGAGTAGCCAAGGCAAACCTTTCCAGAGCGCGAAATTCATTTAAAACCGCTGTCTGGCCCTGTGATTTGGAAGCAAATGTAAAGAATATGATGGGTAGTGCAAATTATGCGCAAGAAGGTAATGGTATAAGTTGAACCATCCAAGATTCTCTTTCACACCCGGGAAACCACAAAAATCATATGGGTCAGAGTGGGCCGTCACCAGGCATCAAACCCGGGACCTACCGAATGTAGACTACAGACGTTATTGCTTGAACTACCCCAAACGGTGTCCTGTGCCTAACCCCCACTACTTATTAGTTGTTACAAAGAACCTGCAGAAAAGTTGGTATATTAGTGCCAATCTGAAGCTAGGATATTACAGGATACCCCTTCCGAGAAGGGATGTTTTGGTAGAATAGGTTGGCAGAAACAGTATATAACATGCATTCAAGTAGGAAGTGGACTACTTTGATATTGAGTTTGGTATTTAACGGACTTTTCGTTTTTGACTTATGCTGCCCACAGACACTCTCAGGCATGGACACGTTTTTTTTAAATCTCTTTTTTTTTTTGCGGGGTTCAGGGGTTTCATAACATATACTTCCGCTGAAATCTCGGTATAGAATTTTGGGTGCAATACAATACCTTCTCTATACAATATGTACATATACGTGTAGAGAAAGTAAAAAATGTAGTTTGTTTTACTGCCGTAAAATAAGACACAAAAAACACGATTTTTCGCCTTAGTGATCCAAAATTATATACCTGAATTTGGAAGAGAACAAACTAATTTTGTATAAACTGCTGCAAGAGAACGCACATCACCGTGGTTAGAACGAGAGCAAAAGCTGATGCAAACTACGTTCTTTTCAACAGCCTACAGAGACATTTGTGGGGCAGAGTTCATTCAAAGCAATGTCCTTTCCGAGTAAACAAGAAAACTTTTTCCATGCAATACACCGCAGTACACTTTGTAGGAAGCTATTTCGCCAGCGAAAAATATGCCAGCATTTAAAATAAACTACCTATAAGGCTCAACGCGGAAACAATATTCCATTAGCAAACTAGATTTTTTGTTGCGCCTTATTAGGCACTCTCTGATGATGAAAACTGTGAAACCAAATTGTCATAGTTTTTTTTCCCCTTACGGGGATATGAAACAATGTTAACTGGCCAAGTGCTTGATGCGTTATCTGAAACTATAGGTATTCGGTATAAAATCTGAACGTTGGCACAGTGTTACGTGCCAGAGCTACTACCAGCTGGCTCCACCTCTCCCCATACCCCGCACTCACTATAGGCCTTCTGTTCTTCAGTTACCACGTATTCATTAGCGTCATCACTCCTTTTGCAATATCGCAGGCATGAAGACAACTTTAGAATAGTGTGAGTCCCCTTGCCAGCCCATAATCGCTGCACGTATATGAGCGGTTACCTGTCGATCGTCATAGACAATTGTTGCCGACGGTTTCCATTCTCTGGTGAACATCTTTTGTGGATGGGGACGGCGGCGAACTGTTACCAGAAGACTTCGAAAGTTCATATCCGTCATACTTGGTGCCTTAATGCGTGCAAATGTTGTGTTGCGTCCCGGTGTTTCGAACTTCGAGTCCTTAAGCCTTCCGACGAGCATGTTTTGCACCATAGCCTTCAGTTCCGTGTCGGCTTTACCTTCCAGGCCATTAAGATTTCCCTGAGGTCCTCCACAGCGTCAGCCCGTTGACCAAGCGCTTCCAAATTTCCTCGAAAATCCTGCACGTTCTTCGGAAAACCGGCCCATTGTTCTCAGCTGTGATCAATAACTCCGTCTTCATGTTCTCTATCGCGTAATTCACAGTCATTTTCTTTCATGTCATTTCATTTCAGGATGGAGGCGGCCAAAGTAACAGCAGCGCCCACCTTGAAGAACAACAGTATTTGCTGCGTGGGAAATGAAATGGAGTTTTATTTATGGACGCATTTTAACTACTGTGGTTCTCAGCCGCATTCTATAGTGGGCATGAGAAATCACTTAATTTTGTTCAGAGGTCTTTTTATCAGGCTTGAGGTTCTTTTACGTACCTTAAATGCACGACACGGGACCAACGGCTTTACTTCTCTTCCGAAGGAAGTCACGTTAAGAATCTTTACGCCCCAAAACAGCCATCGTCCTCCGTCGGGTTTGAACCCGCAACCTTGGGTATATGAAGTTAGTATGATAATCACTAAAAGGGTAACTTGCTCCGAGAGGGAGGGGAGAAGGTTCCAGAGGTAGAAGTCATTATGGCTCCAGTACATACCTCAAAGGTGGGATCTTTTCATCCAGGTGGAACAATTAGAGCTTTGATGGAATGCGCACGCCGAATGAACACGTGTTCACTCGCAAAAGTGTGGCGATGGATTCAAAATGGAAAGGAAACCGCCTACAAAAATTAAGTGTAACAATCGACAGCTAGCCGCTCATACATGTACAGTGATTACGGACCGGCAAGGCGTAGTCAAAATATTGTGTATTTATATCTAATTATTTTAAATACGAATTGGCTCGATGCGTTCGTGAAGAATTCATCATGAAGTTTCCTGCATAATTGCGTACTTCCGGAACCTCAATTCACGATCTTGTGAATGAATTTTAGACTTCTGGTTCAATAAAAAAAAAAAAAAAATAAATAAATAAATAAATAAAGCGGTAAATTTACATAATAGCAGAAGAGAAATTGGACAAGATAGCGAGAATCTTGAACGTTCGCCATGAAAATTACCCACACATTGGAGAAACTTGAGGAAAACTTACGAACTAAAATACGAAACATTACCGTAAAGAACCTAAATCTGCTTACTCGGTGCAGTGTGTAACTACTGAGGAGGACAGTTACTATGACGAAACAGTTAATTTGCTATATTTTATATACAGACTTAGAACAGATATAGGAACTGAAGATAAAGTGCATGCACGTCCGGCTGTTAACATGCCATGCGGGTGGGCGGATTTTGTACCAAACACCCTGTGTGACACATTTTGTACGTGAATGCTTTTATGCTTCACAAATTTACTTTTATCCGAAGAGTTCGGGTATTAAAGAATCATTTTCTTATTTGAAGCCACTTATTGATTAAAATTATTAGTTTTAACAATAATTGAAAATCTTGTTAACTCAATGATCAAGAACTTTTTCTTTTTCCTTTTAAAATTTTAAAATCTAATTCAGCTCACTTCAATGATTTAATAAAATGGGTTATTTTATACTAGAAAATGTTACCAAAACATCTGATGCGTTACATTTATACTACTTTCTCTACACTCCATCGTTTATCAGCGGTATTAACATTTTTCTTAAAGCTATTTTATTTCATTTTAATAGACTTAATCTTTGCAGAACACGCTTTGTTATGTGGACAAATGGAATATAGACCATAATATGGCCATAGCCTTTACATGCAGTCGCGAGAAACAAATGATTGTCATCGGGAGTTAAGGAATGACAAAAGAATTGAGCATATTTAGTTATTAACAACACGGAATAACTGATGCCACAACACTTATTTGAAGTAGATTGTGGAATTTAAAGAGATACAAATGTTTGTTCGTTTTTTTAATATAAGTTCTCTGCTGAGTTAGAGGGAGGTAGAAATAGAGAGGCAGAGGTAGCTAGTGGAAGAAAGGAAACGAGCTGAAGGAAAAAGCTTAGTTTTTTTTTTGATAGTCTTTAACGCCTGCTTTTACTACTACGGTAACGCAGGTGATGACAGTGATGATATATGGAATGAAGATGGAGCACCGGTAGAATATGATGGCGGGGGAAACCCGCCCCTGCGTTCTTTGTCTACCACCAATCCCACATGCGATCTCCTTGGATAGAACTCGGGCCTCAAGGCTACGGCGCAGCCACAAGAAATGTCCTAGCGTGAAAGCATTCCATATCAACATTTGGTTTAAAAACTATATTGAATTATATTTATGGACTTTCTTTAGCTGCTGTGGTTCTCAGTGTCCCATTCTGCATTTTGGCGTGAAAGACCGGTAGTATGATTTGTAAACTTGAAGAAAATATATACACACACACACATATATATGTGTGTGTGTGTGTATATATGTTTCACCACTTAGCGCAATTAAGCTTGTGACGTTTGATAGCTGCCCAATTACCTGGAAGTGAAATATTGCAGTTTTCAACAACTGTGCTTTAAAATGATTTATCTTGTTTGTGCCTACGCAAAGAACGTGTAAAATCTTAACCATGTAAGTAAGAAAAAAATCGAATAAATTCACTTACCTGCTTGTTGTCGGTAATAAATGAATTAACTGAAGCTTTATATGTGCAGGTGCACGCTTATTAACAGGTAGTCCGAACTTTAAACTTCGTTTTCTCACCAAACTTTCACTAGCACTTTCCCAACCCAAAAATGCTTCACAGGATAAAATTGTTTACTACATTGTCTCCAAACTGTTATACTAACTTTCAAAAGTACATAAAAGAAAACGGTCATATAGTTTGGTGGAAGAAATGCCTCTGTTTTGTGAAACAAATTATTGCCTTTAACAGCTTTGTACAGTACGAAAGGTAAAATGTTTTCTACAATAAATACAGTATATAAAATATAATCATATAGGTAAACTCATTTGCTGTAAAACTTGAATTTTTATGCCAATGGTTTTAGAACTGCATCACGTGTCATGTTTTTATTAGAAGATAAATTTAGAAAATTAAAATTATTTAAATAGCCTTGCAAGCTAGAATTTTGATACATGGCATAAATATTACCTGCTGTTGTTGCGTATAATAACTGGTATACATTTCTTATTCACTTTGCATCTTTCAAATTTCACTGTTACATTACTTTAAGAATTGTAAGTATAAATGAACTACAGACAAGGAACTCGAATGAAAAGGATATTGCGTGTTCTTAAATGAATCATTTTTGTAAAACTCTAGCATAATTTCTTTAGAACTTTTCAAAAGTGCCAGTGTTCATTGCATTTAGGCTTTTGAATTCACCAAAATGAAAATCTGATGTGCTCCATTCACATGAATTTCTCTATCTGTTCTGTAGACGTCTTCTTGCAAAATATTACAGACTCATTCATCAAGCTAGTTGTAATGAGGATACACATTAACAGAAATGGCCTTAATAATTTTTAAGAACGAGAATACATTAGATTCAAACAAAACTGAAACTTTTTAAAAGCTACCGCTCTGCGATTGTCATGGCCACACATTTTGCTTGTGATATAAACCTGTTTAATATACGGCATTTTAAACGAAATCGTAAGAGCAATTTATATAAAATTTAATAAAAAAAAAAAAAAAGTTACATGTAAACGTTAATTTGGGATGCAGGATTTTCCTCAAAATTTTCGTGTCGCATCCTTGGAAGATACTAAGCCTAAATAGCAGGTTTGATATCTCAGACTATTCGTTTTTTTTAGCTATGACGTCGAAAGACATACACACAGACAGGCACACATGCACTTTTTTCTAAAAATGCATGTTGGATTCAGAGGTCCACAGAAAATGTATTTCCGTTGAACTCTCAATATTGAACTTTTGGATGGAATAAAAGATCTGCTCTGCCTCTTATTTTTATTTTTTCTATACGTACTTTGTACATAGTGCATAGAGAAGGTATGGGTATTCCACCCAAAAATTCGATACCAGGATTTGACCCGAAATAGAGGTTTTGGGTCCCCCTGAAACAAAAAACAAAAAAAAAAGCGTTTCTGGAAAAAGATCCGTGTGTGTGTGGACAACAAAAATGAAAAGACCGTCATATACCAAGGATGCGACACGAATATTTTCTAGAACATCCCCCCACCCCCAACTACTCTTTACATGAACTTTTTTCGAAAAATTGTATTTTATCAAAAATGGTTCTAACGATTTTGATTAATGTCGTATACTAAGACAGTTAGCTGACAAATAAAATATATATATCTTGCATTTTCTGGGAATAGCCTCTAAAGACCACTTTACGGAATTTTACGGAATTTTGCATAACTAATAAACCGTAAGAGATAGACAAAAACTTAGCACACAAAAAATGTAGAGCACATTAAAACACACAATTTATGTTTTATACATTGTTTTGGTGAAATTGATTGTTTTTGAGATATTCCTTGATTTTGATTTCAGCTTTGAAAAGCGTATACTTTTCTCGTACAGGAATTTATCAACTCCTGTTCATACAAGCAAAGGAACTTCAGTCACATAGCAACTAACTTATAACCATCACTTTAACATATGGTACTCCCTTATTTTGCTGCTACTTACAAGGAAGCAAGTAATAAGACTATTTCTGATAATTTTTTCTCGTTTAGCTTGAAGTATTATAGAAGCACAGGCGTTTTAGCAATAGTTTGTTGCAGAGCTGTAGAGAAAGTCATGTGAACGGAACACAGATTTTTTTTGATAGTGTTTAACACCCGCCTTTACTGTTTGTCACACCACAGGCTATGACACTGATGATACATGGAATGAAGATGGAGCACTGGTGGAATGCCGATGGCGGGGGAAACCCGGAGAAAACCCGCCCCGAAGCCGCTTGGTTCATCACAAATCTCACATGCGGTCGCTTGGGATCGAACCCGGGCCGTCTATGGGACAGACGAGTTGTCTAACTGGCGCGGCCACTCTACCTAATAAGTACATTGTAAATACGTGCTAGAGAGACTAAAACTAAATGTGACTTTAAGAGTGATTTTAGGTAAAGCCAATTAACTTTGAGGGACCGCTCCCGATAGATAATTAATTAGTAGTGTTGTGTGTCTTCATGGCCAGGAAATGTACCACCAACTTTCTCCAATGATATATTTAAAGGGACTACGAACTTTGAGTAACAGCGCCACCTTCATTATTAACTTTTAATGGTTCATGGCACGCTATGAGAATGCCGACCTTCCATCCATAACGGAATTTGCTAGGGAAGCCATAGAAGTTCAATGGTTTTTGTTCAGTGATTTAAGAGCACTGCAGCAGTTTCCATCCCTTCCATTCTTCCTTTCTCTTTGCCAACATCCCTCAGAGATCAATTCATGGCCTGGTGATAAATGCAGCGGACGTGATGAATTAATTTGTCGGTCTCCCACTCATCATTTTCCTAGTAACTTCACCATGCAACTTTCTAAGACAGCCTCTACATTAATATATCTGAGGGACGTTTAGTTTCCAAATTCGCAGCATCAGTTCGGTTTTTCAAACAGGAGCACAAGTTCCTTCCCTGCTAATTACTCCAAATCAAATTAGCTTATCCTCTTTGAAAAAGTAGTCATTTGAGAGGAATTAAGTTTTCTTGCGTAGTGCGTGCGTGTGCATTCTCTTTACCATTATGCTTCATCAGCAGAGAGGGAAGATGCAGTATAGTTTCAGGAAGGAGTTATCAACTCGCTTGATTTTATGCTATCTGGGCGGCGCCTCTCACCTAGACGGCCCAGGTTCGACCTCAAAGGACCGCATGGGATTGGTGGTGAACGAAGCGGCGCCTGTGTGGGTTTTCTCCGGTTTCTTTTCACAAATTACTCCACAATCATATTTCCTGTCATCCATTTCATATAACCCACTTTCTCAACTTCATACCAGGCATTGGGCAGAGGAACCACCTGTTCCAGGGCCTGTGTTCAACAGACGTCGTCCTCCGTGGTCTAGGGGTAACATCCTAACCTCTGGTTCCCAAGGTGGCGGGTTCAAACCAGACGGAGAGCGAGTGATTTTTTTCGGGCGAAAAATCATTAGCAGGCTTTCTTCAGAAGGGAAGTGGGCCCGTGTCATAGATAAAAGAACCTCAAGCCTGAAAAAGGCTCGGTATTTCACGCCCTATATGCAATGGAACGCTCAGAACCGCAGCAGTTAAAGATCCCACGTACGTCCTACTTACGAGGAGGGTAAACAGGGAAGGAAAGACAAAGCTATACATACTTTTACGTAGTCGGCTTTTCCTCCCCGTAGGACTGATATCCCCCTAGCACTTACAAGCGTGTGCACATGGGGTCAGAAGCCTGTCGAGAAGCCAACAGCACGTAAACAAAGAATGAAGAAACTGGAACGAGTAGTCGGAGCAGATCAAGGCATGAGCATGAGGAATGAAAGCAATATGGACGATAAGAAATATGATAGAGGTATTGGTGGAATGAGTGGTAGGGGAAACCGGAGGATCCGGAAAAAAACCGCCCAGGCGCCGCTTCGTCAATCACAAAACTACATGCGGGCGTTTGGGATCGAAAATGGGCTACCTAGGTGGAAGGCGAGTTGTCTAACCACTCTAGCACGACGCCGCCAGATATACATGCTAATGGTATAAAAATGCATTTATTATAACTTCTACCTCAGATTTTTTAGAACTGTCAACGCAGCATTCTACTAATGACCGGTTTTGGTGTCATGAATTTTTGGCTTTCACTGCCAACACTCATATCAACCAAGCCGATGTCCGTCAAGCACTAGCCAACATGAATGTCTACTTTGATTTTACATCCAGAATTTCATAGTTTTATTTAAATGTCCGAAAGTTAGTTATGATTTTTTCATGGATTTGAATAGGATTTGGGACTATTGATTCAGTTTTTAGTTCTGTAGTCGTGTATCCAAGTTATATAGGGGGGTAGGAAAGGTACTCTTCTCACTGTAAAGGAATTTAAAGGCGAAATTAATGGAGATAAAAGTTCTTATTCTTATTTCCTACATGAAGATCGATGATATAGATTTTGTGCTATACAGCATGGCAACAGTATTTGTATTGTAACATTTAAGCTAAGGACGAATTTTATAGCCTCTTTTATGATATACATAGTTATAAATTGTATTAATCAAAAGTGCTATCACTCTAAAATCAACAACACTCACTATGATCCTTTGCATGTTAAAAATTGGGGTTTGTTCTCTGTTTATTTGGCTGTTACAACTTTAAGATTGATTTTAGCGCTCTCTTGGAGTCGCTGATTATCCGTAGATACATTAATAAAATATTCTAAATCAGGAAGAATAGAGGAGAGAGTCTACAAAATCAATATTGAGATATGGGTTCGCAGATGTAATAATGCGTTACATGAACATTATTGAAATCAGATTTTATGAGACTGAAGCGATTAATCTATGAATTGCCCTCCTTCGTTTTCAAATATACGTTCACGTCACAAAGGTTTCTGCTATTCAACGCTAAGTTGGAGTGTTTTAAAACAAGAGTTCATGTACCCTTTTAAAGCGACATTATTAATGGAGTGGAAACACGGCAGATGCATTGATCGACGATTAGTTTGGAACTGTAAACTTAAAAAGTTATCTACAATTTATTTTCTTGCAGCAAAGCTGCCGATAATGCCACTTAAATGCGGCTGTTATTTCCGCTGCTGCGATAAATTGGAAGATTACAACTGCTAAAATTAGGATCCATACGTCTAACTTTGGGATATTTGAGCGGTTCTCACAACGGAACCAAGTCAAGGCACGGGCGGCCAATGGTGAGCAGATGCGGAAGTACTTTTAAAAGCTTATGGATGAGAGCTTTAAATTATTCACTGAAATATTACTGTATTTTAAGCTGATTGCAGCTAGCGTTGCGTTATCGTATTTCTCTGTAGCAAAACCCTAAGCCTCCGGTTACTAATACTAGATTCAGAGGCCTGTAAATTCCAACATCATTATTTTCCACACTTCAAATGAATATGAGGCTATTTTGTTTTTAATAAACAAGAGCAATAACCCAAAAATGTGTTCATGTTGTTATGCCATACAACGCCAATAGGTTTATAAAAAAAAAAAATATTTCCCCTCTGTATGATACCAGGTGGCCCAACTGCGCAGTGTTTGATGTCTGCAGATATCCTTTAGTGCGTTAAGAAATGCAGAACTCAACAAGACTATTTCAAGTTAAACCCGCAAGAGGGGAATTGGCCTGAGCGACCTTCGTTTACCCCACTCACTGGGCGGAAATGGAAATAGAGCTTTATTTATGGACGCTCTTTAAACTGCTGTGGTTCTCAGCGTACCGTTCTATGCTGGGCGTGAAAGACCACTTAATTTTGCTCAGAGGTCCCTTTATCAGGCTTGAGGTGCTTTTACGTGCCATAAATCATCGACACGGGAACAACAGATTTACCTCCCTTACGAAAATAGTCATGCTAAGGATTTTTACACCCGAAAAAATCCATCGTCCTCCGCGGCATCTGAACTCGAGAGCTTGGATATATGAAGTTAACATGGTAGCCATTACTTTTCGAAGGGTGATCCCACCGAGTGGGCCACTCAAAATCACCGCTGATAAGCAAGAGGAGCAAAACTAAGGCCCTTTAGACCGGTTCCCCTCTGGCGCGTTTTAAGTTGAAATAGCCCCGTAGAGTGAGCAGACCTCAAGCGGGACTTGTGGTGGACGAAGCGCCGCCTGTGGGCGTTGCTCCGGATCCTCCAGTTTTCCCCGATATTCATTAAACCAATCATCCCTATCATCCATTTCGCCTAAATTACATACCATCAATTTCCTCATGTTCGTGCCAGACATTGGGCTGATCCCCCATCCCTAGAAACTCTAACTGATGCTGATCTGCTGCTCAACAGGCTTCTAACCCCAGGTGTTAGCTTGCGAGTCCTGTGGGTGTAAGTCCTGCATTTGAGAAGCTGAGAAAACGAAGACATTTTAGCCAGCAGTTACTCACTCGGTAAGGCGTTACACGAATAATCGCACGTAATAGATTTCTTGCTCAGCGATCTTTTCAGTACCTAGTTTCTAACGCCATTCTACTTGTTTTGGTTAGTTATAGATTAAAGGAAACTACTTGCTAAAGCCTGTAATGTAAGAAAAGAAAGTAATCAGTATAGTGCATGGTAATATAATAAAACATATTTGAACAAAATGGATAATTCCAAACAATACTATTTCTACTATTGTAACTGACCTACCCTCTTCATATGCAGGGCTTATATCTCTTCCTAGGACTTACATGCTAGTGCCTAGATTCAAAAGCCTGCCGAGAAGAGGACGAACATTGAATTAGAGTGAAGGGTATCACCGTTGTTACATATTCAGTATACAACACTACTGATTCACCGAGTCAAGAGTTAAACTGAATCACTGATTCTCAACTGTACTCCGAAACTCATTATCTGCATTCTTTCTCGTTCTTCACTGGTCTCGTCTTGAATGACAACGGAAGTTCTTGTATTCTACACTGCCAAAAGGAAAATTCCAGAGCTGTGTTACTCAAACTGCAGGGTGGTGTCGTAATGGACTTTGCTTATGTGACCTTGTGTTAAGTACGCGCTATTGTTGAAGAGTGGCCGAACGGAAGAATAGCTGCACCTAGTTGGCACTATAGGAGTCCTTACTCGCTCTGCAGCGGTTCGCGGTTGCAACAATCAGCTGGACGAACATTTATGGCTTGGTTGTATCGTTACTACAGCTTGTTAAGAGAACCCCTTTTGGAGGTGCTGGGCCTTCAGAAAGGCCCTGTTAGGCTTCATTAAATAACTCAAAGTTTCAAAATGGAATATCGATATATTGAAGATAGTCTAAAATTCAGCTATACGAAAAATTAGATTCCCAAGTCTATTTATTTAGAACTATTTGCAGTTTTTAAAAGAGTGTAAGTGAAAAATACATACAGCGAATAACCTAAACTTGATAGACCTTTCATCTAAAAATAAAAACTATATTTTAAAATTATTTGTATCTTTGGCAATAATCCGTTAGTATTTCAGCACAACTGAAACTGGTCTTCAATTGGCTCTGTGTTGACGAGTTTGCACACAGTTTAGTAAGCTTATGGATAGCAAACGTAAAACAAATGAGTTCTAGCTTACGAATTGTCATACAGAAGTAAAAGACTGACCAATCAGAAACTGGTCAAGTACTCGCATGATAGGTAAATCTAGCGTACTGGATGATTTTTACAATCAGTCTCAGTCAAGATTATTTTTTATGGAAGAGAAAAGCTCCCTTCGTATACATTAAATGTCTAATGGATTATTGTAAGCAGCCTGCATTGTTTATTACTGCGTATACAAACAATTCTAATCAAAGTTTGTTTTTCCCATCTTCTTTAATTCAGAAAAAGCTTTGTACACATATAAATACATTACACATTTAGTTTAGATTCAAAGTGAATAGCCACAGTCATATGTTTCCGAACTGGTACAAATAGTTGACCTTAAAACCCCATTACGTTTCCATGCAATAAGGCCAAAAACTGAATATTGAAGGTCTTGAAATGAATGACAAGCTACTCGACAGATCCAAACGCCGTTAACAGATATTTCAGAAATAAGTTATGACAAAAAAATACCTGCAAGTTTCTGTTTTGAACAATCTATATCTTTATGTAGTGGTTTTTGTCTATCATTCGGCATTTACTAGTTATGTAGCGTTATAAAAAGGTATTTCAATATTTGTTGTAAAGGATACTTTTAGGGTGGGGTATTTCTTTAAGATCCTTTTGTCGAATTTCTTAGATACTGAGCTTATTAAAAACTTGGATATATATGTTTTCGTTTCATATTTATGTTCTTCACAAACACACAGACACTTAATTGTTTCTAAAAATAATTATTTTGTATTTAGAAGGGCTCAAAACGTGTATTTCCGGTAAAACCGCATTATATGCGTTTCGGCCGAGAGGGCAGTGAGAGGAGCGGCGCAGGGCGTAGCAAAGGTAAGTTTCTTAGCTTTACGCTGTGTCAATCACTATTTTACCTTCGCGTTGTTAGTTCCTTCGACAACACGCATGTTGAGTGCGATTTCCTTACCAATATTATTCTGTTATTAGTCCATGAAAATGCCTGCCAATATATTCAAATTTGAAAAGCGTATTCCATTTACGATACATACGTGAAAACTCAACCATGTAGGCAATTTCAGCAGCAATTTCCAAGTTATCCAGTTTAGGGCGGAGACCACATTAGACTTTGGTCAGTAAATTTGGAACAACGGGATCGTTAAACGCTACACCAAAGAAGTAAAAGCGACGTATTCTAACGAAGGAAAATCCAGACAAAATTGGTACTGCATTCGAACGCTCAGTTAAAAAGTCTCTCAACCGTGTTGCAAAGCAAGTGGGTAATTCACAAGTCTCTGTTCATATAGATGCTAAGTTTTAAAGCTGAATCCCTACTGTGTGACTATACTTACTACAGAAGTTATGCGTATTATACATGCGGAACTTGGCAACTTCATCCAACGATTAAAGGAATGTCTTCTGCAGATGGACGTGGAGTTCAACAACACGTACATCAAGGTTAGTACATATTACACATATGTTAATAATTCTTGTGTGTAAGTAACGCATGAGTTATGGAGCTGAAAACTCCGCAGTGTAGTAGACTGTGTGCGCAGCACGCATTCGCGAGATCCGCGTCCTTGACATAAAACAAAGGCACCGTGTTTTTACAGCTTGCAGAACAAATAATGAAACATAATTGATCATATTTCCTTAAGAATCTGAAACATAGTTATATTCTAACCCGTGGTGCACCTTCGTCATGACGAAAAAAATATGCGAATAAATTTTCTAGAACCAGGTGGAGGCATGAATATGCGAGAAGCTTTGCTGCTATATCTACAGTATTTTTACATGATTAGCACACTGCTCATTATATCGGCACTTTATTGCTTTAGTGCACATAAGGCGGGAGATATTATAGCTAAAACTGTTTAAATAACCTAACTACTCAACTAATAACGTACTGAGGTAGATTCAATTTTCGAAGAAATCGTTCAAGAGACCTGAGATACCTGCGTGTGACATACTGGTAAGCCTTTTCAACATTATTTACCTCGAACACATTCAAAATCAACTGAGCATTTTCACTGCGTGTAAATGGGTCGTAAGGAATTGAAATGAGAGATTCTCTGAAGACCATCTTTCGGTACGTACATAGAAACTTGCTTCAAAATTCTACCGTATAGATTGCAAAACGAATAAAGTGTATTTTCTGCTGGAATGGAACTCTAGCCCGGAACCTTTTCCGTTCCCCGGAGTCTTTTACGAGTAGCCTTTTAATAATACAGGTCTGGGTCTGAAAGGGTTGTGCAGTGATGAGAGAACCAGGGAAACGAGTGCAACCAGATCCTATACATTAGACTTTCCTTACAACCCCCAACTCCTCTAGCGGAGAGTTTTTTTTCCAAGAGAAAAGGAGGCAAATTCTAAGTGATTTTGCTCCATCTATATTTTCACCCTTTCTTCTTTGACTTCTGTTCTTTTCTTAAGCTGACACTTTTTTAGAAGTCCCTTCATTATTTTAACAAGGAAAGAACTTACGAATACAGCTGTTCATATTTTATGGGCGTTTCTTTCATGCTTAATTGGCTTTAAGATTCCTTCAATAAAAGGAAGATTAATATAGATTCTTTTTGAGTATTTATAGAGGATACTTACGACATGATAACCGAAACCACAATGCATTTATTACTTTACATTTTCAAATATCAATTAAATTTAATTCACAGATTTGTTCGTGCATAGGGAATTTATCATATTTTCTTAAATTTTAATTGTGTGTACATTCAATAACAAAGGAAAAATGTCGATATAATGAGCAGTGTTTTAAGTTAGTAAGGGTTTAGTAAAACAGCTACTCCCACATTCATGGCTCCATCTGGTTCTAGCAAGAAGGATGATTGCCAAATCTTTTTTTCGTGATAGTGGTGTTTCTGCTCTGGTAGATATCATACCGTTTAAGATTTCTTGAGAAAGCATAATCAATTAAGTTTTATTAATTGTTCTGGTATAAGCTGGAGAGGTAGAATCAGAATTAAAAAGTATGTAAGTTGGCAATGGGGAATGTTATCTGAGGAGAAGTAGAAAACTCCTTATTTTACCGGGAAAATTCTAGTCACATGAAAAACCGTCATGGCGTGACAACATCAATTTCGTATCAGATGAGAGCAAAACAGCAAAGGAAACCGAACATTGGTGGTTCAGATCCCAAAAATACAAATGAATTGTTTACTAACATTTTATCTTTAGTGTGATTTGTAATATCAAATTTGCCCGGTAACCCCGTTTGTGGTATTTCTTCCACTAGTTGACGCTGTTCATGGAGGTACTCCATATACCCTCGCTGTGATATAATCTTGCTCTATAAGAGAAATCATTTTCTATGTCTTGCCCACGTTTTCATTTCCTTCAAATGACATAATAAATAGGAAAAAAATGTACAAGGCGGTTTTATCTATTCCGCATGTCTATCTCACCCTTCTTTCCTCCATCGTTGAGTCGTAAGCCAAACGCTTCTCATTGGTTAGGTTTTAAGTACCAGGTTTTCGACGTACAGTCAATAGAAGAACACAGCTCGCGATTGTCTTCCAGCCACTACGGTTGTAACACGGACCGCTTATTGTCTCCACTGAAACGAAGACCAGATAGTTAAATAGGAAAAATAAATCTGATATATTCATTCGCTTTCTCTTCCTGATCTGCAAACAACCTATATTTATAGAAAATAAATATTTTATTCACATCTTCTTAATCAAAATAAACATTAGCATTAATTAAAAGCTGGTCAATATGTGAACAATTGAAGTTTGGTTTAATTTTAAGCAAAAGAGAGATGAAACGAAAGGTGAGCACGCTGTAGAAAAGTTACATAGTTAAAACTGAAATCAATAACAAGGAATATTTCGGAAACGGTCAACTCAACAATAAATATGTATACCTGTCATAAATTGTATACTTTAAAGAGCTCTGCAATTTTGGGACATAAGCTCCTGTCTATTTCATATGGTTTAACAGTTAGGCAAAAATTCAGCAAAATTCATCCAGAATGAACAAGCCTTCAGAAGCTATTCCCAGAACAGTCAAGATATACAGTTTATTTGCAATGGAAATACCTTTAATATACGATATTTTAATCAAAAACTTTAGAGCCATTTTTTAGAAAAAGAATATTTTCAAAAATCTTTTCATGCAAAAGGTATTTTGAGGCAGGTGTGAGATTATCGACCAATTAGAAAGAGAGATCTGGGTAGACTTCGTAAGAGGCAAATAGATTATAAAGACAGGAACATGTAATATTTAACACCTAATCCGTGGAAGATAACAAGAAGGAGCTCATCTAACCGAATCAAGAAGGCACGTTGAATTCCCTAGATTCAGTGATGATCAAACAAGTGCGTATTTAGAGAAAGTTGAAAGGAAACAGTACCGGTTAGACATACCGCAATTCAGACAAGCAGTTCCTTTTAATATAGGCTATGTATCCAAACAAATTCTTTCTGGATACATATTATTTTTATGTAGAAAATGTCATATTTTGCATATTGTGAATGTTTTTTTTTAGATCCTCCTTATGTTCGAGGGCCATCCATAAAGTGAGACGATTTGGCATAATTAATAATAACGAAAGGTATCATCACAAAGCTTTATTTACAATGTTACTCTATTTCTCAACGTAAGCTCCATTCTGTCAAGATATTTATTGTCACGTGGTACCAGATTTTCATTATTATTTAGTTATGACAAACCGTCTGTCAATTTCTGGATAACCGTCACATTAGGTATCGGCTAAATTCTCTATTCATAAAACTAACTCAAAATTGTGTAGGTAGACCTCTGCCTTGTAAACAAAATAGAAGTGGGGTTTAACATTATAAAGTAGTATTGTATGGGAGAACTCCGGACTTGCTATTTGGTTTAATGCTTAACGTACTTCTGTTTTACAACCTATAATGAATGATAACAAAGCAGAGGATATGCATTAAACTGGAGGAGTACTTCAATAAGCCCTCTTCACTGTTGTGTTATGAAAATCTGATTCTATTGTGATACGAAGCGAATGTTTAATGGGTCGCTTGAGGTAACTTCAGTCCCCTCTTTATCCGACAATATGGCTGCTCCTTTCTCCTCTACTTTAATATGAAATCGAACCTTTTATGACGGAAGTTGAACTTATATTATGGTATACTACTTCATCCCTTTGAAAACATAACCGTTAAAACATAAATAATTAAAGTATAATCGTACTATGCTGCAAAATGGAAATTCGCTCATTGAACTGGTAAAAAACTTATTACAAGCAGCAGTGGATATTTTCATGTTGTTATTCGAAAATCTTATATGTTTTACAATGCTGACTTGTAAAATTATAAGTATTTGTTCAATAACGGTATATCAATTGTAACAGTAAATGGGTAAACATGGTTAGAGGATAGAGAACGGAGGGGGACACATCGGGCACTGTAACCTATCAGTTCTATGATACCGAACAACCCCAGGGGGAACCACGAGGAACCAGACAATCCAGAGCGGAAGACTTTAACGTTTGCAAGCTCTATGATGTGACCCACTACTGGGGCACCAGAAAGGGCATGCAAGCGACCCTTAGACCTTGCACGCATCAAATGAGGAGAAAAAAATTGTGAACGACACTTCAGTTGCCAGGATCATATCAGCGACGGTGTGCGGGAATTTTGACCTACAGTAGTTCTTTAAGATGCTCCTAAATCTGCTGACATGGGGCTGTCAATTTTAGGTATACTTAAAAACTATCGATCTGGGACGGATTTGAACCCGCGAACTTGAGGTGAGAGTACAGTGCCTAACCAACCATTAATAGGAAGTTTATAAACAACCCTTCATTAGCAGCCTACTCTTGACTTTCTTCCAGAGCACCGAGCGAGATATCTAACACGTTAACGTCTCTTATTCGATTCCCGGAGACCTTCCACACTGACCGATGGTTTTACGCGTTTCTCCAGGTTGGCAGTCGAATCCTGGGGTGGTTCATGTTCTACTATGACTGTCCATCATAACCTGCAATCATCAATTCCTAGCCATCTGCTTTAGGGTTGAGAGAACAGATAAAGGTGTTTGGCAAGTTGAGGTGGGTGGTGGCTGAGCAGTCTGTAAAGGATTCTTCCTTGCGCCGTCGAGGGCCTACCAGAAGGATCCTTTGGAGTGCCACGGGGGTTCAGGGGCTTTTGGGAGTGCGCCTAACGACATCGGATATCTGGAAACCCTGTCTCTTCTTTCGTCCGTCGACATCTGGATCTGTTGGCCCTTCGGGTCTTTCCGCTCAGCCGTTGCTCCCGGAAGTCACATAACTTACAAACGGCCACTGGCCTAGATGCGTTGCAGCTCCCCCCAGTGACTAGGCAACCCTGTGTGTTACTCCTAATGATTCTTCCAGAGCAACACCATGTGCACATTCTCTTTCATGCGTGTCATCTTAGGTTGTTCGCATTGGCTAGCATGTTATATGACGCATGGAGTTTGTACCTCTTATTTTTAAAATCGTGGAGCACTGATAACTTATTCACAACATTCATCTGTAGATACTAATCGAAAACATTCAATTATATAGCATCATCTCCTGATAGGAGGCATACATCTGGATTTTCAAAGAATAGATTCTGACATTACCAATTTCCGGCAATTACCGATCATTCATTTTTAAATATATAGTAGCACCCAATTGATAAATCGTACTATACAGCACTAATGAAGTGTCACCAATATTGCTCCTCTGCCGTAGCTTATTTATCAAGGTGAAGCCGTGGTAACGCGTTAGACCCGCATTCAGGAGGTCACGGGCTCACCCCCCGTCACCCCGCACTCAGGTTTCTCGTGGTTCCAACTTGTTACTTGGGCGAAGGCTAGGTTGCTTATTTCCTTTGTGTATTCCCTTATCTTTTTCAGGTGCGTGTGTGTCTCTGAGCTCTTGCTGAGTGGTAGTACTCGGAGGTGACACGTGGATGTATGCCTTTTCGGCGTTGGCGTAGCGTTGTGGTCACTGTTGTCATGAGGGTGGGTATGGTTACCTTTCCGACACCCAGAATCCGGAGTCTGTGATGTTGATGGCTGCATGGCTCTCCTGAGCCAAAATGAGTATCTGTCAACCAAACACTCAGGGACTTTTGTGTGACTTTGTAGCCTGTTTCTGCCCGGCCTATGACTGCCTGTGGTTAATGCTCAATAGTTCTCTATTGGTCGCGGTGGGCGAGGTATCCCCTCTGTTGCTTAGCCTTTACCTTTGCCTTTTTAGCTTGCCATTTTGCCGGTTATTCCTCCGTCTGCTTTTGACAAGGTGTTCGCGCATAGCTTTCCTCTGCCAATTCCTGGTGCTGGATGTAACATGACTTCCATGAAGAAGCATTGCTACCCAAGAATTCTAAATCGTCTCCTTGTATTTCGTAAAGAAGGTTTAATCTCTCATACTCAACCTTCCTCTCCACCGTTGGCTCTACAGCTGCACACTGCACACATTACCTTTCTCGGTGCCAAACTGCTGCTGTTAACCACCGTAAACACAGCCTTAGACGAATGCGCAGTAGGATAGACCACTGACCACGCATATATAGTGAACAAGTCTATACTTGCGTGCATAAAATATGGCCTATCTTCAACAACCGTTACCAATATATTCTTCCCGAGAATAATTCTAGCCATTGGATCGCAGTGCACTTAAGTTCCTCTTAAATATGTCTAAACCTTGTAGGTTAATGTTGCAGTGTCGTATTCTTATGTCGGTTTGGTTACTCCAGTTGCATTACGACTTAACCTTCATCTACATATCTCGGGTGAAAGTCATAAATACAGTTGCCACCCGTGGTGTAGTGGTTACCATGCAAGCCTCCTGTACCCAAGGTCGCGAGTTCAAATCGGGCGGAAATCGACATTTTTTCCGGCGTAAAAATACCTAGAATGGATTTTTTGGGAAAAGAAGTAAAGCCTTTGGTCCCGTGTTACAGGTTTACGGCACGTTTAAGGTTCTTAAGTCTGATAAAGAAACCGCTGAGTAAAATTAAGGGGTACTTCAAGCTTAGCATTGAATGGGACGCTGAGAACTATTAATTAAATAAAAAACACAATTTCATTTCTTTTACATAAATGCAAGTGTCGCAGCTGACGTCAGCTTTAACGAGTCATGCCAAAATTCCATCAACCCTTCCCATATAATGTCGAACAATTTTATAATCGTTTCAAACATTTTTATTATCCAGTTAAACCCCACCTTTAACTGCAATGGTAATGTCGGCCGCTTTTACTTTCAAAGCAAATAGTCAACCGAGAATGGTGTTAACTCGTGTGCAGTAAACTGCCCATTGGCTTTATGGTGTTCTTTGGATGTTTATATATTGGATTACATACACACACACACGCATTTACACTCCCATTCATACTTTCAGAAGCGGGAGGAGTAGGAAAAACTTCTGGCCAGATAAATGTTACCATCCTCGGCTTGGAATCGAGTTCAGGACCTCTCGCAAAGTAGGCAGGTACTCTACCGACTGTGTCGTGGGACCAGCCCATTAGCCTTTCCTTGTGTGCCACAACGGTTATAACGTCGTTCATTGATGAGTTTTAGTGTCCTTGTTTGTTTTTCAGGCCACATAGATAGAGAACCGATACAGGCCTGGAGAAGACAAAGTTTATTCGAAAATTGAAACCTAACTAAGAGTAAAATCTTACTACAATCAAGGAGAGGGAGCCACCCTAGTTTACACATTGTCATACTATACCGCAAAAGTTATAGTTCAATAGATTCGTCAGTATCCTAATTTACGAAACGTGCTGTTTTTGCAAGAAAAGGTAGAATAAAAATTGTTTCAGTTGCTTTTGATTTGTTTATAGCCTTAAGCGAGCGATTGTACTGAAACATACTGCAGGGCAATGATGGTAAAATATCGCAAATATGATTTTTTTTTCCTTTTACAAATGTGAAGCTCAAAGAAAGAAAAACAAACTGAGTTTATTTTCTGAAATATACACAGAGAATGACTCCTTTAGCTATAGACATCTATACTCGTTCCATTGGGTACTTAAAAATAATATTTGCAGCAAGTGATAGAATCAATGAGAGAGTATATTTGCGTGCATATAATGTGGTATGTAATGAAAGGGACTGTTTATGCTAGCAGGGATGAGAATTTGCTTCACTCTCTCAAGAATAGCAGATTTGGCATTGTTCTTTACCCCCACTAAAGTTTGGCGCAACTACCAAAAGTAACATTAGAGCTTTAACCATATACTGGGTCTTCACCTTTTTTCGGCCTTTAGCCCCAGTGGCTCTAAATGTATGACGTCATCATTAGTTCAGGGAGCCCCTTATCTCAAAGGGGAGATATGGAATTGAACCTTGGACCGCATGCATTTTGGACTTGGTAAACGGGTTGATGTATCACAGAATTTGCATGGTTGAGTGCAATTTTGAAACTGGAAGAATACGTTACTTAACAGCATAATTGCAGCGGTTGCGAGTTTGCGAGACGCATGGGAATGTTTCATGTGTAAATTTTGGACAGGTATGGTACAAGTCCTATTTCACAAAGGTGACCTCAAAACTGTTGACATCCACCCCTTCTACTCGACATTCGCTAGTCCTCGCTGCCTGGTATTGACACCATGCGCGGACAAACGACTAGCTGCAAAGACCTATATTTTTGTGCTACATTCCGGGTGAATAACAGTACCAAGGTTAACCTTCATTTACATGTCGCTGATGAAAGCTCTTCTCTAGAATTTCAAGGAGTGTGGTAGCTCGTTTTTGCATTTGCTTGCGTACCAATCGTAGCTAAACACTTTCACAGAGACGATGTGCGACGCAGCCTTCATTTCACAGCGATTCTATCACCATCCATGGTTTAGTTCTTATGCTCCTGTTTGTTTTTCAGGCATGCCAAATAGAGAACTGATACTGGCTGGGAGGATTCAAAGTTTAGTTACCTAAAAGTCGAAGCCTTACAGACATAAAACATTACATTTAGGAAAATTGACTACAGTTTAAGCATGCAAATGTACATTTAAAAATATTTACTAAGTTTACTATGAACGCAGCTGTAACAGTGGTTTTAAAATTAAAATTTCTGAAATCTAAATGTTAATAAATGTATTACTGTTTTATACGAATAGATAGACTGAAAAATTGAATGCTATAGCAGACATTTGAACCAGGGGTGATGTGCTCTCCATCCGGTTGTTCTAAATACCGAGCACCATGACAACATGGCGACATTAAATTCCCCAATTTGCTGGCAAAGAGACCTCAAATTATTTTCTGATGAAAAACCCCTAATAGTGATTTACTATGTTCTAAATATTTTACCTGAATTCACAGTTTAATCAGCGTGTTAATAAATTATTTTTCACACTAGCAATTAATTAACAATGATTCACCTAATAAACTATCAAGCCCGGAACGTAAAGTACTTACGCCATCCCAAAATAAGTTGGTCTCCTTGTGGTTTAGCGATACACGTGCGAGTTAGGAAATTTAATGTCGCGTTGCCGTGGTAGATCAGTGGTTAGACCAACCGATTGGAGACCTGGAGATCCAAATTTCAATTATGGCATTGAATTTTTCAGTCTTACACTTAGCTATCCAACTCCTGTTTTACACGCGATGAATGTGGGAAAACCATTAATTTATGCTATAGTTTTATCATCTCTTCCGTGACTCTTCTGTGAAAGCTTTTCAATTTCGATTATGAATATCTTCTTCCTTTAAATCTTTATGTTCCTTTATAGCAAAACATGTCTACAGTTATTATAAAGCGATCGCATATGGTATTTGTAATGGACAAAGCGGCTCAGGTCGCCCTCCTTGGTGTAATGGTTACCATGCTAACTTCATATACCCAAGGTCGCGGGTTCAAACTCGGTGGAGGACGATGGATTTTTTTTGGGTGTAAAAGCCCTTAGCATGGCTTCCTTCGGAAAGGAATTAAAGCCGTTGGTCCCGTGTAGTAGATTTAAGGCACGTAAAAGAACCTCAAACCAGATAGAGAGGCCTCTGAGCAAATTAAAGCGGCCTTTCACGCCCAATAAATAACACGCCATTTATTTAGCTGCGCAGGGACGCTTTCTCCGGGTTCTCCGGTTTCCCCCACCGTCGCATTTCACCGGTGCTCCATCTTCATTCTATGTGTTGCCATCGCCTGCGGTACCATGTGTAGTAAAAGCGCGCGTTAAATGCTATAAAAAGGAAAAGTTACTTTAAATGAATTGTGGGAAATGTTTAAATGAGTCTGGACTCAATTAGGCGATAGCTAAACTACATTCGTCTAAGCAGAAAGAGTAAAATCCTCAAGTAAAACCACTGAAACAATTAACCGCAGCCAAAATTCAAATTTACATCTTCCAAGTGAGAGTGAATATACTCTCCGCAACATGAAAATGGGATTTAATATTCATTTTAATTTCCGTGGTCATCTAACGTAAAGAAATTAGGTGTGAGATGCTTATGGTTAATAGGAAGCGGAGGAAGATTTCTATACTTAGCCGCAGAGTTGCGGCTCAGGGCCTACGTCAGAGAGCTCACCACTACTGCACTAGCCATGCCTCTCTATCTTTCATTCGCTGGCACAGCTATGCGGCATGATATGACACAGCTCACTCCACATGCCTAGGCAAGTAGAGTTGTTGCAATGTCTAACTGGACGTATGTTAAAGCAAATAGTTTCAGTAATGGACCTTAATAAGTCAAACAAATCTGATGTGTTCCTTTCACGTGACTTTTTCTACATCTGTGCAATAAATTAACGTTAAAACCTGATTTTTCTATTCTCTTCATGTTAACAGAGAAAAAATTAGAAGAAATGGTCTTATTACTTGCTTCCTTGTAAGTAGAAGAGAAATAAGGGAATACACTAGGCTAAAGCGATAGTCACATCGTTTAAATAATCCTGGTCCCTATGTGAAGCAGTTGCTTTTGGATGGTATGAATTCAGTATATTTCGCAGATACGACACGAACATTTTCGAAAACACCTCAAGCCCCAACTACTTTTTATAACTAATATTTTTCTGGACGATACGTTTCCGAAAAATGGTTAACTATTTTTATTAAAATGCCACATTGTATATTCTTGAATTTTCTGAAAAAAAAACAAAAAAAAAAAAAACACTGAAGTCCAGATCATTAAGAAAGAAGTATATATCCAATTTTGTATAACTGGTATACGTTAAAGGACAGACGAAAACGCACTACACAAAAATGTAGATCTATTTAAAATACACAATTTAGTTCAAATGAATTTTCGTATCAAAGCTATTCCGAGATATTCGTTATTAATATTTAGAATTTTTCAATGCGTTGTTATTTTCGGGTACTTTTGATATGTAGTTGCTCAAGAATTCATAAAAACATTACGGGTTTTTAAGCCAGTATATTGCGTTCACATCTTAAATATTTACTATCCTTATTTCCTTTATTTCTATAACGCAATGAAGGACAAGGAAAAATATACTAGTTAAGAGTAGCTTGTAACACAGTAATAATCGATTGAGTAGAGAATGTGATGTGAATGTAACACATTTTTGTAACTGAAAATGACATTAATGCCATCAATATTACGCCAACTCTGGGGATCTTCAAAAAGACATAAAACTTAGATAAACACCTCGTAGATACATTTTTCTCTTTTTATGTGACGCGTTCTACGCTCCTATATTAATTTTGTGCAACATGCGTTCTCGTTAGAGCATTCATTGTTCATAAAACTATTTCGGCAGTTTAGTTCTTCGTCGTCTCTGTCTACCAATATACAAGTTCGTGCCAGTAGAATCGATATTGTTTTATCGAATTTTATAGGGTGATAGAATTTCTGAATTCGCCAAATATTTGCTTTCATATAGACACAAACTAAATTCCCTTTCCTAAACATACAATCTGGGATAGACCACAAAGTGCACCCTTTTTGATATCGTGTTAAGTATTATCTGCGTTTTTATCGGGGAGAAGGCCCACATGTGAGAGCGAAACTCATTCTCTTTATGGTCTCTTCTTTTGTCACCAAGCTCCGTCAGTGTGCAAGCTGAAATCTCTACACAAGGATAGAACAACAGGAAATATCGTCCAGGGAAGTTTCCACCAATCACTATTTTATACCAATCTTTAATACCACGAGCTATATTTGATCACAAGACAATTCGGCGAAATAGATTATTAATATTTTATAATATATAACAAGGGAGATTTTATCACGTTATGATTGTTATACTTAATTACTGCTAATAGGGTACCTTACGCATTCGACCATGTTTATTTACCGAATGTTCTTTTTTTTTCCTTTTCTTTCTTCACTTCCTCCTGAATTATTATATGATTGACCGTGTCTACACCCAATGTACGAATATCGATAGCAACAATACAAATAGGGAACAACTATTTTATTTCAGCTTTTATACGTATTATTTGAAATGGAAAAAAATACAAATAATGATTATTTCCACTTCTTTTTTGAAGCAAGTACATTATGAACTGAATAAAACTTGAAATAAATATAGTAACTGAAAGTACAGTTATGGAACTTAGTTATTAAAAGTGAAGGTTGTCTGCTTGGATTGTCACCTTGTTAGTGATACCCAAGACATGAGATTAAACATACAAACTTCAGGTGCATCAAGATTTCAAACAAATGAACATCCGCTACGACAAGATGTAGATGACCACGAAATTGCCTAATCTCGACCATTGTAGTGGCGCTTTAATGATGGAGCTAACTTGTCTATGAAATGATTGTCATCATAGTAACAGTAGTCAAGACGCCCACGCCCAACGGCTTTACAACGCTATACTTAAGGTGCACACCATGCATGCGCGTGCCTGTCCCATCTGGATATAGCTTCGCAGTCAATGTCTTCCAGAAAAGTGCGTGCTGTAGACATGGGGCGATTCATGAACGAATCGTTCATATGAACGATTACAAGGAATCGTGTCAATCTTGGCATGAATCGTCGTTCAAAACCAACCACGAGATTCGTGCTTGTCTCAGCATGAATCGTCGTTAAAAAAGAATTGCATGAATCGTGTCAATCGTAGCCGGTATCGTCGTTCGAAAAGAATCACAGCTTTGAAGAATCTTGATTAGGTATAGGGGATTGTTTTTCTTTTGCTTCCACCTTTCAAAGTACCAAGCCGAGCTTCGACGAAAACTGCCGAGTGCACTCGATGGTGTACAGGGATTTATAGCCATTTATTTCATTGTGAGAAAATAGTGCTGAAGACACGAGGCTAAATAAAGAATAAGAATATATATATTTATACTTAATGTACAATATACATAAGAAAGTGAACCCTACCGAAGCCACCACGAGCATCTTCATTGTTTAGGGATGAGTTATTGCACATGTGAAAGCAACCATTAAAATTTATAACTGTTTTATATGTGTATATTTATTTATTTTTTGCAGTACCTTAGATATGATATATGCACAGCTAAATCGTCAATACATTAGCAAGATAGAACGTTTTTATATAAGTTACTGTTTTTATGCTAAAGGAGCTACCATATGACTATCATCCCCGTGTTCAATATAAGTCAAACACAGATTAATGAATCGTGAACGAATCGTATGAATCGATTCACGTTGGATGAACGAATCGTATGAATTGATCACTGAAAATAAATCACTCGATCCATCTCTAGCATGCTGCTCTGATTCGTCCTCCATTTTTATAAGAATTTGGAATTCGTGACGTTTATGTGCTTTACTTTTACAGGATTGGTGGATTTTTTGCGCCTTTATTGGCGTCTATTACTGCGTCACCTTATTCCCATCACATGTTTCCTCTGTTTAATTTTGTCATGTGATCGTACTCCGTTACTTCGCGCGAGTTTATCGGCCCACGTGACTCTGTTCACCCTGCGGTAACGAGACTTGATTTAGGTAAAGATATTTCTATTTTTTACCCTCACTAAAATACAAAGGACTGGGCGCCTGCCTGTCGACAACATGCGCAATTTTGAGTGACCTTGCTATTTTTACAGATTCATTCCAGCCAATTCTTAACTTCAACCCTTAATAACTTGTAAGCTAACACAAAATCTCCACAACGTATTTACATGCCCTTGATTATTTTATTTCCCTGACACATATTTCTATTAATACTCAATCAGCTATCACTAATTTAATTTACGGGGCTATGTTTTGTTTCACAGTGCTTCACAACGTGCTTGAATTACATATTTCAGAAAAGTGATAAGTCAAAAAATCTTACACTTGGAATTATGAATAATAATATATCCTTTTTTCAATAATTCAAAAATGGATACACATGTTTTGCAGTAAGTTTATAAATATCTAATTGAAGTATTAGAAAACATGGATGTCCGACTTCTCAAACTATTGTGTATGTTTTTTTGTACAACTAAGACAAATTCTCTTTCTGGGATGAATTGTTACAATAAACAAAAACATATGATGCGTTCGTTTCACATGACTATCTCCAACTGTTCTGCCTACAAACGTCTCCTACAAAAGAATATTGTTTTAAATGCATCATGCTAACTGATATGAACATTAGCAGAAGGTCTTACTAATTGTTTCCTGCTTAACAGATACTAAAACCTTAAAATATCGTTGGGTTTCTTTATGTGATCAGGAGTAAAGCAAAAGAAATATAAAAAGAAAGATGACTTCCCCTTTTTAAAAGTATTAAGTAGTTAAAACTTTGCACTAAGAAGAACGAATAAATTAGAAATTGTTAACTCTACAAAACATGTGTATAACGTACATGATATGTTTTAATGAGGTCTATATTTTCTATGTAGAAACTTTTTGTCTGTCTCTTACGGTTTACCAGTTATACAAAAGTAATCGAGAATGAAGAGGTCCTCAGAGGTTGTTCCCAGAGAATTCCAGATACATAAATTATCATGAAAATAACTTAAACATATGATATTTTGATAAACCTTCTTAAAGCTATTTTTGACAAAACCAAATTTTGGAAAAATGTTCCACTTAAAGAGAAGTTGGGGGTGGGATGGGGGGATTTTAATGAATTCTCGGACAATACTGAGCTCAATACCAAGTTTGGTACTCAACCTACTTTTAGTTTTTGAGTTATGCTTTCCGCATACAGACACACACGCGCGCGCGCACGCAAACACACACACGGAGTTATTTCTAAAAATACTCTTTTTGAATTCAAGGGTTTTCAAAACAAGTGTTTCCGGTGAAATCTCAGTACCAAAATTTCGGGTTGAATACAAGTGTTTCCGGTGAAATCTCGGTACCAAAATTTCGGGTTGAATACAAGTGTTTCCGGTGAAATCTCAGTACCAAAATTTCGGGTTGAATACAAGTGTTTCCGGTGAAATCTCGGTACCAAAATTTCGGTTTGAATAGAACACCTTCTGCACCTACTATGTATATTGTGCATATGCGCTAGAGAAGGTAAAAACAATGAAAACATTTTTGAAATTATTAGCATTATAAAACGCACTAAATTGTCTTAATTGTTATATATGTAATGCACTTTTAAGTGCTTAAATAATTCACATAATAAGTTTTTGCATTTTTACATTAACTGTTACTAAAGTAATCTCTCAATAAGTTGTTTTAAAGATTTCGTATTACGATATTCCACTTGAAAGTTAATTCAAAGGGATGACATACAAGAGTACCATAATATACGAGAAACTAAAAATAAATTCTATCTATGCAAAATTATTTGTTGAGGTTTTACGTTAGATCTATTGCTAGCTGTAAGAAAGCACATTCTCTGCTGATTTGTTGTTAAAATATGTTCAGTTTAGAATCTCATGACTTGGGAAAAATAAGTATACTTCGAATTCTGCAACCACAAACCCTGACTGCTGAGTAGTCTTTTGAATAGGTTTGACCCAAACTGAAAGCCAGGACAGATATGCTGATAACGAGCACAGAGAAACCCGTTTGTTTTCATAGTACGTGTTTAAGAATAATATCTTCTCCCTTGTGAGTGTTTAGGTATCACTTGCGCTGCCTAATCGGATAATGATATAATTTTTAATGGCAAATAAAACATCATTAAGGAAGCTTCTAAGCTGCAAAATCAAACTTCGGACTAGTTCAAGTATAGGCTATGAGACTGTTATATTTAAACATTGTAATTATATGTTGGAAGAATAAACAAATAACTAAAAGTATGGGTTCCTTAGCGCGGTTACTTAAGATAGGGAATCTCTTAATGCTAGGTAAAAAAAACACATTTTGTTTATTATCGATGTTGTCAATAGCCAGGATCATAAGAGTGCCGCCGGTGTGCCGGAATTTTGTTCCGCAAGAGTTCTTTAACCTTCCAATAAATCTACTGACATGGGGTTGTCGCTTTTAAGCACACTTAAAAACCATCGGTCTGAGTCGGGTTTGAAACTGCTTTCTTAATACCAGGTAATATCTGTTCAGTATGTCGGTATATTTATGAAAATATTGTTACAGAACACACACAACGCGGCACTTCCCAACCCACCATTTCCGATAGCGTGGACTAGGCATCCGGCTTTGTTCCTGGATAACTGCCCACGCTGCTCATTATACGTTTTGTTGATGCATCTCTATTTTCATTGAAAACTATATTTTCGTATCACATTAGGATCTGGACAATAACGAGATTCGGTGTGTGTTAGAAACACCCAATATATTTTCTTTCCGAGGATTTGCGTCACACTGTAGTAGAGTATATGTATATTTCTCTTAGGCAACTTCACTGTTACTAACAAAATTACTTGTTGTTGGTTCCTTCCCTTGGCGTCCAAAGGCTCGGAGGTATTCAGTGTACGCGGTCGTGACATATGCACAGACGGATAAAAAGGCATGACGCGGCAGAACGTTCTTATACGCCATCTTCGACAAGAGCTCATCATCGGAGCCTTCTTTCTTCTCAGTTACGTGCAGGCTCGCCCTTCGAAGGAAATTCCCTCGCGACGAAAATCAATGAGGACAGCTTTCTCCACGCTTCTTCGGGATATCTGATTACGTCTAAGAGTGTTTCCGTGTGGCGCTGTTCATCTTAAGTAACGCAAACATCTTCATTAGTATACCTATGCCACAGGAGTTATCGCTCGACCAACTGTACTGCTGACAGAAGGGGTTTTCATGCCTTTATTTCTTCACTTTATAAGAAGCATTTCAGGAAGAAGAATCAGCTAGAGCAGATAGAAAGTGGCAGACGAAGTTTGTTGTAGAGAAGGACAGAAAACCCAGTAGTTGTTCAAAAGGATACAGATATGGAAGACAATAATTGGAAATTACAACAAAAGCAAATGGTAATAAACAACGTTACGTAGTCTTCTAGCATGTAGATCAGCGCTGTAAATGTTCGAATGAATGGTATCAGGCGGCCTAACCAAGCGGGATGGTACAACCGGTTTCTTTTGTGAACCGTATTCGGGGGTCACGGGTTCAATCCCCGTGGCTCCGGGTGCACGCCGGGAGGCTCGGGAGCACATGAGCAGGGCCTAGGGCGGCGTCGGAAGCGTTCCAACTGTAACCAATAGGGACTTGATCTATGTTTGCGCCCGTCGTCGTCCGGAGCTAGTCGTCCTTTGGCTCTCTCCCCTATTCCTCCCTGCCTGTGGTCACGTACGTGGCAAAGGACCACAAGGACTATATCCCGTGCTGTGCCCCAGAGACCTGGGGGCCCCGTCTGTGACCAATCCTAATTCTAACAGGTCGCATAAGTCACTGTGCTGTTATTATTGAGCTACTATTTGGTAACATGCGCTTTGCCTTTGTTCAGCAGATGCCTTTCAGGTAACACTCGTCGCATTCATTGTTTGTTCTCGAAAGTCGCCAATATTTCACCTTTCACAAATAATCCACCAATGCAATCAAAGAAATGACACTTTGTTAACTCCACGTGGAGTGAATCACAGTGTTGCAACATCTCTCCTGATTCCATTTTCGTTTTGTTTCTAAGAATAAGTAAATACCCACCCGAATCATTAGCTCAGCACAATAGATGTGCAGTGTGTGTAGTGTCTGGGAAGACAAGCAAGATATTGCACTTTCTTACTGTATCTCGGGAAAATATACAGAGAGGAGATGGAAAAATTAGGTATTGAACAAGCACAGGGATAAACTGAGACACATTTAGATCTTTGTATCAAAAACCAGAGACTGGTACCACGGTGGGATAATAAACCTTGCTGAAAGATAGCTCAAGACCATAGAATCTAATGGTCTACAGATGTAATTTATATAGTTTTACTTTGGGCAGAATTGAACTACGTACAGAAAAACCTTCATGTGAAACCAGTTAGCTTAGAACTAATAAGCTACTTTGTGGTACCGGCATATCATCCTATAAAACAAGTTTGGTCTGAAGCATTTGTGGTCAAGGGATCGTGGGTTCGAGTCCCGCCTTGGGCATGGGTGTTATATTTTTGTGCAATGTGTATATGTTTGTGTAAAGGAACAGCAAAACCAGTAATCATACAGTAAATTTAGGGGGGGAATGTAAACGGGGATACAGCGCCGGAGTCCTGATCAGACTCCGGTACTGTTAGGAAGGGGGAAAAAAAAAAAAGCAAAGAAGTAAAGTTTGCAAAAGTGGGCAGAATGTATTAATGAAGTTCGTTAGTTAATAGAGAATTAAATAGAAATTTCTCATATGACACATGAATAAACAATAGAGATACCAAATTCGTGGTAGACTTAATTCATTGCGATACGCAATACACTTATTAGGAATGAATATTGCACCTTTGTGATGCTGATGTACATATTTTATCTTGCTATGCCAACTAAGCTCTTGATACATTTATAAAATTACGAACTAGGGTCTGTTTTACAATTTTCAAGCACCCTCCGTGGTGTAATGGTTACCATATACCCAAGGTCACGGGTTCAAACTCAACGGAGGGCAATGAATTCTTTCAGGCGTAAAATTCATTAGCATGGCTTCCTTCGGAAGGGAAGTAGCCGTTGGTCCCGTGTCGTAGATTTGCGGCACGTAAAAAACGTCATGCCTGATAAAGAGGCTTCTGAGCAAAGCTAATTTGTCTTTCACGCCCAATATAGAATGTGACGCTGAGAACTACACTACCTAAAGAGGTTCATTTCCATTTTATCATAACGTTCACAATATCTCTAATTGTTAATTTTGTAGTGTGTAAAAATTGGTGTCACAATGGGAATTGTAAAGCTGAATTATACAAACTAGTTTGGATATTTAAAAGTGAAATCTAATAGAGTTTACAAGATCTTGTTTCACAATCAAATAGTAATCCCACACATTTGTAATTTGTGTTTGTAAAGCAAGCAGTTTATATACAAATGGCTTAAGGTTTGTATGGTAACCTATTCTTTAATAGCTGTGAGCAAATAGCACATAAGAATACACAATTAAGTACGAAGTAATATATTTGAACACTGCATAGCACGTCATTTAGTAGCAGTACCAGTGGTTCAGATAATGGTGTTCATGCAAGAGAACGAGAAGACAAGCATTACATTCGCCCATAGTAGTAAAAGCGGGCGTTAAATACTATCAAAAAAGAAAAGGAAAACCCATTGTATGCCCAGAAATAATGACTTTACATCTCTTTAAGAATACAATGAGGGGTTTAGTATGGCTCATTTTTCAATGGAATTTTCAATACATAGGACACTGCTATTACAAGGTATACTACATCACATTCAGCATACAACAACCAAAAATGGAGCCTTAACCTCAAACAACCTGTGTGTTGTTTAGCACTGGCTGTCAATTTCATGCAGTTGCAGACATGCATGGAATTTCCAAGACTTCAGTATGCAGAACTGTGCATAGAATATCCCACTTTTGCGCTTAGACGAATCCACGTAATGTGCAACGCAATAATGCATATTCTGCAAACGCCAATCAAATCGCAGCTCATAAGTGCAGTCAATATATTAAATATGAGGCTTTATAATTGTGTGTCGCTAATATTTGATAGCTTTCAATCTTCAAATACGATTAAATAACTTTATATTGTGTAATTAATATTAAAATCACACACAAAGCTTATCGAATGCGCTGGATGTATAAAGACCTCAGTCAACTCTTTAATATTTTTACGGTTTGACGCTTTGAAACAGTATACCATTTTATTTATGCTTGTACATTGTATATTTCGATTTGTAAAGTTCTTGAAATTCTACAAGTTAACAAACTTTTATTGTGAAGCAGAGGTTCATTTGTAATATTACCCTTGTTATTTGTAAGTTATCAATATGCAAATTGCAAATATTGTTAAACAGGCCCCTGAAGATAGGAGAATTGGTTATGTACAAAATCATGGTTTAATAGTATAAAAATTTCTATAGTGGAGTCAGTGACATGGTCACAAGTTTTGTAATCCTGACTTGTTAATTAAACTTTGACCTCTGTATTTATTTACGGCAGCCTGCTCCCTGCTTACTCCCACAGCTCTCCTGAACTTCGCGTCGAGGTTATGTGTACCTTTGTCTTCAAATAGCATTATTCACCAAGTTTTTGCACTTATTAACTATTTGTATAGCGGTGACGAATGAGTGCTGTTAGAACAAATGCTCAGGTAAGCCTGTAACCCAGCATACTTGAAGGTTATGTAGAGTGTGAAAAACTATTTTAGAAGAACAATAAATGAATAGTTTTGGTTCAGACACATCTACAGCAGAGTTAGATAATTAATTTCTCTAGTTTATTTGGAAATATTTATAAATGCCATCTTTTTTTAGATGACCGACACCGTAGCCATGTGGTTAGACCACTAGTCTCTCACCGAGGCGGCCCGGGGTTAGATTCCAAAGGACAGCAGGTGGCTTTCCTGGTGGATAAGGCGGCGTCTGGGGGTTTTCTCCGGTTCCTTAGATTCCCCTCGCCAGCTATCTACCGCCTGTTCCATAATAACCTTTGCTTTCATTGATTTCAACGTCATTTTGTATCTTCTTGCTCACTCTCATACCAGAAACTGGGGTGATCACTCATCATGGCTATTCCTCTTCAAAACGTATTTCACCCCACCAGGCGCTGGATTGTATCACCTAGTGGGTGGAAGTCCTCCATACAAGGAGGTAAATAGCTCAAGAAGCAGAAAAACATTTTAGAGATGCTGCCCTTCGTACATTTATACGGGCTGACCTTTATATGTTTATTGAGATTTCATTACCTCTTGTATGCTAGTAAGCGGAAGTATTTATTTCAACCAAAAGTTCGATACCCGGATTCAACTGGAAGTACACATTTTAAAGTGTAGTATGTGTAAAAAATATAATTCAAAAGCAAAATACCAGGGATATAAATCCAGGAACATTCAAAACTTCATGACAAAAGTATTTACAAAATTCTACTCACCACAGACTACAATTTACATGAGATAGCTTAGTTTTATTCTCTTAAATGGCGCTCTAAATATGTAGATCAATGTTGCGTTTAGTATACTCACAACGGATACAAAATTTTTACACGAGTTTTCTCTGAATGTACTGCAAAGTATATATATATACTTATAGGACTATATTCAAATATCTATGATTAACTTTTTCCAAATATAAGTGGTTAGGGGTATAAATGCTGAGATTTCTATTATTTACTGAAAAAAATGTAATGATAATTACATCAATATATGCTTCATTTGCGAACTAATAGTTTTAGTTACTAAGAATGGGGTGTTTTCAGGTTGGTAAGCATAGCTTACACAAGAGAGCGCCGTAAGGGTAAGTGTACACGGAAGGTGTAATGAGGAGCGGACAGGCCTCTCGGTAACGAATGTTGTATCGGAACTGAATTCGAATCTTTTGTTCAATGATCATAACCCCACTCTACCTAAGCCAGCAGGTCACGTATTTACCTGAGAACACGTGGAAAGAAAATGGATAGTCTATACTGACAGGCATTGTTCATTTCGTGGCGATATTAGAACGATTAAGAAACAGCAGGTAGTAATTCCTTTGATTGATTGGTGGAAAAACTGTTGGACGAAGAAATAAACATCTAATACGACGAAGTGGATACATATTAACCTACAGTTTAGCAAAAGCCTGTATCTATACACCTAACACCCCAGGCATTTGCGTCATTTGAAGTTAGATGCTTGAAAAATTCCAATTCTTTTGTTTATTATTATTATTTACTTTATAGGAGTTCGTTACAAGTACTATGAATTTCAGGTTGTTCTTTTGGCCTTCTGATAAATATTTCAACTAATTTCCACATATTGTATGCAACTAGATACTGATATTCGATACACTTTCTAAGCAAAATTATCCAGAGCAACATAACATGGTTGGAAGTGTAATTTTTAAAGAATGGGATGGTTTATAATTTACGTTTAGATTTTTTAATCTGTAGAAAACATTATGAGGTAAGAGGAAGATCATACTTTAAACCGTAAATTTAAACCGTAAAATGAAAGCCTTCTGTCAACTTAAACACATTTGTGTTGGCACTGCCTTCAATAGTCTTTTTGAATCTTCAATCTCTACCATCTCTTCAAAATTCCATTTATTTCCCAGTTCTCTTTTTTAATTTTGCCACTAAAATTAACCCACTTAAAGAACGCAGGAGTATCATTTGCGAGTAATAATTAATTCTATTTTTTATCATATTGGCGGCAGTCCAACGTTTTCTACAATGAAGAAGAGAGAGAGCTGAAATTATATTGTGGAATTTAATTTCAATCTCCGCTCATTTGTTTTCCAACATTCCTGCGTAGGATCCGTTTAACCTATTGCACCACACTATAATACTTTTATCATTTTGTTATCCATAACTGTGAACTATAAACAAAATATGGCAACTGCCATAATATCAACAATTACTTTATATAATAAGCAAATTCATTTTAAGAGACAAATTATCTTTCAACTACTATAGATAAATTATATGCCTTACGAAAGTACCAAGATTTGAAGAAACATTAACAATAATCACTACACAGAGTGCTTCAAAAAATACTTTTAAAACGTTTGGGGATGGATTCCTGACATCGAAACAAGAAACAGGTCCATATAGATATGTGCTCTAAAACGCTTCGTTTTCGCATTATAAATTTTTTAATAAAAGTCACCAGGTATAATCTAGTTACTTCGTTTATTTATACATTCATTTATTGAAGAATTGCACCCATTTTACCCTGCGGAGTTGGTCTTTTGTTGTCATGGCTACTTGTTAACATTTGTTGTCTATAGTAACTTCATTCAGAACACTCTTCCAGACGTATTAGTAAATGTGTCTCTGCAAATAAGAAGAAACATGTGGTTTAAGCTCTAATATATTTTAGTCTCATCATCCGAGGTACACTGGCTGGTATCCAGCCAGACAAATGGATAGGTAGAGGAGGACGAGTTCCATGGCCTGCACGTTCTTCCGACCTAAATCCTTTGGATTTTTATTTTTCGGGGCATCTTAAACCATTGTTTTTGCAGCACACATCCCAGGATGAAGAAGATTTTAATTTAAGTTTCATGGAAACCTGCGAAATCATACGACACCGACTGGGAGTATTTGACATTTCATGTTTCGACAAGTACATGTGTACCTAGACGCAAAAAGAGGACATTTGAACCATTTGCTATAAGTGGGGTGTGTGAGGAGCACCGCCTAACAAGCTGACAACTTCAAAATAGAAAAATGTGTCACTTTAAATGTTGTGATTAATTGCATTTTGAACCTCAAAAAATCGATAACGAAGGTTTTTGGGACATCCATATATATGAATATTTTTTTCTTGTTTTGATGCAAGGAACATATTTCTAAACTTTGTAAAAGTATTTTAAATCACTCTGTATATAACAGATGAGTTTGGTTTGACGCATTGTAATTGTGCTGTATCTCTGGCTCTGACATTTTGCGCGAGAGACATTATTGCCCATTCTTGCATATACATCTCTTTGTAGAGTACAAACAATGAAAAGTGTAACGTTGGCCATTTCAATAACTACAACAAATATAAAGAGCACAGTAAGAATAACTATAACAAGGATAACACAGTAGTTTGCACACGCACAAAAAGCCAACAACTATTCAAGACATGTTCCGCTTACAGAAGTGGCAACATCGTCGAAAAATCACTGCCATGGCGGGGAAGCATGTAATGGTTCTACACTCGTATTGTCATTCGTAACTCCATGGCAACAGTCCATAAGGGACTTTGACCTACCGCCCGGCCGCTGCATTCCCCATCTCGGCACGAAGACATAAATAGCGTGCAGTTCTGGAGGGTGATACGTGATCAACGCCTCGAGCCCCTCCCGGCCTGTTGATGCAGTCTTCTCGATCTGGAGCCGCTACTTCTCAATCAAGCAGCTCCTCAACTGACCGCCCTCAGGTACCTCACAAGGCTGAGTGCACCCCGGACTAGCGGGTGAAAATTCTCCACACCGGTACCGGAAATCGAAATCAAGTCTCCTTCTTGGCAAGCAGCCGCGCTACCACCGCGCCAAGAAGGCTATTGTCATTCAGTGGAGTTTATTAATAACATATTATACCGTAAAAGATGAGCCAGGAATATTCCACTGTAGATTTAGTTTCCTGTCTCCTTGTGCTTTCAAAGAAACTATTTATGCTAACGTTTATCTAGAATAACATGAAATAAGTTGAAAATAACCTTTTGTAAGAATAGTTTGTAGGAATACACTTGAGTACAGAAGTTCATCTTAATGTAAAACATGCAATATTTAGTCCAGTAACCCTTAAAATACCTGGATTCACTTCCAGTCCTTCCAGTTTTGTTTTGCATTAACGCCTAGTTATATATTTTATAATGTAAGTTGCGTTACTGTAGCTGAGGCTGAGTATCAAATATTTTCCACAAGAAACCGGTTCTACTGTATCGAAATCATTAGCTTCTATGTTGGTTATGAATAAACAATATTTTCATTTCCTGTGGAGGCAAGCTGCTATGTACACATGGCAATTCTTGCAGGTTGTGTCAACACCATGCTACAAAACAGCGTGAGAAAATACTGCTACCTTATCCTGTTGACAGTGAATTATTACTTACATGAGCACGAGATTATTTATCAAAATCAGTAGGCATATTAGATTAAACATCTGTTTTATGGTTGCAAACGTAATCACTGTGGTTTATGACTTCGTAGCTTCATTAGAGGAAAACAACCCGTTTTTTATTTATAGCCCTTCCAACTTCAAAACTGATCGCTTAGGTGTAGTTTTTTTTTTTTAACCAAGACTAAGTATTCCGATCTAATCTATGTTTATTTTAAATGTTTCCTTGAATGTATGACTGCCGAAAAGACAACACTTAACAAAACATTAAAAAAGTCAAACTGAAAAAGGTATAAATAGGAAATGGTATAACAATTAATAAACGTATACAGTAATAAAACGTTCAGTGGAGGGTATTTGATGTGCCAAATTAAAAGTAAGGTGAGGCGATGAAAATGTTTCACAGGAGTGTTTTCATTTTATTCGTTGTTTTTGCAAAAAAAATTATACTTCTGTCTATTTGGCAAGAGTGTTTTTCAGCAAATGTGACCAGCAGGTGTATCCTGTGGGTTGTCCGCAATTTTGATGAGGTTGGAAAACAAAGATCGCGCGCTCCAATGTGAACAGAGCTCTGCAAGAGTCGAAGCCCAGGAAGTCATTGGACAAAACAGTTTGAAGTTTGCTATGTTGATTTCCTGCTTCACTGGTTTGCTGTGACTTCACTTTCGTGCTGGCAGGCCCACTGCCTAATCGTAAGAATATTTGAACCTTACATTTCAATCTTAACGTCTGGCCAAACTAATTTACGATAAAGGTGCGTTAGTGAAAATTTTATCCTTTAATTTCTCCAACAATCTATTCTTCATCCTGACATTGACACGATAGGCTGTTCTAGATCGGGTTTTCTCGTAAATTATGTATTAGAAAGTAAATTTGCAATATAATTGTTATTGCACTTATGTGGAATAATATCTTAATATATGTAGTGCGCCAAGTAAGTTCCCACCTCTAGAGCATTTAATAACTTTATATGAATACGGATAAAAATGCATGTTAGAGTGGATATCCGAACCTCGAATATTCGGTTTCCTTTGCCGCTGCTCTCCCGTCGATATTGACACGAGAGAAATTTTATATGTTACTGGAATCTTGCGATAGAAACGAGGCATCCTAATATTCTCGCAAGAAAACACATCTCATCATTTTGATTTATGTTTTCTTAACGAATATTAAAGTATCTAGTTGTAGCCTCTGGTGCACATCCACCATCCGAAAAGGAATACGCCAAATAGCTTTATTGCTAAAACCAGGCGGAGCCATGATTGTAGAAGGCGCTGCTTTACCATATACTCACCAATTTGGCACACTGCTCATTAAAATCCGCTTTCTTTTCTCTCTCGTGAGCATAGAGTTTCAAAAATGCGATATGTTCCATTCGCATGACTTTTTCTAGCTGTTACACAAACAACTTTCCTTACAAAAGATTATTCTTTTATCAACGACATGCTAATCAAGGTAAACATTAGCTGAAATTGTCTTATTACTTATTTCTTCCTTTTAAGTAGACAGGACATAAGGGAATATACTAGGCTAAATCGATAATCAAATGTTTTAAAATCTGGTTGTGTATTAAACAACTGAAGTTCGGTTCACTTTGCATGGCCTGCAGTAAAACAAGAGATATGAAATGAAACTTCATTTCCTGTTTGAGAAAAGTTCATATGGTTTAAAATTGAAACCAATAACAAGGAATAGCTCAGAAATGACCAGCTTTACATAAAAACATATGACATAAATTATGTGTTTTAACGAGATCTACATATTTTGTGCAGTAAGTTTTTTTCTATCTCTTACGGTTTAACCGTTATGCAAAATTCTGCAAAGCTCCATCAGAATAAAGAGGTCTTCAGATGCTATTTCCACAAAATCCAAAATATATAGTCTATTTTTGACGTAAATATCTTTAATATGCGGTATTTTAATCAAAATCGTTACAGCCATTTTTAAGAAACTTAAAACGTTCAAAAGTTTTCCATGTAAATATTAGTTTAGCTTGGAAGGATTGTCTTGAAAGCCGTGGAATCGCATACTTGGAAGATACTAAATTTAAACATCAAGTTTGGTTTTTAACGGTTGTTTCGTTTTTGAGCTATGCTGCTCAAAAGCATACACGCGGACCTTTTTCGGTCTCAGGGAACCTTAAAAAATAAATGTCCAATGAAATCACGAAATCGAAGCTTTTGGTGGAATATAATACCTTCTATATTGCCATGCACATATTACATATGGGCTACAGAAAGTAAAAATTAATTCCTTTAGTGTGTAAAAGGCTTTACTTGAAATGCTACTGTTTGAAAATGTCGAGCTTTGTGCTTTATAGCTGCATAAATCACCGACATAGGAAAATTATCGAATCAAACAGTTCTTCTTACAATTCACACTCCCTTCTAACAGCGAGAATGATCGAGGCTTCCAACTTGGGTTCACTGCAGACTGCTGACGATGAGCGATGTCATCTTTAATCAGCCTACGTCACGAGGGAGATTTCCAGAAAGCATTTGACATTTGTCTCTCGGTGCAATTCAATTTTAGTGGGGCATATGCTTTAAGTGAGGAGAACACCTGTCTGTCAGACCCACTCAGATCGCGAGCAGCGAGTCCCATAGGTCCCACATATATTCCTGAATGGGGCGGAGTGATATCATCTACCGCTGTGTAATGTGATTCAGACCTACGCGCCGATTAGTTGGAGATGGAGGTAATGGAGGAGAGTTAACAAGCGGCCGGGACGCTGTTAGCCTTATTATGCAGAGAGGTGATGAGCCGTGTCGATCCTCTCCATGCCCATCCCTCCGATACACCTATTTTTGTTGCTTGTTATAAAAGGCGTCCATTCGGTAAATATGACCAGCAAGATACACGTCTTAAAATAATTACACATGCATACGGCCTGCAGTTGCAATGTAACAGTCTTAAATTTTTTAGCCGTTTCTGACTGGCAAGTGACAGGGGTGTGAATTCAGTAGCTGGTGGCAGTAGTACTACTAGTAGTAGTGGTACTAGTAGTAGAAGTAGTAGTAGTAGAAGTAGTAGAAGATAGTAGTAGTACGGTGGTGGTGGTAGTAGTTCTAGTATTAGCACTAGATGGTGGTAGTAGTAGTAGTAGTGGTGGTTGTGGTGGTGGTAGTAGTAGTAGTTCTAGTATTAGTACTAGATAGTAGTACTAGTAGAAGATAGTAGTAGTAGTAGTAGTAGTATTAGCACTAGATAGTAGTAGTAGTAGTAGTAGTATTAGCACTAGATAGTAGTAGTAGTAGTAGTAGTAGTAGTAGTAGTCGTAGTATTAGCACTAGATAGTAGTAGTAGTAGTAGTAGTAGTAGTAGTAGTACTAGTAGTAGTAGTAGTACTAGTAGTACTAGTAGTAGTAGTAGTAGTAGTAGTACTAGTAGTAGTAGTAGTAGTAGTAGTACTAGTAGTAGTAGTAGTAGAAGATAGTAGTAGTACAAGATAGTAGTAGTACTAGTAGTGGTGGGGGTGGTAGCAGTAGTACTAGCACTAGGTACTAGCAGCAGCAGCAGCAGCAGTAGTAGCAGTAGTAGTAGTAGTAGTAGTAGTAGTAGTACTAGTAGTGGTAGTGGTGGTGGTGATGGTGGTGGTGGTAGTAGCAGTATTTATTAAGTGCATAGTATTACATTAATTGCGTCACGCAGTCGTTCCTCAGAAATTAAAAAATGTTATCTTCAAATACGAGGGTCATCCAGAAAGTGACAGACGATTTAGCATAATTGAATAATAACGAAAGGTATCCACAAAAGCTTTACTTACAAAGTTACAGTACCTTACTCTATTTCTCAACGTAATCGTCACAGTATTTATTGTCAGTGGTAACAGTTTTTCAACGCAGATGTACTCTTTCACCGCTAAAGATCTGAGCCAAGATGTCACTGCCACTTTGAGGTCTTCATGGCTGGGAAATTTCCATCCAAAAAGTGATATATTGGGTGTCGAAAGTGAAACACCGGTTTTTCTTGATTCTCTTATCAACGTTTGCTTTCAAATCCTCCAAAAAAAAAAAAAAAGCAAGAAGTTCTTTGGCATTGAAAAACTGAAAAGAAAACACAAGAGAAATGCAAAATGCAAAAAAAAAAAAAAAAAATGAAAACGTAGAAAAATTAGATATACAGATCGTGACTTAAAATTTATAAGGTACCTTTCAGTGCAGCTAAGAATATTTCCTTCGTGTGCCTTTTTTATTTTAGTTTCTTAAATTTACTTCTAAAACATAGCTGGCTTAGGATGAATTTCTGCGGGCCGCATGTGGGAATTGTGAACAAAGTGTCGTTCAAGAGGATTTTCTTCGGGTTCTCCGGTTTTCCAGGACTTCATTCTGCTGATCGAACTTCGTTAACTTCCTTAGCATCCATTTCGCTTTCATTTCATGGTATCTACTTCCTCACTCTCGTGGTTGCCTATGGGCCGTACCCACATTTTAGGACCTTCATTCTATGGGCAATGTCGTTGTCTCTTTTTTTGATAGTGTTTGACGCCAATTTTACTATTGCAGGCGATGAAACTGAT
Source organism: Hymenopus coronatus (assembly GCA_030762935.1). Classification (NCBI taxonomy): domain Eukaryota; kingdom Metazoa; phylum Arthropoda; class Insecta; order Mantodea; family Hymenopodidae; genus Hymenopus; species Hymenopus coronatus. The sequence goes on from CM060900.1 coordinate 40,480,868, forward strand.
GGTACATGGAATGAAGATGGAGCACCGGTGGAATGCGATAGCGGGAGAAACCGGAGAACCCGGATAAAAAAACCCTGCACCCGGTGTCCCTTCTACTGACTTCTGACCCTAGATACTCACGTGTTAATCCTAGGGGGAGATGCCGACTAATTTTGGTACCTCTACTATAAGCATGCAGATTCAAGTTGAATTAGTTCATATTTTAACGTTTAAAGCTATATCAAATTTAAAAAAACTAAATACTATTTTGAAAAATAATGAATTAAAAGTTTTGAAAACGTTTCATGTACTTCTTAGTATAACGCAAGTCCTTTTTCAAAAAGTTTGTTTTCATAGAAGTTCTATATATTATCAGAGTGTACCCTTTATAGTCTACTTCAACAATTACTCTCCGCTTTGTTGAAAGAACGTGAAACCTATTATGAAACTGGCACCTGGGAATCCAAGCCATGACCGCTTCTGTTGAACATCAATGTCTTGGAAGCAGAAGGGCATTAAAGAGATGGGTAAAAGGGGGATTGCGGATTTGAGGAGAAGAGCTCTCAAGAATTGTTTTTGCTCCTGCCACAGACTTCGTGATCGCATTAAAGCCAGACCAGCATGCAGACCGCGTGACAAAAGTCACATTTGGTGCTTCAGTGCAAAGCTTCAAATCTGCTAAATGGGGAATACGCTCTTTTAATGTATTAAAATGGAAATAATGAAAGCTTAAATAGTATCTACTGACCAGTATATATAGGTATATTTTTATGCTATAAAAGTTGTAGCCACAGAAAATATATCCCACTCCCCAAAATTATAAAATGCCAGCAGAGAGTTTGCATTTTCATACGGGTTATGTTAATTTCATTCGCGCTTTAGTACCTTTAGTACTTTAATCGAAAATATTTCTATGTGTGAAAAAGTAATACAAAAAAATCTCACGTGCATGGAATGTGGCCCTTATTGTTGAGACTTATAACACTTTGCCCTACCCTCTTCACTCCTTTATCCCGAATATTCTAGCTTCCGAATTAGCAAGGTATTTCACTATTGATTGTTTCTCTTTTCACACAGGCCGTGTGTAGGACAGGAGTTGGATAAGTTGAGTCAGACTGAAAAATGCAATGCTACAACCAGGATTTGAGCCACGGATCTCCCGGTTCTCTAGCCAGTTGCTCTACCACTGAGCTACCATGGCAATATGCCGTCACGACATTAAATTTCTCAACTGACTCGCATATTTCCTGGTAAAGCACAAGATGATCTCAAATTACTTTGAGATAACATACCCTATGGCGATTACAATGTCATAAGTATTTTAAATCCCAAGATTCATAGTATAGCGAAGCATTATAGTCAATTTATATTATATCATTATATAAAATAATTTTATATCACGTTGTGGTTTACAGGGAAATATGCAAGTCAGTTAATAAATATAGCAACTCAGTGGTAGAGCAACCGGCTAGAGACCGCAGATCCGTGGTTTAAATCCCAGCTATGGCAATGAATTGTTCTGACTCAAGACTATCCAAAGTAATAGTACCTCTCTGAAAATACAGCCAAATTGTCTAGCGATACCATTGCGCTTAAACCTGGTATTTTCTTACTACACTACCGTTTTCTCAATTGTTTAAGCTAAGTTATTCCCGTTTCACAACGGCAGTAGCGACAACCTTCGTTTACATATCGCTGATGAAATTTCATATGGATGTAAACGTCGTAGCTGTTTTCCAGTTTAGGTAAAGATGCAAATAATTCTTCACCTGTTCCTCTAGAGTGCTAAATAGTGTTGAAATTGCTTTAACCCTTTCTTGTGTACGAATCCTAGCGAGACACATTTCTAGAGGGTCGCCTGTATATTTCACAACGATTATAAGGTTGCTTATTACTTAGTTCTTATGCCGCTCTTTGTTTTCCAGGCCAATCATGAATAATGATGCCGGGTGGTAGGAGACAAATTTGGTTACGGAGAGGAAACATCTTTATAATAAAAGAACTGGTGACCTTTTATATACCGGAGTAAACTGTGGACTGACCTTGTTATAATAAACCAACACTTCTATTAAACCCTCTTCCAAAAGCAAAGAAATATAGAATTCGTTGGTCGAACCATCTAAGAAGATTGAACAAGGAACGACTGCCGAAACAGGTATTGCGTTAAAAGCCACAAGGGAGAGTAGATGTCGATGGACCAAGAACAAGGTGGAAAGTTGAGGACGGAGACTCTCCTACTCCATGAAGAGAGGAAGAAGAAGAAAAATACTTCTGTGCTTACACACACAGTTTTATTCCCCCCAATACACTTTTTTCATGAGGTTTCGTTTCACTTATAGCAATGTTTAACAACACCAATTTGTGTTAGAAAGTTTGTCTTGTTATGAATGATTTCAGATGTATTGTTTTTTTCCTACCCAGCCATTTTCTCATTCTAGATTATACCTACCTACATCATTTGGGTCTATCGCGATTACCAAATCTACACTTGCGTGGCTAAATGGGGCTAATTTCTCTAGATTATAACAGTGTTCTTCTCTCTCTGAATGTTTGAATCTTCTCTGCCCCTATCAGTTCAAAATGTGACTGGCCTGGAAAACATACATGGAGAGAAGTAACCCCTGGAGGATGTTATTAATCCTTGCAAAATAAAGTGGTGGTCCAGAAACCATCTCTATCAAAGAAATTTGTCACGATTGTTAGTCAAGGAAAGGTAAACCAATTGCATGTGTCGTTAAAGTGGACAACAGCTGAGACAGTTACATTTATGAGAACCTTCAACAGTGACATGGAGGCAAAAGTTAAAATATTATTGCCGATACCGAACGGTAATAATCAACCAGATACCAAGAACACTGAATGTAGATTGCAAATATAAATGTTAAGTAATAATGTTACGCCGAGGTAGTTCGTTAGTATTTTATTTGAATTTGAATTTTGAACTAATTGCAAATACCGTGATGGTGACATGACACAGATATAATCAAAAAAATACGGTAATCCATTTAGAGATTATGTATAATAATCTATAGGTCATAAAACGGGTTAATGGTTAGCCCATCCTTGATCCTTTTCTTGAAAACGTCAATATTTAAAACCTCCATTAATATGGTAGTTTTGTGAACAAAGAAACAGATACAGATTTATACCAACGCTGGGATTTGGTCAACCCAATCCTTGTCGTAACAAGTAGGTAATTATGTCTTGTGGAGTACTGATGGATGTCACTCTTGTTACTTAAAATATTATAATTACATTTAACATCCAATATAGTATACAAGTTTATCACCGTGTCAAGATTTTCCCAGAAATTTGCGGCTGATAGTATGCGTGTGGCCTTTATTTTCTTTTTTAATGAGTAGATTTTATATATTTGAACAGTTATCCCATAGGTGAATACCATAACTAATAATGCAATTTAAAAAGGCATAATAAGGTGAGGTAAAGTATTCTGCAAATTCAATGACAAGATTTATCTTGGGAAATATAAATGACCACGTTTGTAGGGTTGTTGGCGAGATTTGCAAATTTTCTGGAGGAAGGAGTTCGCAGTAGCTATATGACCATCTGTGATAATTCAGGTATATAAATTATTTACTTTGGACCTTTTAAAACACACAAACTGTCTAGTTTTTCTTTAGCTTGGGGCTATCATTTTAACATACGACTATATTAAATGCAATATAAACCTAGATATTAAATTTCTGGTTTCTCTCTGTCGACTACAGTATTAAAAACAGTAATTAATTCTCGTCACAGACTGCAGTAAGCACTCTTGTAAACAAGAAGCAAGCCTCTAAGCCATAGTTAATAACTTTTTCGTCACGTTTCTAAGGGTGCATTAACTGAATATTGCTTCCTTCTACAATATTTATTTTTTATGTTAATTTTAAAATTTCAAAATCGCATCAAACAGCCCTTTTACTTCTTGTACCACGCATAATGTGAAGGCAGGTAGAGACTCTATTACATTTCACCCTAATCTGAAATTCTTGATTTGAGCGCTAAATAAAAAAAAATTGTTTTAAGCACCAAACTTGATATTTAAGCTCAGTGTCATCCGAGGATGTGGCATGAAGATATTAGGAAACCCCCTTCCCCTCAACTACTGGTTTTTTGTTTTTTAATTTTCTATTTTATCAAAAACGTGTCACAGTTTTGATAAAAATGTCACATATTAAAGAAATTTACCATGACTAACTATATATATTGAATTTTCTGGGCATAGCTTCTGAAACCCTATGGATGCCTAGAATAAACGCACAGCCAGAAGAGATTTTGTCTTACTAAATTAAACATAAGATTTAGTACGAAAAAAACCCATTATATATGTTGCAGAATTAACCATTTCCGAGATATTCCTTTGCTTTTGCTTAAATTTCCATGCTAAATCTTTTCCCAGAAGAAGTTGATATTCGGTTTTCTTCTTTTTTTACTCTGCTAATGCAAATAGAACGGAATTTCAAGGCCATCACATGGAGACCAGGCACATCCATCTTAAAGGACTATCGCTTCATTCCTCTTGAATCTGTAAGAAAATGTGTGATAAAGCTGCTAAAATTTAGAAGTATATAAGCTTGTAAGAATATTTTTGCGGAATAAATAGATAAAGTCATATGAATGTCACACATCAGATTTTCTTTTGTTAAGCAATATCTTCCCATTTTAAAGAAACACCAGCAACCCGTTTTCTTGAATTCAAATCAATTTAAACAGGGATTCTTGTTTTAAATTCGCTTAAACTACATTGAAATTATTATTGCTTCGGAAGCTCTTTTGTGACACGTTTCCATACTCAAAATGCTCACGCGATGCAATTCTTCGCCAACTTGTTTGGAAATATTGTGCCGCCTCTGAAAAGTACATTAAAAACAAATAATAAGGCTCTAATTTTGAGAAATAAATTATTAAATATTAAAAAAATTATGATTTCTGAAGAGTTCAAAATATATTTGTCTACACGAATTAGGGATAATATTAAGTATGATTATAACACATGTATTTTTAAACTCATTTACTCTAAAACTTGAATTTTGCATCTGGATATTTTTAAAAATGTATAACTTGGTTCAGTTTAATTATAACAATGCATTTATACAATAAAGGTATTATTAAAATAAACACGTAAGCTGCAATTGTTTTGATACATTGCAAAATATCACTAGTATTGCTTATAATAACTGGTATACATTTCAAAGGGAATATCTTGCATACTGTGATTTTCGAAATTTAAATATGCATCACCTTATGCAATAAATCAGCGATGTTCATGTTAGATTCTCACTGGTAGAATATAAATGGAAGGAAAATAAAGAGAGAAAGGGAAACAATTAAATGAGCAACTAAGCCCCGCGGCGCAGTATCCTTTTTGACTGTACTGTCTAGCAGTTTCACCAAATGCGTCACGATTCTCATCGATGTTATTGGAAATTGCAGCATTCGAATGAAATGGCTACCACATATACGCTTCCGAAATGAGAGTCACCTAACTCGGCTTATAACTAGATAACAAATACATAGACCTAGGCAATCGGAAGAAACTAAATCAGATTAATGGGGCGAAGTGGTGGCGAGAATTTTAAGCAGCCATAAAATATAACTGCAGAGTAACAAAGTCCCCACAGAAGGATAAGAAGATGAGCGACAATTTAGAATTCGATGTTTTCAGGTTACCTACCCAGGTGGCGTCATGGTAACGTGTCCAACTCGCTTTCGGGAGGATCCAGGTTCTATCTCCGCGACTGCTCACTGCCCACGTGTTTTTCGTGGCTTTTACGATGTCGTTGGGCGAATGCTAGGGTGGTTTCTCATGTATCACGTTTCCATTTCCATTTCATTCTGTTTCTATGTTCACCTTTGTAGTGTAAAAATTCAAATTAAGTTTTATTTGTGAACGCTCCTTAACTGCAGTGGTACTCAGCGTCCCTTTCCATACCGGGCATCAACACAGCTTAAGTTTGCTCAGAAGCGTCTTATAGGCCTTCAGAATGTTAAATGAAAACATGGTAATTTTTGTGTATTTTGGCTCCTCTCAATAAACTAAACAATTTTTATTTAAACATTTTTTCTAAACTGAATTTTTGAGCTGTTTATATCATGTTTACGTTGTTATATTTCATATTGGATGCATATTTCAAATGAAAAATGTATATTTGGAAATTATACTTGCTATTTTATACTATATCCAATATGAAGTCTACTGAGTTATTATTGTGATATAATAGGGAAGCCCAAAGTGGAGAAATGCAGTAATTTTAAGATTATGGTTTTTGTAGTGTTGAATTGCCATAACCCCAAAATTAATATATCTCTTCAAATGCTGTGCTTCTCTATATAACATGAGCAATAAATAAAATTGTTCGATTGAATATAAATGATTTTAACGTTTCAAATCCTATAAACGTAGGGTTCTATTTTATTTATTATCAATACAACCTAAATTGTAAGTACCAGAATTAGTTTCTTACACAAAGCATTAGATATTCCAATTTAAAATTCACTAAGGAGCTTGATTGAAATCAAACATCAGAAGTTAATTTAATGAAGTTTCCAAAAGCTATTAATAAACTCGCTGTGGCATTGGAAAGTCAGCCCGCCCTCGTGTTTCTTCCTTTTTGTTAGACTTTAAAGACTTGTCTTGTTCATTTGACAGTCATGTTTTTAATTTTTAAAATCCTTGCAAAACCATTCTTCCTGGTAAATATGAATTATTAAATAAGAATAAACACCGTCAAAATGTCAGCCACACGTTTATATGCGCTTCTCAGGTTAAGTTGCCAGTTGAGTGACTATTCTAATGAGAAAATATCAAAAAGCATCTTGTAAATGCCGGTGTTCCGACCTACAACATCTCAGCTTCGGAAGCTTTTAATTATGCACGTCAACGGCGGCGAAACTCTAAGAAATAACAAATTAGAGGGAAATTAACGTTCACCAGTTAAGACAAAAGAAGCATAATGAGCTGCTGTGGTTTTATTCGTTTAATGTTCAGTGAAGCGGTAATAGTTCGACATCTACAGAGGCTTTAACATCCTCCTTTTTGTGCTAGGAAACTAATCAGTTCTTCTCAAAGTGTCTTCCACCGAGCTAAATAGAACAAAAACTGTAATACATCCACTTGATTTTATATCTCATCGTTAATGATATAATTTCTACAACATATTCTTACGAATGCTTATTACTTTCTCTGATTATAGGGAAGAGTAGGGGAGGGGGGACAAGAAACGTTTTAAATGTATGTTTTACATACACATATTTTATGTCATGTTTTTCGGTCACTGTTTTATTGTAGTGTTAATATGTGTGTATATAATTATCTTAAGTGTATTTGTCTTCTATAATGTCTACATTAATGCAACTGATTACGGTTTATTCTCTATTATCAATTTAAATTGCTGTATTTGAATATCTTTTTCCTTATATTTTCGTATTTACTCTTTTAATTTTTTAATATTGTTTACCATTTTGTGTATTGCAACAGCACGTACGGTCTGTCGACCCGTGCGATTGATGAAAATCAATGTATCTATACTGATATTTCAATAAATACTTGTGTTCATTATTTCATATCTTCTCAGCCTCGTAAATGTACGTATTAGGTAGAGAAGGTTTTGCATTCCACCCAAAAATTCGTTATCAACATTTCACCGGAAGTACATAGATTTTTTGAAAACCCCTGAATATACAATCTGATGGCGTTTCATTCACATACCTTTCCCAACCCACTACGAAAACCAACTTCTTAAATAGCTTATTCGACTTTCTGATTTATGTTAATTAAGAAAAAAACTATCAAAATGGCATTACTACTTAGTTTCTGAAAAGTTGAAGGGAATTAAGGAAATTTACTACGCTATAGCGATAGTCAAAAGCTGTCGCTATGCGATTTTCATTGAAATTCACTTCTTTGCGTTGCCAGGAGTAAAAACAAAGAACCATTGACAACTTCGAGTTTGAGAAAAGTATACGTATTTTAAAATTTAAAACAAGGAATATTACGGAAATGGGTAATTTTACAAAAATGCATGTGAAATAAATTGTGTTTTAACAAGATCTCCATGTTTGTGTCTACCGCTCACGGTTTACCAGCCTTACAAAAGTCATCAACAATACCAAGATTTTCTGTAACTATTCCCAGAAAACTCCAGAAATACATTTCATTTGTCATGAAAATATCCTAAACATGTGGTATATTAAATAAATCGTTAGAGCCACTTATGAGAAAATCAACATCTTGGAAAAATGCTCCATGTAAAAGGTGGTTGGAATGCGGGTATTTTCCTGAAGATCTTTATGTCGCATACTTAAAAGTTTAGTTTAAATACCTTGTTTGGTATTTAACCAGCTTTTGAATTATGAATTATGTTGTACACAGACACACATACTTAAGAGTCTTCAAAACATTTAATTAAATTGAAATCTCGGTATCAAATTTTGGGTGAAACACAATACCTTCTCTACTTACCATGTATGCTGTACGAGACATGCTCGGAAGCAAGTACTGGTTTGGAAAACGTTGCATAAAATGTTTGTTTTCACAACAGGGTTTATTTCTGTAGTGAAGAGCATTTTAACCTATTTTTTGACAAGTTCCAAAATTGTTCTAAGTTTTTTCATAGCGGGAAATCAACTTTTTTATGCCCTCTTCAAAAAAAGCGGTCAGTAGTGAAGTGTTTGAAATTTCTGGAAACACATCATAAAGCATTTTTATTGTAAACCGTCTGTTTTTACGAATTGCCTGATTCACTTGTTCAACCAAACCATCAGTGATAGCAGAAGGCCGCCCACTGTGGCATCGTCGTGGATCGTCCACCATTGAATTGCCTAACCCACTTTCTCACAATTCCATCTGCCGTTATCAGTTATCCTTCACTGTCGTTGGGATAAATATTTCCTTAAGCGCTTTGAACGATCCCTAACAACTTTAATAACAACAATACCCGGATGTAATGTCGTCACTGGACAAACAATGAACCAAAATGACGAAGGCGCATGTGCGCAACTGCGACACTAGCGTTGCGGTGGCGATAGAACGAAATGATAATTACCAGAGTTAGGAATTTTGTACCGCTTGCCATTCCCTATACAGGTTGCGACCGACCATCTCGGCGCATCAAAACAAATCATTGATATGAACGCAGAGGGGAGAGGTAAACAAACCTGTTGTCAAGTAAACATTACTGTTTCCAGAGAGCAAAAATCACTTATGAGACATTTGTAAAAACAGATCTTTAAGTACATCATAGAAATTGTTATATATGTAAGGCTGACTGTCTTATTTCCTTCTTCACATATGTACATTATGAAAACAGCAAAGCAATTATAACTCGAATTGTAATATTTACTGATCGAGCGTAAAATAATATCCAAATCACATTAATTTCTTAAATTTCTCTTACCAGGTATAAATGAAAGTAGGAATTAAACTAAATCTTTACTTATCTGCAGCCGTATTACTGAAAATTATATTTACTTCTGAAGTCTTTCAAATTAAAACCTCATTATACGTTCCAACAAACAAGATTTGTAATGCGAAAACGTTCGTTCCACTTCGCATGATGTATCAGTATCATCGAGCAAATAGCATGTGTTGGAATCTAAAAGTGCAGCTTGTATGCGATACATCACACTGAACCCTGCATTCTTTTCATTTTCATATTTATTTCTGGTAGGATACTTGTGGATTAGTAGATCCGTCTTGACAGTTATTCTACTTGCGGCACAGATTCAGTTCAGCTCCATGCCTCTGGACTATAGCAATTTGATAGTTTTGTGCAACTTTCTGAGCAAATCTGCAATCAATAATGTTTCTGTGAAGCTTTCTATTACTAGACATTTGGCAATTGGTTTACTGTAACTAGCATCGGTTTCTGAATAAGTACCTGCATAATATACTTACTATGGTTGTAAAACAAATTAATTTTGCTCAAACTTGAACAGAGCGAAAATGTTATTCGAACGCCTTCTTTCCTACTGATGTGGTTCTGTGATATGGAGTGATACCTGTTTTGCAGTAACGGGTTGCACTCTACGTTGACCTTTGCTCACGCAAATAGCACCGAATGGTATTGCCAGCCCTGGCCGCTCTTACTCTGCATAAGGAAATCGGTACGAACTTCCTAGCTCTGGTAATTACTTTCCGGTCACGCCTCGCACATTCGTGCAAGAGAAAGTAAAATTATAATACATCCACGCGACTTTCTATATCCAATATAGTTTATAGCTTCAACATCTTAAAAATGTTATTGCTTTCTTTACCACGTAGATGTACACAGTAGGTAGAGAAGTTATTATATTCCACCCAAATTTCGATAGCGAGATTTCACTAGAGGTAGATCTCTTACGAACCCTTGAATCCAAAATAATAATTTTAGAAAAAGACTTGTCGGTGTGTCGGTGAAGAGCATAACTCAAAAACGAGAAGAATTTAAGGAGTTTCCAATGATTCAACACAAAGAATTTCAGGAAACTCTCCTTTAAATTAAAGCTTTTTTGATACTTCCAATTCTCAAAAATGGCCCTAGCAATGTTGATTGAAATGACATTAATTAAAGATATTTAAATGACAAATTGTATCTCTTAAACTTTCTGGGAATAACCTCCGAATCCCTCCTCAATTTGTATGACACCTGCACAACCGGTAAGGCGCAATATACAGTCTTTTGTTTCTTATTTTCTTTCTTTCGCTGTTTACACTCCCCGTAAGTAGGACTCATACCTCCCAGTACCTACAAGCCATAGCCTATGGAGGAGTAGAGGCTGCGAATCAGAGAGAAGCCAGGATGGGTGTTCAGCCTGATGCCTGTTATGAAAACGAGGAAATGGAGGATATGAAATGATGATGAATTGGATGACATGAAAGAGGAATATGGAGCAATAGAAAGCCCCTCATATGCCGCATGCGGTCCTCTGGGATCGATTGCGGACAGCCTAGGTGAGAGACGAGCGGTCTAACCATTCGGCCACGACGCTCTTCTGATAAACTAAGTCTTACTACAAAAATGTAAATCTGTTTAGAACAGACAGTTTATGTCGAATACATTTGTTTGAATATTGTCCACTGGTTTGTTGTTTTTTGCGCAGTGTCAAATGTCTGAGCCGAACTGGGGCAAATAGATGCACCGTGCACAGCAGCTTGGTTTGCTCGCATGCGACTTTATGCGTTTGCGAGGCCCGAGATAAAAGATCTTGTTCGGTCAGGGGTACTTTGGTATCGCATAACCTATTTCACAAAATAGCCCTGTAATATGGAATCAATAATTATAATTTTCACATTGGGTAGAATATAAGATTAAATATACATATGTATTTTTGTAATATAATATATTTTGCAAAGTTGAGCCAAAGCAACCCATTAACGGCTAAATTAATTCCAGCCTATGGTAAAACGTTCAATATTGTTATTATGGTAACACTTCCTGGCTATAATTTAACAGGTAAGAATGATCCTAAATGACAGTTGCCACGTTCAAATTTGAAGGTTAATTTAATAAGAAAAAAAGGGTGCATAGCATGTGCCAGTACTGTAAAACTAAAAGACCTACCACTATTAATTTGGTAATGCTATGTTAATACTCTACCGAGGGTATGTGCTTTCTAATATTGTAGCCAGCTGGAAGATTGAACGCACAGCCACGGTTTTAACAATGAAAACATATACCCTTGATAGTACGTTAACATAACAATATTACAAACATAATAACAAAATAATAATTGGCATAACTATGTGGATATTAGCGGGATACTAAGCGCTTAGGACATGTAAGTCGCCATTAAGGTGTTTTCTGATATTATGAGACTACAGTTGGTGGATCACGTAAAGAAACACAAAAAATACTGCTGTCACAGCAGCTCAATGATTAGAGCAACCGCACGGAAAGCAGGAGAACTGTGTTCAAATCTCGGCTGTGGTGTTGAGTTTTTCAGCTGGTCCTGGCAGTATAAAACAAGTATATTTATTTGTATATTATATACATGTTAACAAATAAACTGCCCTATTTTAATTTAACTACAAATAGAGGTAACAAACACGACATTGAATGTTGAAAAGAACGTGTACAGTAAGAGTATCACGCGTGAAAAAGAGCGGAGTAACAGTCGTGTGGAATGCGTGCGTGTATATGTGTGTGTGTTTGTGTGTGGGCGGGGTTAGTTTGCAGTATCGCAACGTCAGGCTAAATTAGGGTTTGTAAAATACAAAAATACGAAATTCTAGCGAAACTAGGCTTATAGGAAGAAGAGGATTGTAGCTAATCTGAACATAAGTGCTATAATATAAACTTCAATAAGACTTGGATTTCTGAACTATAAAGTGATGAAAAGTACGGAAAACTTACTTTAATGACAATATAAGTGTTCACAGACTAAAACATCTATTTGTTTATATTGCTAATTACTATACGATTTTTTAATCATCATTTTTAAATAAAATTACCTCATAAGTGTTCCACTCCGCATATTATGAATGAGATATAACTCAGACTGCAAGTACTGTCTCGGTTTATTCAGAACGATGTGGGAAAAGTATTTAACAAATAAATGCCTTCTAATGACTATGTCCTGGCATCATGCGATTTAAAGCCAAAAGTAAACAAATCTTTGAATATTCTATATACCGAATACGATCACCAAGCAACGGATGGATTTCTTTAAAGAAAAATGGGGTTGAAGTCGAACTGTATAAAGTCAGATGGGGGACTGTTCCGTCCTCTTTAGCTTCCTGGTGGAGAGCTGCGGACCCCTACCACTCTTCTGACTTACTAGAAATACGCAACGATTTGAGCCCCTTCCGACAGTGAGCTGCATGGATTGTGTTGGTCTCGGTGGAATAGTGGTTCCCGAAACCCATGGGTGATTGGATACGTGTGAGCGGGGTTATGAGACACCTTAATGTCCTCCGGCGCATAATCTGGATAGCTTACTAGACAGGAGCTAGTAACCGTCGCTACCACCGTGGGTATCCACTTCCACCCGTGTGTAAGCAGAGGGTGGTATATTGTAGGGTACTCAGTGTTTTTACCCCTACACTGCGTACAGGTGCAGGAGGGTTATACCTTTGTGTGGAAAAGACCAGCATCCAGAAATACATACAAAGTGGTAGGAGGAGCGACAGGAATTTTACTACTAATAATTAGATAACATATGTATGGCTAGGAATAGGAAACCCAAGGGTTACCCAAACTCCATTCCACTCGCCTGGTACATTACGAAGCTGGACAAAAGGTAAAATACTCTTCTGACCTAACTACGCAAGCTTCTATAATAAAATGCATGCTTATTCCAGCATTGCGCTGAGGCGGTCACATCTTCGTCAGCTTTTGGAATTCTTGCCAGTAATATAAACTACGGCAACTGGTAATTTAACCTTATGACTAAATGAAATCTACTTTACTCAAAATGACCAAATCAGGTACCCTTCAATATCATATAGGCACCGTCCAAATGGACCCCCCTCGATAACATAAGGCACATCACAGTATCAGGTCACGATTTCTTGATTAGCGTTATGTAGACAGATTAATGAAAACCACCATGACCTATCCTGCAACGAATAGCGTGAGGAAATTTAAATAACCACAATCGTGTTCGCAGTTAGAACTGCACGGGCAGATCTCAAAACGGTTACCTTAGTCGCAGATGTTACAGAGAGAGAGAAACTCTTGACCACGTCTTGGGATCCTCTCCGCATGATGACATTCTGAGTAACACACGGCATCACAAAATCAGAAATCTAATTGAGAGGTATGAAGAAGTTCAGGGTATCGCCTCAAACGGTAACACAAGAAGGGTCAGCGCAATAGCCTTTAAAATCAACGCTACAAAGTCTTCCCCTACTCCATACAGGCCTACTTGAGGTGCTCTTCTTTTTTCGTTCTCTCTCTATTTGCCCTCTTTGAATGTAAGAGATACGCCTCTCAGGATGGCCGATCAGCCCGATCTCAAGCATCAAAGTGACAAAGATGATATGAAATGACGGTGAAGGGGATGACAGCAAATATTAAGAAGAAATTGGTGAAATGAATGATGGGTGAAAACCACAAAAAACCGCTCAAATGCCTCTTCGTCCACCACAAACCCCAAAGGCATTACACTTGAATCGAACCCAAGCCACTTAATGAAAGATGAATTTCTAACCATTCAACAGGGAGAAACAAACAATTTACACGCCCACTATTCAATACTAAGTACAAACAGAAATACAACCTGCATAAAGTTGAAGTATTTGGATTAACGATTGGTGCACGTAGTATACTCCTACTTCTTTTTTATTTACATCTTGGGAAGCATTTGGGCTGCTAATTAATGGCATTCAAAATGTCGTGATCCTAGTACTACGCGGATCCATATTTATTTTGAAAAGTCACATGCATAGCAATTATTAAATGACATTAATAATAATTAATACTATGGTTAAACTATTTTCAGTTACCACTAATTTATCTATATACTATAATAAAATTTCATAAAAAAGTGTAATTTCAATGCTTAATGTTACCTTATCCTCTGTAGCAGACCATAAATACAGGAAGCTCTTTTGAAATAAACATTGGCATATAAGCTTAGAAACACTGGTGAATATTATTGTGCTGTTTTATATTAAAGGTTTTTACAACATTTACATTAGACTTATTCCAACCTTAGCAGATCCGTGATATTGGTAAATTATTGTATATACTTGGAGAATTCTATCCAAGGGGTTACACACAAAGTAGGCAATTCGTTTAAATTACATAATTACTCAGAACTGGCAGTATAAGTAATAAAATAATTTTTGCATATTACTATCAGAATGTTGGTATCAAACAACCTTAAGACGAGAAGAAGTAGGAGTCAAAATGTAATAGAAAACTTCGCTAGTACATAGGTGTGCGCTATATGATATCTGCGGTACGAGATATACATAGGTTGAGAATGGCAATGACATACAAAATAATCAACTGTGTACTATTTAATAAGAATAGCTGAAACATATCTTGCATAAAAGGTAAAAAGCAATTGCCTCTAAAATTTAGTCATTCAATATCAGCATTAACTAAGCTATAAAAAGCATTAGTGAAGAAAGAGGAGACCCAGGTGAAATATTCTTGCAAAGTTCGAGAATAAGTCATACGGCTTGAAATGTACTAAGAGTATAATGTGCGACACCATGGTCCTGAACTGAGCTATACGCATGCACGTACAATTGAAATATGGCGTTTTGTGAGAAGCCAACAAAGTGCATGATGGAAATGCTTCTAAGCGTACAGTTGGGTAGAGAGAAAGTCGTAAATTCAGAGAGTTACAGATGATAAGGCACGCTATCGGCCAACCCGATAAAAAGAAAAAAGGACATACGGAACACCAGCCGTCATATGTTGAATAGTTGGCATTGCATAATTCACTTTGATCGATGCATGGGTAACAAAAATACACCGATAAATGAGCATCCTTTACAAAATATACCTAGGTATTGATTCCAGGAATCTTTAGTTGCCATTAATAAGCACGACTCAAACTTAGAAGTCAGGACATGCCAAATGGAGCACACCACTAATTAAAATTAGTAATCGGAGTTTTATAACTCATTTTCAATACAAAACTTGCCTCTGGGTAGAGGGTATACAACGGAGTGAGACAACTCTGTAATGCGACCTAAGGGAGAACTGTTGAGGCTGCCACCCACAGGGGGAGGAAACTGCAGGAGACTATACGCTGTAGACAGACATGCCACAGGACTTGCGTAGGTACCCAATAGTCCCTGGCTCCAAGTCCAGTCCCACTACTGAAGCTGCCCAGAGAGGGCGAAGAACGACCCGTCCAGACAGTCCTCTAGTGTCCGCGGGGACTACTCGTTCCATGGAGCAAGCAACCTCTCCTTCTGACTCCGCCATACACCACCAAATATAGCACACATGAAGCGTTAGAAGGAAACGGAATGAAAAGGAGATGAGTAGATGAGAAGCAACTCCTGCACTCCCTATCTTGATCATGCTTTTATCTTTAAATATTCTGCCCTAATTAATATAAAAGATCCTTTTGTTTTAGTAATGTTCTGATATACATAAAACAAATGAGTTTAAAATAACTATACTAAATTTGCTGTCAAATCTACCAGTATAGCCCTAATTTCCCTAACATTTGATGAAAAGCTACGACATATTGATTATATAGGGTGAGGCATAAAAACTAACGGTGTTTAAATCAATCGAAACACTGTGTGCTTGACAACATATGTATTTTAGTCATATTGCTATGTGTATAATGGCATGGAGTTTCCGATGACATGGTTCACTATGATATAATATCATAGTGAATGATTTCAATTATTTTTGTTTTACGTTAACACAGTTGACAGTTATAATATCGGTCTGATAATGCAATGCTTCCAATTCAGTTGTGATAGAGCGTAGGCCTGTACTCATTCGCTGGAAATGTGTATCAGAATAAACTCGGTTACAGCTATTTAGCGAGAATTCCGGAGATATTTCAATACATGCAACGCTCCATCCAGAAACACTCCAGAAAATGGCGTGAATAAGGTTCTGCACGAGCTGATTTTTTCCTGATAAACGTTTCTACTGAATGAAAGCTCTCCGGATACTGTCAGACCATAGCCACAATACTCAACTGTATTGCCAACTTAAATAAATGAAATAAAATCCTTAGTGAACCAAGTCATCTGAAACTCCATGCCAGTCTGTGCATTGCATCATGTCTCAAATATATATTTGGCCAAGCACAAAGTGTTCAAATAGGTTTAAAGTCGTCCGGTACTTATCCCTCACTCTGCATTTGTTACTGGAGTATCAATCGCTGTTTAAATTATAGACATTGCTAATCCTGACCTTTATTTGCTTTATATTTCGAAAAGCGAGGCCATTTTTATTTGATTTTATCCGAAAAGGAACGCTTAATACTTATAACAGGAATTCTCTTTTTGGCATCATAGCAATTAAAGCGAATAATTTTTGTGCCTACAAAAGTAAGGTAAAACTTCTGGTATAACCTTACCTTGCTTAAGGGACTCTGGGACTGACTTTTCTAACGCTTTATATTTAAACTATACTTGAAATTTCGCACACTTAATACGAATAAAAAAATAAATTAATGTAACACCTCTAAGTTGTAGCTCCAACAGTTTCTCAGACAATAGGGTAAAATATTTAATGAAATATTTATGAACGAAAAAAGTCAAAATTGACAAAAAATGCATTGCGCAATCGCATTTATCAGAGAATTATGATATTGGCAATCTCTGATACATTATTGTATGGAAAATAAATATAAGAAATTAATTTAAGTTCATCTATTATTTGTAAAAAAAAAAAAAATATGTACCTTTTTATGAGCCTATTAGAGTTAAAATTTACCTTGTTTCAATTTCTAGTATAAATTAACATTTCTGAGATAGTGAAAAAAGCGAACTTAAAATGCATTCGTAGATTTTTGTATAGCATATTAGAGATTACATATGCGAATTTGCTTACAAATCAGAGCAACACTGAAATATAAGGAATATATTTCGTGCCAAAATTGTGAAACTGGAGAAAGCACAGACAAGAAACAGAAATACGGGTGATTTGAACATATTTCTGGGCTATTAAAAATGGCGTATTTTGAGAAGAACTTGACCTAATTGATTCACAGGTTTCTTTAGCATGTCTTTGTGATATAATTAAAAAGTCGAAAATGTTATTTTCCCTTAAAGACTCAGTCTAGTATCTGTTAATTGGGTATATATGAATGTTTCTACAGTTGCTGATAAATATGCCCTCTTACTACGTATGACGCCAAAGGTGGGTGATACATCAAATGAAGTGATAAGAAGTAAAGGAAATGTTGGAGGAAAACATTCAGGAGGTTAGTTTTAGCCACCGCCCCAACATGAAAATGGCACCCTACAGAACTGTCCTGGTGGAACCTGTCCGCAAGTTAACGCTCTCGACCATTTATACAACTTTATATAATAACTAAGCTTCAGAACATTAGAATTCTATAACGTTTCGATTTTAAAATACTGATTAAACTTAGAAGAGTCCTTGGAATATAACAACTGAAGTAAATCTATATCATATATTCGAATTTTTTTTTTACTTAAAAGAAAAATAAGGTTTTGAAATCGTGTATTTGCTTAGTAATATAAGTCCATTTCCTTTTTAAGACTCTTCATAAATAGCTTTGGAAATGTTTATTTGTAAAACTCAGCATTAAACCTGATAAAAGTTGTGACTGTACTTATAGGCTGAAACAAAACTTCGTGAATTAGGTTTGGATGACATCTAATGAGCACGTAACAATGTATATCTTGAAACATGCAGGATAGAAAAAATTGTTAACGAACAAATGGCACTGCATATTGAAGATGTCGTCATGATTCCTGTTAAATTTGTGTTCAGTTTAAAAATAAAAGATTCCTCTATTGCTACATGATAGATACTTATCTAAAATGTATTTGTATGTAGAAATTTAAATATGGATTATGTTGTAATCTTAGGCTAACATAACAGTCACCCAGCAACAATATTGAAGCTGAAGGAAAAGCTAAGAATGAAAAAATCTAATTTTTCAATTCCAGTAGCCTTTTCTAGCTGTTCCAAATACAAAGTATTATCAAAAAAGACTATTCTTTTATCTACATCATGGTAATCGAGATAATCGTTAACAGAAATTTTCTTGTGACATATTTACTTGTATGTAGAAAGGAATACATTATGTTAAACCGATAGTCCAATATTTTAAAAGTTGCTCGCTATAGGAAACAATTGAGGATCGGTTCACTTTGCATCGTTCTATTTGAGAAAGGTTAGGTAGTTTAAAATTGACACCATTAGCAAGGCATATCCCAAAAACCGTCGACTGTACAAGAAAAGCGTATGACATAAATTATGTATTTTAAGGGGATCTACACCATTTGTGTATTACGTGGTTGTCTACCTCTTACGGTTTAAATGTTACGCAAAATTGTGAAAAATTCCTCCAGAATAAACAGTTCTTCAGAGGCAATTCCCAGAATGTTAAATATATGCATTTTATTTGTAATTTAAATAACTTTAATATACGGCATATTAATCAAAATCGTTAGATCCATTTTTGAGAAAAATTAAATTTTCAAAAAAGTTTCTATTTAAAGGGTAGTTAGTAATGGGGGAGCTTTTTGGAAATCTTTATTTCGCAAAATTGCAAAATACTAAACCTAAATACTAAGTTTGATATTTCACGGCCATCTCGCTTTTGAGCTATGCTGACCAAAGACACACATCCTTTATGTAAATTATACAAACTGGCTAGAGAAAGTAAAAAAATGTAAATTGCTGTTCTGTTACATACGGCCTACTGAGAAGGATGGCTTAAGTGGTTTTGCCTGTAATCCATATTTAGAAGGTCGTGGGTTCGTTCCCTACGGCCGGTGTATCTGACCTATAGAATTTTTCGGGGTTTCCTCGGGTCTCCAGGTGAATGTTGGGCAGGTTTCTTTCATTCACCAACTTTCCAATCTCTACATGTGGTTCCCAATGTCATTTAACTCACCTCTCAACCCGCTGGTTTTTTTCCGGGTTGAAAGTGACGACGATGGTGTTCGGTGCGGCGTGGCAGAGATAAAGGATCGCCATTGGCGGAGGCGTTGAACACTATGTAGGGCGGGGTCGCTGGTCTGCCTGTCTGTGTGCTTCAACACGGAAACACAACGGAAGCTTCCTTTCATGTCGCTCCTGGTTCCGTCTACCTGGTGTTATTTCTCATTCCATCCCTCTGTTTCTCGGACAACTATTCGTGGAGTGTATGTACAATAGCTACTAATGTTTGTGCGGGGTTCCCACCGTCCTATCCTATTTGAATTCTATATTCAACATTATTTGTTCCAAATTTAGCTTTTACTATTATGAGTGCAGGATATAAAATGTATTTTCGCTGAAGAAATGCCGATATACTAGAACCGTATTCATGTGTACTTTCTCTCGCACGTATGCACACTTTGCATAGTAGGTAAAGGTGATGTATTCCAACCAAAAATCAACACAGAGCTTCACCGGATATTTCATGATCCCTTAAATATATTTGTAAAGTCACTTTCACAGAAAGGTGTTCGTAACTTAAGTCAGTACCTGCAAAGGATGCGACACGCAGAAAAATGTGTCATCTCAAACTACCCTTTAAATGGAATGTTTTTCGAAATTTTCAACTCTCTAAAAATTGGCTCTAAAGATTTTGATTAAAGTATTGCATATTTAAATGACAAATAAAATGTGTATCCCAAAGTTCTTGGGAACAGCCCCTGAATTCCTTTTCATTTTGAATGACTAGTGCAAAATGGTAAACTGTGAAAGATAGACAAACACTTATTACCACAAAAATTTAGATATCGTTATAACATACAATTTACGTAATACAGAACTTTATGGAGCTATTCATTACCGCGTTTTTCCCTGTTATTAGTTTCAATTTGAAATACTTTCCTCAAACGGGAAGTCATTACCCGTTTCATCTCTCCTTTTTTCCTCTTGGCCATCGAAAGAGTATAGAACTGCAACGGCAATCGCATAGCGACAGCCTAGTAAAAAATTTAACTGTCGCTTTAGCCTAAATTTACTCATAGTTCTCTCCAATCTGTAAGAAGCTAAGTAATAAGACCATTGCTGCTAATGTTTGTCTTGATTAACATGATATGGATAAAAAAATAGTCTTGTGTAAGAATAGTTCGTTTCGAAAACAGATAGATTATGTCTTGTGAATGGAACAATTCAGATGTTTTTAGATTGTCTTTGTGGCTAAGACCTCCTAAACGGATGACCTCTATACTCTACCTTCCGGAATTCATAAACGAATTTTGATCAGATCTGTATCTAGGGGATTCTTTTAGCTATTTCAAGTAATTCTGTATAGTGAGGAGGAAACGTAAAAGGTTATTAATACAAGAGCTCCTAAGATCCCAAGATCAGCTTATGGAATTGAAAGTTGATAATTAAACTATTCTGCTTGTTACTGGAGCCTTGGAGCCCTAATAAACTTTATAGTAGAAGAAAAAGAAGTAGCCTGTTCATGGAACTGAACTTAAACAAGCATTGCTACCAATTAACCTAGGAACATTCCCTAGATTAGTTTACCAATGAAATGGTTTAAATGCTAATTGGGTAGCTGTTGCATTGTGGTCCTGCAAGCCGCTGCGAGTCTATTACTACCGCATCTAATGCTATACACTCTTCGGTAAGCATTTTATTTAAAAACAGCCACAGAAATAATTAAACTTTAATTCCACTGTGTATTCTGCAGTAAACAGTTCAGCAATTATTTGGTTTTAGGTAAAATGGTAGCAGACAACAGCATAAAGTTATGAAACTGATTTAACACCAAAACCTTTGGCAAAAATAATCTCAAATGTTCAATATAAGGAATACCTTATATTTACTCTGACACACAATATTCAATGGTTAAGGAATTACTCACAATCAACACATTGGATGAAGACATACTTTCGTTAGTGTAAAAGACTTGAAATGATATTCTCTGTGTAGACTGTAATCGCTATTTTAAGCATCCTTAGTAATAAAGATAATTTTATTTCAAATATTGATTAAGGATATCCTTAAATAAAGATATAAAGTTTCAGACTTTTCAGATAATTTATTTTAACTTGCATCATTGAGTTTAATGGAGGAATCTATGTTTTACTTCAATGTATTTTTTAAATTTTTGAGGTGTGAATTTTCAATAACAACAACAACAGTTGTCGATTGAGTTTCCTGGAAGCATATCTTAATGAATTACTTGTTGATCCTATGATTCGATTTTGACAGATTCCTTCCCAAAATCCGAGTATTTTTACCCTCCCTACACGTACCAAGTACATGTTAGGTAGCGAAAGTATTGCATTACACCTGAAACGCTTATGCCGAAATTTCACCACAAAAACTTTGTGAGAAACTGAGTCTAAAAAGGAATTTTTAGAAAAAGATCCGTGATATTTGTCTTAATGTGTGAGTGAACAGCATATCAAAAAACGAAAACTTGGATAAAGACCAAACTTAATGTACAAGAAAATCCCCCACCCCTTTTCATCTCAAGATATAAACATTGAACATGTTTAGAAAATTTTAATTTTCTGAAAAGAGTTCTAGTAATGTTTATTAAAATAAATATGTTCAAGATGTTTTCATGGTAAACGAAATGTATATCTAGAATTTTCTGTAAAGAGCCACTGAAGACTATCATTTGGCATACCTTTTTGTTACTGGTAAACCGTAAGGGTTAAACAAGGGTCAGTAAGATAAGCACCCGCAGTGTGTAATGCTCTACCCCTATAATCGTCCCTTCCATTTTCCTTCTACCTGGCAGAGAAGCGGAGAGGTTACGTGTGCAACAGTCGCGGTTGTTCCTGAACAACAAAATACTTGTTCTCGCAGTCCCGATTAAACTTTTTCCGTTCACTCATATTGCACATGTATGTCACCTCTGCACTGATAAGGCTGCCACGGAGCTAATCCGGAATGAACTGGTTTCTTTGGCTCTACGTGACTGCTGAAAGAGAGTAGTGGCGACGAAACGGAGGGTAATATCACACCTCTTGCGCTTTGCCTTCCAGGCCTGAGCTACACAATCACTTACTACACAAATTTCTATAAAACACACAATTTACTGCCGTGTCCGGAAAGTAGGTAGCACTTAGTTCTACCGCCGTCACCACCACGCTAGTGTCGCAGTTCTACGCAGGCGCACTCGCCTCTCTGGTTCGTTGTGTGTCCACAGACGCCATTACAGCCTGATCGTGTTGTGTTTAGTGCTGTTAGGGATTGCTGAAAATGTTTAAGACAATTTGTGATCCCACGACTTTGAAGTGCGGTAAATATTCTGTAATATTTCGCACATATTCCGTAAAACTGTTTTAAAACACATTTACAAATACGTATTTCTTTTCAATGAAACCAAAATAAGTGACGCTTTTTAGTGCGTAAAAAATGTTCTTAAATGTTTCCGTTCTTTCCTTCCTTTTTCCCTTCCTTCTTTCCTTCTCCGTTTACCCTCCTCGTACATAGCAGCAGCATCGCCAGAACTCAGAAGCTTACCGAGGTTCAGAGCTGGGTGATGGATAATCAGCCGTGCCTAGTATAGAATTGGGGAATTTTATAAGAAACAACGATGAAGTGGATGACAGGACATATGATTGTGGAGGAATTGTTGCAATGAGTGGCGGGGGAAACCGGAGAAGCCGGAGAAAACCCGCCCAGACGCCTCTTCGTAGCAACGTACTAATGCACACAACCCAAAAATTGTGTTACCAGAATTACGTAACAAAACCGAAAGCATGCTTCTGGATAAAAACCAAACAAGGACCCAAATTCTATGAAAAACAACAAATTAAGCTTAATCTACAGAGAGTGGAAGTACACAGCAATTGATTTTAGAGTTCGATGTGTACTATAAGTTCAACTGAGTTAAAACTGACCCTTATTTAATACCACATTCAGTAGATATCTGAAGTAGACTGTTTCAAGTTTTGCACAACCAAAATGTATGGAAGTATCTATTGTAATATTATATATAGTAAAATCATCCTAACAGCTACAGGAATGTTTCCAAAAGTGTTATTAATTTTAGGAGTTGAAATTTCACACTTTAGAAAGTATAAAATAATGTACTAATCAAAGTTATTGAAACATAAATGCATAGAGCTTTTGTGTGTGGTCCAAATATCCAATTAAAGAAACTGTGAACTAATTTTCTCAAATTTTGAGGCGTGTGGTATTTTTCACTATCTGTTTTCAAAATACAATTTATAAAATAATTTATGCCTTTGAACGTATTTATTCACTTTGTATAACATAATAAAATCACAGTAAAATATAGAAAATCTTTAAAAAGTAGAAATTTGATGTTTTCGTGCCTGTGTCCCTTAAATCAGTTTTGAACTTTAAAAGCCATCTTCCCTAGCTTTGTTAGTATTGAATAAAAATGGGTTTAGAGGTGTTTGGAGCTGTACACCTTACTTCATTTTGTTTTTCCTCACCGCCATACCAGGCATTGGGCTGATGTAGTAAAAGCGGGCGTTAAACTCTGTAAAACACCAAGGTATTTTTTGTATATATTGGGGGTGAAAGTCCTACAAAAAGGGGGCTAATCAGAGAAATAAGCAGAAACGACCGGTAAAATTGTTATTAAGTTCTAAATACACCTGAGGCAAAAGGGCAATAGATTGTTATAAAAATAGGCAAATAGAGATAACCAGGTAATAACTAATAGTTCCACTAGTTCTGAATGAAGAGATATGCCAGTAAAATCTATGATGCAAGCTATTTGACGAGCATATTTAAATATTTATTCATTTATTATGAAGCATGCTACGTTTAGGTATGGACAGTGAAATGGTTTCTGTGTGCCCTGTGTCACTGGGTGTGTCCAAATGTTTTTACTGCACAACAGCGTGTTGTATCATTAGCGGGCCATTGTAGGCTAGGCCAGCTACGCATTGTTGATTGACAAAGCAAAAGGAGGAATGAGCTTCATAGCTGACCATGAAATGCAACATCCAGTTAGCTGTTTTCGTTCGTTTCACTCCAGACTATATATTGCACATCATGGCTGGGAACACATTTTGTGACGTCAAAGCTCTCCATCCTGCACAGGCCAATGTGCGTATATCATTCATGAGAACAGTGGTATTAAAACTGTTCGCTATCCCTCGTATTTGCTTTTGTAGTATTGCAGTTGCGTGTATGTTCCTCACATTTCGACAATTTTATTTCTATAAAAACGGAACCTGCTTTAGTATTTTATGACGTTTCAGTGCGCTACAGATGTTTAAATTTCAGTATTTTAATTAATGTTTGATGCTGTAAGAATTTAGTAATATTAAAGACATGTACTCGAATACACCGGTCGTCTCCATGCTTGCCAAGCGGGAGATCTGGGTTCGATTTCCGGTACCGGCGTGGGGAATTGAGAAGTAGCTGCTCCAGATCGAGAAGACCGCATCAACCGGCCGTGAGGGATTCAAGATGCTGATCACGTCTCACCCTCCAGCACTGCACCTCATTCATGACACTTTCGGGCCAAGATGGGGGTCGGGCCAAGGTCTCTTTGTGGACTGTCGTGCCATGAAGTTACGTTACTCGTATATACCATCCGTGTATTAATTGTTAAGGCACAGACTCGGAAATGGGAGGTCTGCGGTTCAAATCCCACTGGTAACTTGCAAATGCTGAAGAGTGTCTGAACTAGATTGCAAAGTTTCCACCCCAAAATTTATTTACCAATCATTTCATTTCTCACAAAAGCAGTGGCCCGCAAGTTTATTACTTCCACAATTCTAGTGCGTGGTGTTTTTCTAATGTGCACACGGAAACTCAATAACACACAGCTGCGCAATACAAGGTCACGGTGCTGACTTGTTTTTCTGTGCTCTGAAATTACAGTATTGAGCTGACGGTGATATCGTGTGGTTGAGTTATTACCAGTGCGTTTTATTATTTTGTCCTCTACTTAGTCACAAAGTGTATTATGGCTCAGCAGTTGTTTTCTACTGCACTGAGTGTATTTATTTACGATTTCGTATGTGTTAACACATTTTGTGAGAGGACTCTCAATAATGTACACAATTGCGAAGTTGACCCGCTCTGATATTTTTCACGGACGAGGCTTGGTTCCACCTTCATGGATGTGTGTGTACATAAAATAATCATTATTGGAGCTCTGAGAAACCTAATATTGTTCATGAAATGCCCTTTCATGGTGAAAAAGTGGTGTACGGTGCGCCATTAGCCGAGAAAAGGTTATAGGTATAATTTTTTTTTTTTTTTTTGTGAGTCAATATTACATACGTGAATACAATTTTGCCCTATTTTCTTTTTTAAAATTAACAGAGGGCGTGATTTTTCCCTTTTTTCAAGAAGACTGCAACAGCTCATACAGCCAGTCTTTCGACGAGAATAATTGAAAATGTATTTCAGGACAGAATTATTAGTAGAGATTTGTGGCCCCCTCGGACACCGACTAACCTCCTGCAATTTCTATTTCTGGGGTAACTAAAAGCATAAAGTGTACAAGACAAACCCACACACCCAGAAATATCTAAAACAAAATATCCTCCAGGAAATTGACAGCATTTCTTAACGTGAATTATGGCGAGTGAAGGATAGCTTGCTAAAGAGGTGTCAAAATGTGGCCAGTTGCAGCGACTCCTTTAATAACATTGGAAAGTAATGCCTTTAAAAGCAGTTTTAAAAATGTAGCATTGTTTCAATAGCGCCTCTCTATGATAGCGGCAGACGGCAACGAGCGCCGAGGGCGCGGACAGGCAAAACACCGCGCAACCGGTTGGGACGTTTTTGGATCACCTGCTATATATTATGTGAGTATTACAACTGCAGGGAGGTATATAAAATAATCTCTGCTTTGTTTCATACTACTTGTATATAATGCCTTTTAATGCTCAATATTCATATCTAATGTTTATGTATATACATGTAACTGAATTGTACATTTCCTTGACATATTCAATGTTCATAAATCCGAAGCTTCTATAGCTACTGATGAAATTATTGAATGCAATCCAATCCAACTAAACAAGCATTGTAGAAAAGCTTAAATGAACTCGATTTATCTTAGTCACTGTAATTTTCCCGATTTAATTTGAATGTTTTCCTAAATATCATCGACGTGTGCGTGAGTGTGGTGGCAAACATTGAAGATCTTCCCAATTACATTTAATTTTTCTTCTATTCTCAGTGATTCTTTAAATATGTTTACTGTTTTGATCTGAATCAGTAATTTCAACTTTGTTTAGAAGTTCATGAATTAGAGTTTTGAAGGAAGGCAAATGTGCAGGAAACTTCAAGATGAATTTCTCACGAACGCGATTATTACTATTAAAAATAACATTTACATACAGACATAAATTATTCGGCCTTCCCAGTTTCCCAGATTGGACTTCTGACGTTAATAACTAAGTGGTAACTGAAGGACAGAAAGTGTATGGTAAATGTGAAGTGCGGACCATGGCGAAACCAGGCACACATCGGCTCTGACTCAACATAGTGAAAGCGGTTAGGTTTAAACCGAAGACCCTGTAGCCATGTATTTGTCGTTCATGAACTATACGCCTGGTAGAAAAAAACAATATCTTTAAGGTTGTATTATCCACCCTATAGTCACCCTTCATAGTGTAGTGGTTATCAACCTAAAGTCGTGGGCTCAAACCCGGTGGAGGGCGATGGATTCTTTCGGGCGTAAAAGTTATTGGTATGGCTTCTTTCGGAAGGGAAGTAAAGTCGTTGGTGCCATGTAGTAAATTTACGGCACCTCAAATAACCTACACCTAATAAAGAGGCCTCCGAGTATAATAAGAGTTCCTTCTCGCGCAATATAGGATGGGACGCTGAGAACCATAACAGTTAAAGTGTTCATAGTTAATTAAAACTCAGCTTAAAAGTTATATCCTGCTTAGGTAGCTGTGATTTGGTTGTGCTTCAATACAATCCAGGAAAATATTCTAGCTTCAATGTACATACATGGTAGTATTTTGTAGCTGTAGGTAACGTTTATTGACATTTCTATATACTTAACATGGTCATATCTATTAGCTACGGAGCAACACCCAAACAAAGTTCTGTGTAGTTGTTTTGTTTGTAGCTTAACGTCCCTTAACCTGGTTGGTCCTATCGGAGGATGAATGAAATTGGTGAAATGGTACTCAATGATCCCGAAGTCTATGGAGCTTAAAAGTACTCGATATGCGTCTTCTCAAGATAAGGGAAAACCCCGTAAAAACCTTATCTATCAGAGAGTTCGAACTAGTGACCTCTTGAAATTGAGGCAGATATGGTACCCTCACACTACCGAGGCGCGCAGTTTTCTGTTTTGATGCTCAAATCTCCTTTAAAGACTTTAATAAGTTCAGTGTGAAGTAGCAGTGACCACAGAAGCTCATGATATGATAATGGATTTGATTTCCTTTCTTTAAGTACCTTACGCATTATTTGGTATATTAGGTTTAGGATATTTTCGCGGAGGAGGAACATCGTACACAGCGACGCCATTATGGACCTATTGTAGGTACGCACCACACCGGATGAAGGGATGGACGGAGGGTTTCAGGGCGCAGGCAGACAGGTCACAGAGACGCTCAGAGGTGCCTAATATTCCCAAGCTTAAATATCCTCGGACTATTGGAGATCAATCCCAGGAAGACAACGCAAAGACCATGACTCTCTGTTTCTCTCTCTCTTTCTCTGGTGTTCACGTGGAAAACTCTTTCCAAGGCGCAAGCAATTGCGCCATCCATCCGGCACCGCCGATGACGGTTCTGGATGGCTCAGTTCGTTAGGCGCTTGCCTTCTGATTTCAAGAGCGTGTGTTCAAACCTGGCTCGGATCGATTGTTTTTAATTATGATTAAAAGTGACAGTCCTACGTCAGTAGATTTACTGACATTTAAAGAGCTCTTGCGGGACGAAATTCTGGTACACTGGCGGTGATATGGTTCTGGCAATTAACAGCATTGTTAAAATAAAATTGTTGCATATTTTAAGCACCTGAGAGGACACCTCACCATGAAAGGGAAATGAGATGAAAAGGAGCACTAGAAATTTATTTTCTAAATTTTTACTTTCTGTAGCACGTATGTACAATTTGTATATGTATAGTAGGCAGAGAAGGTATTTTGTTCCACCCAAAAATCCTATGACAATATTTTCCGGAAATATATGTTTTGCGATCACTGAATCCATAAACAACATTTTGATAAAAAGGTGTGTGTGTGTGTGTGTGTGTGTGTGTGTGTGTGTGTGTGTGTGCGCGCGTGAGCAGTACAACTGAAAATCGAAGTGTCCGTTAAATATCAA
Organism: Hymenopus coronatus; assembly: GCA_030762935.1. NCBI lineage: Eukaryota > Metazoa > Arthropoda > Insecta > Mantodea > Hymenopodidae > Hymenopus > Hymenopus coronatus. The sequence goes on from CM060900.1 coordinate 40,509,654, forward strand.
ACTTGGCATTGCAGTTTAGCATCTCCTAAGGATGCGATACGAAGATTATCAAGAACATCCCCAAACTACCTTTTATATGGACATATTGTCGAACATTTTTTATTTTCTCAAAAATTGCTCCAACGGCTTTGAATAAAATCCGTATAATAAATATATTTATATGGCAAATAAAATGTATATTTTGAATATCCTGGGGATAGCTTCTGAAGTCCTGTTCATTCAGAATGACTTTTGCATAACTTGTAAACCGCAAGAGATTGGCAAGAAATGTAGATGTCGTCAAAACACATAATTTATGCTCAATATTTTATTGTTTTGAAGCTAACCATATACGAGATATTCCTTTTTATTGTTTTCAGTTTTAAAATAATTACAACTTTTTTCAAATAGAAAATCTTCCAATTTCTTTTGTTTTACTCCTGGCCATGCAAATAAATGATTTCGAATGATTACCGACAGCTTTGACTATCGCTTTAGCCAAGTATATTCCTTCCCTTAGATGTATAAGGAACTAATTAATAAGATCATTCTGCTAATGTTTATTTCGATTTGAATGAAGTATTTAGAAGAATAATCTTTTATAAGTAGATTATTTACAAAGCAGAGAGAGAAACTCATGTAAATGGAATATCTGATACTTTTCTCTGTAATAAGATATCTTGTCTCCCATCTAGTTGGCCCAGGTTCGATCCCAAGTGTCCGCAAGTGGGATTTGTGGTGGACTAAGAGGTGTCTGGGCGGGTTTTCTTCGGGTCCTCCGATTTCCGCAACACTCATTCCACCAATCTCTATAATCACCTTTCCTATCATCCATTTCACTGGCATTTCATATCATCCTCTTCCTCACGCTCATACCTAGCTATGAGCCAACCAGTCGTTCCAGGTTTTTCATTCTATGGTTTCGTGCCGTCTCCCTGAAAGGCTTCCGACCCCCAGGTAAACGCTTTTACGTCATAGGGGGGTTTCAGTCCTAAAAACGGAGAGGGTAAGCCGACTACAAAACTCCATGCCACGGTGGTGGCAGCGGTGGGTTTATCTCAGCTGTAGTATAATACTACTACGGTAAAATTTTACCCAAATTAGTTTTCTTAATAGAGTAAGTTTTACTGCATAATGCTTCAGTATCTCACATGGAGCGTTAACAGAAATGAAGCCCAGTGAATCATTAAATGAAACCACCTACTGGTCTATATGAGAGAAATCACTCTACAGTAACTAACGAAGTCTAATGTGAATGCTAGCAAGGTAATCAAGCCAGTTGATTCTACAAACTCGTCCCTTCACTGTGTTTACTTTAACCACAATCCATGACCACTTCTGTTAAACCTTCCCGTCCGGCATTTCCCATTCTGCAAAGTGGTTGTACGGTGCTGGTGTATTTCCTTGGAAATTTCCGCTTTATCTACCAAGGGAAATACGGATTTAATCCTTTCTGGCATATCTCGATCTGAATTCGGTCCATATATCAATGTCACCTTCACCGCAACACACTAGAACATTGTAAAGGTGACTCAAACTGCTCTTTTACACTCTTCAAGGCAAATCTCTTGATGCTATATGTGGTAGAAGCATTAATTCTGAACACTTTTCATTTTCTCTAGCACGTATGTACATAAAATCTACATAGTAGCTAGAAAAGGTATTGTATTTCATCTAAAAATTCCATGTCGAAATTTCACTGTAAATATACGTTTTGAGGTCCCCTAAATCTGTAGAAAGCAATTTTAGACAAACATCCTTGTGTGTGTTATATACTAAACTTAGTACTTATGTTTAGTATCTTCCAAGAATGCAGCAGGAAGCTTCTCAAGAAAAATCCCTCACCACAAACAAACCTTTAAAAACATTCTTTTGAGATTTTTTTAAAAAATGGCTCAGAATTTTATTAAAATACCTTATATTAAAGATATTTACCTTACAAATAGACTCTGGGAATAGACTCTTTAAGACCTCTTTCTTCTGGCTGAGTGCTAAAGAATTTTGATTAACGGTTAAACCATAAGAGATAGACAAAACCTTGCTAAACACAGAATGTAGATCTCGTTAAAACACATAATTTATGTCCTATACGTTTTTCTCGTAGAGTTCACCGTTTTCGAGATATTCCTTGCTATAGGTTTGAATTTTAGCTACTCAAGTTTTCTCAAACAGTGTCATGCAAAGCGAACCGAACCGCATTTGTTTCAAATAGGGATCAGTTTTTTTAAAAGATTTGAATGTCGCTTTCGTCTAATGTATCTCCTTATTTCTCTTCTACTTACAGTGAAGCAGGTAATAAGACCAACTCTGCTAATGTTTATCTCGATTATCATGATGTAGATAAAAATAATAATCTTTAGTAAGAATAGTTTGTATATGGAACAGATCTTATTTGTTTTATTAAATTAACTTTCAAAGTTGAATAAACTCCCATTCCAGATCATTCGTTTATCAAAATTATATTAGCATAGTTCGCGTTGTGCCTTTTGCTATAGCTGGAGTTAACTTGGCTCTTAATTGGTTTCTTTGGCCCAATTTTGAAAAGTATATTGTTTTATAAATATACATCTCTTTTTATTGAATGTTCTATTCAATGTGAATACTTGAATTATTACTCTGATGTTAAATAGATGTTCTAAACTTTTGTAATCTAGTAATTTTAAGGTTACATTTCAATGCCATGGAGAACACCATAATCTGGAAAATACCGTATTTCTCCCAATTTTGATTCACCGTGTTACACGAGAGCAATAATGTATTACATTTAATATTTGGTACATAATAAAATATAAAGTATATTTGGGAATTATACCTCTTATTTCATAGTGTATCCAAATGAAATAGAATAATTATTACCCTGATGTGATCGGGGTCCCAAAATTGTAGAAATGCGGTATTATCAAGATTATGGTGTTCATGCTGCTGAATTGTAATAATCCCCAAGTTAATAGATTTCTTCCAATATATATATGAGAGCAATAATTCTGATATTTATACAGGATAAAACATAAGATAAAATGTGCAGTTTTTGTTCATAGTTGGCTTACCTTACCCACATTTAGGACAGAGCCTCCCCCCTAGGACTTACTACTGAATGCCTAGGGGTCAGAAGCCTTTGGGGCGCAACGGCACAAACCACAGAATGAAGAACCTGGAAGGAGTTATCGGCCTGTAGCCAGACATGAGCATGAGGAAGTGGATGATATGAAATACAAGTGAAACGGATGACAGCAAAAGCGATGATGGAACAATTGGCGAAATGAGCGACGGGGAAAACCGGAGGACCCGGAGAAAACCCGCCCAGAAGTCGCTTCGTACACCACACATCCCACTTGCGGGCGCTTGGGATCGAACCCGGCCGCCTAGATGGGAGGCGAGCGATCTAACCACTCTGCCACGGCGCCGCCTGTGTATGTCGATAAAATTAATATTTTAAAGTAACCCATTAAGGGCAAAATTAGCTGAAGTTTACAGTAACAGACTCAATACTATGTTATATTAACACTTTCTTACTATAATATGTCAAGTAAGAGTGATTCTAACTGAGAGATAAACGTAATGTTCAAGTTATAAGCTTAATTTAACAAATAAACATAGAAAAAGGTGTTCATACTTGACGTCACTACTCTATTACACTAAACTACTGAAATACATCTGCCCATATAGACTCTCGCATAGTAATGGTCTCTTTCATGATGACGGAGAGGTGAAGAACCCAGCGAGACGCTTACTTTGTGAACTTCCATAGCATACTTATATACCTACTTTATTTTAACTGATATTCAATTATATACAAAGATTTTGTATCCATAAATAATTTAAATTTTATTTGAAAAATTAACAATTAAACACAATAAACCCATATTAACAAAACACAGCTCGGGCTTGGTGTGAATAAGAAGCACGATACAATGATGTCGCTATTGCAAAAGTAGCAAAATATCCCGGAAACATGTTCTAGAATGTGTTATCTTCCAAAAAAGATGTTGAACTTTAGAAGGAGTGGCTCAGGCGGTTTCAGAAGGTGCCCTTCAACATAAAAAACTAAAAGAAATTGTTTTATGTTACAAGAGAAATCGAGATGGTGCTCAAAAAGATTCCTGAATATTTATTTAACCGGTGTATAAGAAGACGTAACAAAAGAACTGTACAAACCGTTTTATATGCTAATTTACCTAAATTTATTTTCTGTTAAATCGTTTAGGAAAATTCAGTTTTTCAACGACCTAATTGAGCTCAAATTATAATATTAAAACGTATACCTACATTTGAGCACAGAGTGCTCAATGTAATACATGTATTTTCTATATGTTTTTACTACTTTGGTTTCGTGGAATAGAAGTTCCATTTCTCAAGAATGTGTCCCCTTAAAAGCAATATTCTGATGATAAGTAATCTTATTATCTTAGCTTACAGATAATTTCTATCAAATGCTCTCCGCCTTTATGTACTGTTATAAAACATACATAAAAGATAACTTAAAAATCAACCTCCGAATATCAGTATACCATCATGCCAAGAAACAACAGAATCTGTAAGAGAAAAACACTATTGTAAACGTAATACATAAAAGGTATTAGTAGTACAGGTACAGATATTTAATAAATCGTACCTTAATTTGTATCCATTTCGGTGTATCCAGTAGTTGTTTTTTCTCTCTTCCTCTTACAGTTTACCCAGAGACCAATTACACTGTTTACTATTTGCCGTAATTTGGTTGGTCTTCACTGCGTCGCGTAACTATCTGCGCTTGTCTGTACATACTATTCATTTTGCTTTCACATTTTTATACCTCAGCACGTGACTACTGGCCTAGGTAGAGTGGCATAACTGGCCTTGCAAAAAGCGTTCAAAGGCCGTTCCGATACAACATTTGTTATAGCAAGGCTTCCCACTCAAAGTTAGCCTTCCGACCCATGGTCTCTGGGAAAATAAACACGTATGTCATGTATATATCACACCTACTTTGAGGTACTAGCCAACCTGGAAACGTACTGCTTTTAATCAGTGAAGTTGTAAGTCCGCAAATGAATCAAATATTTATGTGTTCTTCATTACTGTACTCTTAATTATATATCCATAGCAGCGTGTATAATTTAAATATCATTTTAAAAATGGCATCTATAATCCATTTTACTGAGCGTGGTGACGCCGCAGTAATACATGCGACTCACATTCTGGCGACTGCCCCCTCATTCGTTGTTTCCAGGGGGTCGCACAACGAGTACTGGGGTGTTTTTCTCGTCTGACTCAATTTTCTTTATATCATTTCGTTTCATTTCATGTACCTCTCACTTTCGTGGTGCATTGTAATACGGGCAGATAGTGCAGATGCATGCATGCATCTGCACTATTTTTTGCCTTAAATTATATATTTTTCAGAAATATTTAGAGTTATAGGATATGAAAGATTGTGGGAAGACAAACATTTGCATATATATTTGATTAATTTTCCTATCTGCACCAGTGTGCTAGTAATCTAGCAGCTGAGCGCTCTTAAACTTCAATTCTCATCATCTAACTGCACCTCACTATTACTGAATTAAAATTTACAGCTATGCTGTCGGATTTTGTTTTACAAAATGTTACTTCTCAACGGTCTAGAACCACAGACTATAACCAGTTTCTAATTTATCTGCGCTACATGCATCTTGCCAGCATTACACAATTCTAGGTTTCCATATATTCAAACCACTTCCCTGCACACTGGGGTATCGTAATATCAAATGTTCCCACATAGTGCCTGTCACCCGTCATTATTGTCACCGACTGTAACTAATCTAATGCCATATTACATTATCGCATCAATCCAAGACCTACATCGCATTGCAGATTCATGCGCCGGAGAACCATCTACCAAAAAGTCGTTTACTGGATGCTATCTCTAGCTAGATATTTTATTGGCATATTCATTATTTCAATAGTTATGGCTGTTGTTAGTGGTATCTCTATTCCTTATTGTTACATTTTTAAGTAAGGGCACATTTCCAGGGTTCCGCATCGAAAGGTTTTGACCTCCCATTAGCATCCTAAAAGCTAGTCCTTTACATCAAGAGAACTTCCATTCGTATCATTTCAAAACTAAACAATGAATATTGTCAAGAGTGAGATAGTTATTCTGAAGTATAGTTAAGACAACAAAATAGTATAAGCCAAACAATACTGTAAGACATAACTCAACTGTTAAAATCCAGCAGGTTTCATCTCTCTACCTCAGGGAGGTGAAAGACATTCAAATAGAATTAAGTTGACGTAGTGAGAAATTGGATTTTCAGTGCAATACTTACATTTGTATGCGATATGTTTAATATATAAAACTTCTTTTGAATTTTATATAAGCTTCCATCTATACATTTCTTTAAACACTCGTTTGCTTAAATGCAACAGGTTTTTATAATGGTTTCATCAGATTAAAGTTTTTATAGTTGTTACTTTCAGATAACATATCTTTAATATGTATTAAACTCGAAGGTATCAAATGTAAATTTGGATTTAGGGGAAAACATTATTAATTATTATTATTATTGTTTAGAGTACAGTTTTAGAATAATCACTACTGTTTATATAATTTAAATGTTATATTTGTTTACCTTTAAAAACCTGTTAAGTTCCCTTTATGTTTAAATGCATGTTTATTATCAGGATTTTAGGCTAGAGAACCTTTCCCTCCTTGCTTTTTGGGGTGAACACCTCTCTGACCTTGCAGTTTAGTCATTCCGTCATATCTGTTTGCTCAAGTATCAGGGCCGCTAATGTGCTCGCTTGGAAGGTTAGCTGCCCTGATTGTCCGGAGCCAGCTAGTGGGCAGTTGAATTACAAATGTCTCACCTAGAACAGGGTAGCCAATAGAGGAGATTCAAGGCTTTTGTTTTTTTTATTTGATTTTCCTACAGCCCAAATGAGCTATTTAGTTAGCACCGTAACGCTGTAAAGTCCGTTTACTCCTAAAATGTGAAATTTGCGGCATGAAGGAGGTGAATGATATGCCTGAAAAATCATGTGATAGCCAACCGCTCAATTTTATTCAGAAGCCTCTTTATCAGGCTTGAGGTTCTTTTACGTACCGTAGGTCTACAGCACGGGACCAACGGCTTTTCATCCTTTCCGAAGGAAGCCATGATAAAAATTTTTTACACCTGAATAAATCCATCGTTCTCCGCCGGGTTTGAACCCGCGACCTTGTGTATAAGAATATAAGAAATTAGCATGTTAGCCACTATACCACGGAGGGTGACTTAGGTTTTATAGATGGGGATAAATATTTCTCATTCAAGTAGTCTTTCTATTGGTCTTCAAAGATCCTACGAGGTTTACAAGATCTCTAACATAAGAAAACTTGTTTGCCACTAACGGGGATCGAAACAGTGTTTCCTTGGAACACAAGTAGCACCTCAAAAACGAATAAAAGCTTATTGATGTAGAGGAGCAAAATGTTTATAAAACGTTCTTGGTTTCACCCAGCGGGGCACGCGCCTGGAATCACAACGTCATTACACGCAGCTGGTACTATAGGCCCTTAAAGTTTCCATCACATTTAAAATAGTCAATAAAATATATTTTTGACAATGTCCTTTGCTGAAGATTGGCTTGCAAGGAAAGCTGTTTCAAGAATCACCAGCTTCAATTTCAGCCATTGCCTCCTCAATCAGTTGTCTAATTCTCTCCTCCTCGGCCTCGTAAGCATATGCCATGATGCAGTTATAACACTTTTAAGTTACAAAAGAAGCCTCATTTAACACTCAACAAAGCCAATAATGCATATACGCGTGCACAAAATAATAAAGTGCAGCTAACAATAATCTGACATCAGTGCACGCGGCTGGTCTGTGATACGCCAGAACTGTTTGTGGTAAGCTAGTGTTCTCGTTAGAATACCAGGTACACCGTACAAAACGATTCCTATTACGTTCACTTAAAGGTACTGTGAAGGTAGCTTTTTGGAAGCAATTGTCAAATATTGTGTTAATGTGAAAATATTCTCCTGGTCTCATAGACCCCTATGTGCACTTCCGGTTTAAGAAAACCTATACTGCATTAATATCAACATTATTTTAATATTTCAATTAGTATTTATACAGTATTCATATATCCAGTTCTGTTATTCTGCTGCAAGGCTTTAATTTTCCTAATTTGCTATTGACCTTATAGTTTAAATGTGTACTGAAAAGTACATATAAATTCGTTTCTGTTTTGGAAGTGAGGTTATATGTTTTTGGTCCTATAAGCGTACATAAATTAAAAAGCCAATTCGCATTAGTAGAGGTAAAGTAATTATATAGATTAATTAATTTTTGGAGGAATTGACGTTAACTCAATCAACAGCTTGAATAGGAATTGATTTGTTGTATATCTCACAACACTCAAAGCGAAATAACAGGATCACAAGTGGCTGTGACAGTGTTAACTCCCTTTGTGAAAAAATGCTGCTTTATTGGTAATTCCTCCCATCAATAGGACTATAAAGTGATATTTAGGGGTGCAACTAGGAACCAAACATACACCTGCTTTTGTCATTTGTTATGTTGCTTAAAAATTAGCCGCGGATTCTTGCAACACCCACATAGTTACTATAATGACAGATCATTTCAAAAATAATAGAACCGCCAGCACCATCTTTAATCAATGTGACACTTCCTAAAAAAGTGACCCAATATATCAATGATTCTAATTGCTAATGCCATTGTAGACGTCATTCTGCTATTTCTTCCTAAAGAACGGTGCTTTTTTTCTATCAATTGGTAACGGTACGCCGTACGAATACCTTTTGCCACCCAGTCGCTCAGTTTTTTCTATAGGTTATACAATTATACTCTAAAATTAGAGTGATGAAGTTGTGAACTTTGGAAAATACACAAAATGTAATATATTTTATTGGAATTGATATAACTTGCTATACAGAGTAATAGTTATATTTTTGCCATGTATCAAAATTCTAACTTGCATGGTTTCTAAATAATACATTTAACTGTCTAAATATATGTTTTAATAAAACAAACATTTTGAACACTAATTCCATAAAAACTCTAGCTTTCCATTAAATTAATTTACAAATAGATCTATGATTTTATTCTTTATATCAACCTTAATTATTGAAGAATTTCTTACCTTTGCACTCTCCAAAATTCTAAGTTTTCAAAATTTAATAATTTATTTCTCAAAATCGGAGTATTATTACAGAAACCTATATAGGCATTATATTAAATGTACTTTTGAGAACAAAACTTTAGAAATAAATTAGTAAAGAATTATATCATGTGTAGCACTTTGATTATGGAAAAATGTTGAAAAATGTTTGAGAAAATGAGGTTTAAAGTTGGGGCTGTCTATTAATAAGCATGCGCCTGACAAGATGTAGCTTCAGCTAATTGGTAGTTAGTGCACCAAAGAAGAAAAACGATTTCATCCGTAAAGTTTAGAATTTATATTATTTTATTATAAAAACAATTTTTAATTTTTCAAACTTATGGTCAGATTTCACCTTAACTACAAAGGTTTCCAGTGCATTCAGCATGTTACTGATACCATGAAAAATGTGCGGCAGTAAAAGTGGCACTAGTTTAACTTAATTTTATGTATAATTGGCCTTACAGTGTTGACTAGACCGTTCAATGCATTTGTTTCGATAGTAAATTGTCATATGTTATCTAGCTTTAAGATTCTTCGTGCTTACATTTTTTTTTTTTTTTTTGCTTCGAAAACAAAATGAAGCTATGAAACCTTGTCTCCCAAGCTCTCTGGATGCAGTGGCATGACCGAAAATTTGGTAATAACATCAAACTTTCAGATAGTCTCTAAAGTATGCCAAAACTTTGAAGCGCTTATACTTTAGTTTCGCAATGCAAAAGATGATTCATCTAGTACAGAATGCGAGCATGGCACTTACGAAGGCCTCTTGAAGGAAACCAGATCAGTTCTTAATTTGGAACTTGCGGCTTGCGCTCTCTAGAATTTTCAGGGCTAATTTTGGAGCGATACAAGACTGACAAAAAGTAAAATATATCAATGTGATATAAGATTGCATTCAAACCCCAAGCCCATATTAGGATAAATCAATCCAAAGTGAAACAGGTCTGAACTTTCAAGGAATATATCTTCATAAAAATTCCAGTAACCATAATAGTCTAATACATCCATCTGTGTTTTACGAGAAGCTGGTAGATGAGTTAAAGAACAGATTGCTTAAGAAACAAGATGCTTATATCAATGAATATACCAATATGCTTGAACGCAGTTAGTTAATGGCCAGAGTTATAAGAAAGTCAGATTACTTTTGGTGAGAAAGATACTGGGAAAATGGCTATGAGAATATGTATCTCTAAAATGGGAAATGTGTAAAAAGTTTTTTCCTGGGAATTATGCATTAATACAATCGCATTCTCACTTAGTACATATGAAATGGAATTTTCACAGATGAACTATGTTGTGCGGCCTTCAAAATGATCCTTGCTCACCAAACAATAACAATTATTCTCCTTGATGTTGGATCATTTCTATTAAAGTTCGATCCAAACAAATACTCATGTCATGTTTGTTTCGTGGCCTAAGATATCAACATCAGTCGCAGATCGAAAGAATCACAGAATGACTGCCAAGAAATGACCAACATGTGAAGTTGACTTTTGTGCCGGGACATTTATTCCTAGATAAAAGTACTACTGTGTCGACATTAGAATGAATTGCCATAAGTAATCTATAACTATGCAGTTATTACTCATGCTATTGTTTTTTGTTTTGCTTAGTCTTCTATTTTATTAGCTGCTAAAGTGGCCTACCATGTTGCTGGCACAACCGTTAGATTTTTACATGCATTTTCTGTGAAGTAAGCATTTTTTACTGAATACCATTCTGAACACCTTTCTTAAAAAGTATGTTGCTCTTTGACTCTAGAGAGCAACAGTACATTACTCTCTTGCTTTGTACAAATTGATGTTAAGTTCCGATCTTCTCGATAGGCATGTAAGCTACTTATTGGCGTTCTGGCATTGTCTCTTAAGTTTGCTATTTTCCTTATTGAGTATAACACGGACATTTTAAGTTTAAGTTATTTTAAGTCACACATGAGGTCTAAGTTCAAGCACCAGTAAAAAACATAAAACATAAACAGAACAATATTTTTATCAGCGTTTTTTACATATTTTACCAGCGTGTTTTTACATATTTTTTTATCCATGTGAGTGATTACATAGGCGCAGTTGTGAGTGCGAATGCATGTATGGACGATATTAGAGCGTTATTTCTTTTATTTGCCTATTGTTCTCTTGTAGCGCGCGCCTGTTTGTATGTGTGTGTGTGCCTGTGTATTTCCAATGCTATGAAAATATTTAAACAGGCGTGGTAATATTTTAAATTAAGATATTTTTAGAGAGCATGTACGATCACCAGACCCATGTGACTCTGCGGCGCAATTATTGTATTATTATTATTATTATTATTATTATTATAAACTTAACAAATAGTGCCACCACTACCACTACTACTCCGCTATTGAGCTGAATTTTTAGATTTATGCTGATAAAACGAACACCATCATCAGAACCAACACTTCGTTGATTGTCACTCAAAGAATAATTTTGATGACAATTCGACAGATAATTGGTGTCAGTTTATCGCCTGTTTTTGTATTAGCATAGAATTGGCATCACAGAAAAAACCTAATTGGTTTCAAAACTTAGCGTTTTCTTGTAATATCTTTAGCACTTCCTCCACATCATATTCGTTGTTTACGTCATATCTAGTGTTTTGATTCCCTAAAAACATAAGACAAAATAAATAAGTTGATTTAACTCTCGGAGATCTCTTAGATCACTTTCAGTTTATAATTCTAGTACTAAACCACTTATAGATGGTAACTAAACCCTTCTTATTTTACAAAAAAAAAAAAAAAAAAAAAAAAAAAAAAACAATGAACATTTAAACAATTATAAGGGCTATAATGAGAAGAATATAAAAAAATACGTAAAGGTTGGTTGTTTTTTCGCTGCGATCTGCCAGGTCAAAATACTGCTGCAAAATATGCCTTAACAATTGCAGCATTTTGCATTAGGGTTGATTTGATTAGTATGAAGAGGGGGAGAGTGAATATAAAACTTATAATGCCGGTCATATATTATTTAAAATGTCCCTTTGCGATCTGTCCGATATCACAACCATTACCGAGGTAACTTACGGTCGAACTAAAAGCAAAATGAAGTAATGGACAAAGATTTGCTTGGACTAGACAGGGATCATGGTGTGCGATCAATTGTGTCAACGAGAAGGCATAGGAATCTGTCACTCAAGTAGGCTATGACTCTGAACGCTCGTATCGATCCATAAAATGGCAGATGACCTAATGCCATAAACATGAAATCTGCTAAACCAGACGAAATTATGCAAGCAGCGAAGAGAGCAAAATTAAACTGCTACACTGCCTCCGTTGTACACAATGTTTTCATTCTGTACGAGTAAGTCATCATGTTGTCAGCACTGATGCTAAGCAAGGCAACAACTGAATATCACAGAGCACTAAGCATGAACTCTGTGAAATAGGTAATATGTCTATAAATATTGAGAACTATTTAAAAATAGTGTATCACATAGGTGTTAAAATGGTATTATATTGTTCGTAGCAATACGAAATTCCGACAAAACAATTTGTGCATGTTTTTGTTATATATTAAGTTATATTAAGTGCAAATTTCGCGCACAAGATAGGAATTTGCTCTGAAGCTTTCGTTTTATCCTTTAAGCGCAAAAAGAATGGGGTAGAATATAAATTCGTGACGCATACGATGTTGCGTCGGTTAAAACAGATAAAATGGGAAAATCAAGCTTCATGAAAGACAGCCTAAAGCGCGCTTAAAAACGAGGCGTGTTAAAAAAGGAAACTGCGATAACTGCATTTACACATTGAATAGTACACCGTATTTGAAGGGAAATCTTCCGCCGAGCTCGTATACAGTAAATCAGCACCTTACAAATATAAAGCACTGCAACAGTGTACGTGTTTAAACGTTAATTGTTCCAATTATCTACATACTTAAAAGGAAACTGGATGACATTGTGCTGGGGACCTCACCACAACGTATTACCTCACCCTTGCCACCTGTTATTCCCCGGTCTATATCCTCTCCGCACCTACCTATCTCCGCTTTGTTCTCATTCACAACCTTTAAACAAGCTTAATGATGCCTTCCTATCTGCTTAATAAGCCCAGCTCTGGCGTCCATTTGCAAATATAGAACCCCGATTACACGGTACGCTTCACTTCCTCATTACGTATTTACATATATGATTAGACTTGTTTGTACGAGTTATGTTGCTGCACTTCGTTCTGCAATGGAAGAGGTCACTGAGTCAAGCGTGTGTGTACAGATTTTATCTTCAATGACGCGCCTCGTAGTTGCCGGATCTGAATCGTAACATTCATCGGAGTGAATAGCTTCGTTTAAAGTAGCCTACGTGCTTTCCGTAGAAATCATCTGCAATTGTTGTCTGACGTGGTGGGAATAACTTTATATTAAAATGTCTGTTTCTTGTGTACAGACATCATTATGTACACTACTGAAGTCTTATCTGTTCAATGCTAAGTCTTCTAAATTCATAACCCATTTTTCAGCAATTATTTGAGACATGAGAAACATTGCTATAGGATGTACTTACATGTATTTTAATATCAGAATCTACCTTTATCCAATTTATCTACTTATTGAAACAGATAAGGTTACTTTCTTAATTGTATCATCTTTATTTAAAATGCGTGCATGTATGCATAATTATTGAGAGAATTTTACGTCATTAAAATTGAACAGTTTCTGAGAAAGCGATTCACGTATACCAGAAAATGTCATTTACTGGAAAAACTGATCCAATAATGGAGAAAACAAACCCGACTTATAAGGCTGTTGGTGTCTAAGTGAAGATATTTTTATTACTGATTTAGGGTAGTGCAACGAATAAACTACATAAATATTTGCTCAATCTGCAGGCTAATTTTAGTTGTCAAGAACAGAATGTTTTCAGGGTCTTATACTTCCATGTAGGCGTGGCACACCCAAGTATACAGCGTCCTTATTTTCCCCGAGAGCCAGAGGCGGGATGCTGGGAGGCGTAAAGCAGAGGAGGCTGACCTCGTGTAACAAACAGTAAGGTTACTTGCACGAAACTGAATAACAAATAATCCACGGTTCTTACGTGCCTAAATATTCAGTGTTTGTATTATCTGAAACATATCTTGATACAGACAGAAATGAGAATGGAAGTTCAAATATGATTGAAGATTTAATACTTATACTTATATTGGAAAGATCAAAAGAATATTAACAAACATGAGCCGGGAAGTTGAATTCAGTAGTAAAATTAAATTCTCTCTAGATCTAGCAAACAAAATAAAATTGAATTAGACTATAGAGGCATACATACTTCGCTTAGGAGGAAAGAGAAAAATGGAGTGGTTTAATCTGGGCGATTGGAGGGCACAGAAAACGACATTTCTGATAGCAGAATCAGTCTCGTAATTTGTATAAAGACTGAGCGCATATTTTCGCGAAATTTGCACAGTGGGAGAAACAAAGAGACCAATTTAACTCAAAGAACAATATTTAAGTTCTCCTAAAATAAGATTGGCATAGTGAGATCTACTGGTAATGGGAACTGTCAAAAATGGGCAATTTACTGGCTAAAGTGCGTGAAGCCATCATATTTGTTCAGTTAGCCAGAATGATTCATCTGTCTTTTGTTCTTCATTTTTACCTTACTTTTCTCTTCTTCATTTCATCACCTTTAACGTGTATGTAAAATATGCATGCACAATCAGCGAACCATGCTGTAAGTATTTGTGAAATACCTTTAATAATTTGACACCAAAAATATCTGTCTGTCTGTCTCTCTCTGTCAGTGTGTTTACCTATAGTTCCAATAGTTTTTAACGTGTAAATAATTTCGAATGCTTTCTGTTAGGCTAATAACCGCTGGCTAGGCCAGCATCCTATATTGAAGTGTGAAAGCAAAACGGATAATCTATACTGGCAGGCGCTTTTTATTTCACGACACAATTAAAACCGCACAGAAAACAGGTAGAAGAGAATAAGAAACATAACACACTGAGTATGGAACATATTGAGGTATCAATCATGAAAATATCTGTAGCATACCTCTAAGATCTCTATACTGATTTTTTAACTCCACGATGGTTCAGTAGGTTGTTTTTTGTTGTTTTTTTCGGTATAGTCCTATATCTCACATCTGCATTTTAATATTTGAGTATGCTTTTATTTTGAAATCAGTGAAATATAAACGAAGCAAAACTATCTTCGATTTAATTTTAAAAAGTCAACAGACTATAGTCGCGACTGGCTAGGATGAAGGGTATGATATTCTTTTGTGTTTCATGCCTCTTAAAGAGTTACGCGGAGGTGTGAAAGTTGTGCCATTAAATACGCAGCAACTTACGCTTTGCCTCCTGGAGAACACGGAATGCACTTACCTTCTTCAATAAAGTAGCATCATGCTTAACATATTTCAGGATAAGTATGACCCCGTATTTCAGAGGATGTCCTATTCTAAGATTTGAACATCCTATCCATTCTCGTGATTTAAATGGAACAAACTTAATACTGCTGATGCATGCATTTTTACTTTCTCTACTACCTATAGTAACCAGGGGCATCATCCTTTTATTTCATACTTAAATTCCATGTCGATATTTCATCAAAATATATATTTTAGAGCAACTCTGAACTCAAAAAAGCTCATTTTTACTTTGGCTACACGTACTATGTACATAGTGTATAGTAATGTATTCCACCCAATTCTTTACCGGATTTCACCGGAGATACACGTTTTAGGGTCCTATGTATAAAAAAATTTAGAAAAAGGTCCATGTGTATGTGTGTACGTATGTCTGTGAACACAATAACTCAAAAACGAAACGTCGCTAAAATACCAAACATGGTTATCTGGTTTAGTAGCTTCTAGGGACGCGACATGAAGCAAAATGGAAAAAAATCGAAAATTTTAATTTTCTCACAAATTTCTGTAATGATTTTGATTAAAATACCATACATTAAAAATATTTGCATGACAAATAAAACTTACATCTTGAATTTTCTTGGAATACCTTCTGAAGGTCTGTTTATTTTGGATGAGTTTTGCTGAATTGTGCGTAAACCGTAAGAGATAGACAACAGCATACTACGTAAAAAAATTAGACCTCGTTAAAACACACACTTTATGTAATATACGACTTTTTCGTAGAATTGACCATTTCTGAGATATTGCTTGTTATTTGTTTGAGATTTAAAATACCTTTCTCACACAGAAATTTGTAAACTCTTATCCATGCAAAGAAACGGTTTTCAGCCACATGGCGACCATTTTTTAAAATATTTGACAATCGTTGTAGTCTAGCGTGTTCCCTTCTTCTTAAAAAGAAACAAGTAATTAAGGCAATTTATGGTAATGTTCATTTCGATTATCATTAATTACGTAGCAGTTTAACACTAATTTGTTGAAGCAATGTAGAGAAAGTCATTTGAATGGAACACAGCGGAGTTTTATAAAAACGTCCGCAAGTGTATCTGTGAATAGTTAACCCAGAAACAAAAAGTCGGTTGAATATCCAACTTTTTTTTTTAATTAAATACACCATCTTCTAAGGATACGGCAGGTGTTCAAGAATACTTTCATCCCATACTAATCATTTATACGAAAACATTTTTTTAATTATATTCTAAATAAATGGCTATAGATTTTAAATAAATTGCCACATATTTAAGATATCTTTATGTCAAATGAAATGTGCATCTTGAATTTACCGTAATGGCCTCTGAAGTCCGCTTCAATTTTAGTATAGATGGTAAACTGTAAGAGATTGACAAGGTCTTACTGAATAAAAATGTATAATATATCTTTAAGGCACACGATGTAGTGTGTTTTCTTTTTTTTACAACATTATTTATTTCCGATATATTCGTTTATATTATTTTGATTTAATATTACTCGAGTCCTTTTAAATGATGAGTCGTTAGTCGGTTTTTTCCCCCTGATTATTGAAAGGCAGAATGGGATTTTAAAAGCTTCACATAGTGACCAGCTCTCAAAGCATTTGAGTATCGCTTAAACCAGGCTTGATACCGTTTTTCTATTATACCAACAAGGAAATATGTAATAAAGCTGTTTCTACAATGTTTATCTCGGTTACAGCAGACAAATAAATAATATTCTGAAGAAATAGCTTGTTGAGGAATGGGAAGACAAAATAATGTGAATATAACATTTAAGTCTTGTATATGCTTTTAGTAATATTATATCTAACTTTTATTGCATATCAATGGGCATTTCTTAGTGATATCAGCCATTTACACTTTCCATGGAAGGCAATGGGAAGATTCAAAGGCTTTATATTAGCAAGTTCCAAATGCCTTTGTCTAAGAGTGTATCAAAGATGTTACAATCAGCTCCATATATTTCATGATAAAATGACATTTCAAATTAAACTAAATGTTTTCCACATTGAAATGAATACCCAACTGTCCTGTACCTCACTTGTGCTGATATCCATTCGTGTCTTAAAGCAGCTTCAGAACTAGAGTTAAAATTGGCCATTGGGGAAGCGGATGAGCAATCTTTGTTTTACCCCTCTTGCTTATCAGCGTAGACAGTGAGCAGGTCGCGCTCATTGAGAGACCCAGTACCTCTTTGACACTTTTAAACTTGAAATAGCTCCGACAACTTCTGCAACACTTAACACACGAAGGGATATCTGTACAGGTCATGTAACTACTGTACAACGTAAAATGCTCATAAAATGAACACCACTTTGCTACCGGTAATTAAAATGTGCATTATTTGTATGATGTCTTTAGAAAGTTGGAAAGATAGGAAAGGGCTCCAAAAACGATAAAAGTTCGGAATTGGTGTGGTAGAATGAGAGGCGCAAAAATTGAGGAGAGAGACAGACGGGATGAAACTAGACTAAAAATTCTCAAAGTGGTGGACTCTGATTATGCAAAGTACAGTCAGTTGCAAAGAAACGTGCTGCTATTTTCTTGTTTCATATATAGTTATTTATTTATTTTTGTAGAATCCACTTTTCAGTAGCCCTCTGTATCAACCCGAGTGTGCTGATCTCTTATTGGATTGAGAAGTGAGCAGCGAAAGGGGTGACAAGCGGAAGTGTTATGTCCGAGTGGCTGGAAGACACTCGCTACACGTCTGCGTTTCTAAATGGTTTCTACTCAAATATCAGGTACTGAAACTTAAACCAAGGGTTGGTTTCCGGTTCAGGAGCGAAGAAAATGACGAAGGGGCAAGATATTCATTATGTGGAGTAGGTAAAATACATCACCCTGTTTATTATAAATGCAATTTAAAAGGAACAAACAACATAGATAGCAAAAATTGTAGCCTTTAATGTTCAAAAGTATAATGTAGCGTGGTTACATGAAAAATGTCCAACAACAGCGTCAAACTAATGGAAAAATACAAACTTGAGAAGTTTTATACCACAAAAAAGTAAAACTGGGTGCTAAGCAACGAAGCTATATTAAAAAAAAAAACCATGTAAAACAAAAAAGTACTACAAAACCAGGAAACAGTATTTTTAGTTTAGTTGAAAAGAGTTAGCAATATTCTTTACATTTATTTTTTGTAAAACATTGAACATAAAATTTAAGATAATATTAATTGCGATTTAACAATTATGAAGTGGTAGAATCAGAATAAAATTTTAATGAAATGCTCAGGATTTTAAACACCAACTTCAGCTTCCCGTGCTCCTTATTTATCATGGTGCTCAAGTTTTCCAGGTAAAATCTTCAGCAACATACTCGACGGAGGCTAACAGAATTTTTTCATTCTAATGCTACCACCCTAGGTTACAGAAGAACAGCTTATAAAATGAACTCGCTATGTTTTCTCAACGTATCCAGTACTGCTTATTCTGCATGTTTGCAATCGCGAAAGAAAGTTATGCCAATCAACTTGGGTTGCTCAAATCAGGTGGAGCCGGTAATGTTGGATGAGTTACTTTACTAATTCCAAAATTTGATACACAACTCATTATGCCGGCACTATTTCATCCTAGTTTGCATATTTTCTTCAGAGAATAAGCGAGAAATATTCCTGAATGCACTAATAAAGAATCTCTAAGTTCACTAACGTCATTATTTACAGAAGACATGGAAAACTATTTAGAATGAAAACCAATTTATTATTTTTGCTTTATTGAATGTTGTCATTTGTTTGTATACCACTGTTTTAGAAACGTAAAAAAAAAAAAAAAAATCTGAACTCAAACTGGACTTATTCTTGAAAAGCGCACTTGTTCCTTTAATTGTATCCTCCATTCTCTTTGCACTGATGAGCACTTTACGCAGTGAATATGCACGTTTTAAATTTACCTTATAGGTTATGTCAAAGGTAGAAATGCTTCTTATTTAGGCCATCAATGAATTTAACAATTAATTTTTAACAGCGCATTCATGCCGTTTCAGTGTAGACTGCTTCATCTAACCCTAAACTTGCCAATCTAGCATAGTTTTCATGAAAAAGCTGAATAATGACATTTCTGCAGTGACATTCAATTAACGTCTTCAATTATTTCGATTATTTAAACTAGCCTTGTGTTTCAGAGCACACGCAATTGACATAACTATCGCTTGGTTCTGATTCTGCTTCTATTATCTCTGCAAGTTTGTTATATTTCTCCTTTCCTAAATAACATTTCTTCTACAACTTACGCTTTTTGGACATTCTCGTTAAAAAAAAAATGTGTTATAGCAATACCTGATATCAGTTTCAAGAAAATTACGTCTAATGCATTAGAAGATAAATCATTCATCTCACACTAATACCAACATAACTTTCTACGCTGCGATTTTATGCACCTATGGTTTCTTCTTCCAAGGAATTCCAAGCGGGGCACCGAAAGCGCCCAATAAACATTTCAATTACTATTTACTATGGATATAAATTTATTTTAAATAACTAATATGGAGGAGTTAAGTGTATAAGTGTGTATATTTGTATTGGTATTTGAGCAGAGTTTAATGAATTATCAACGCTTACTTTATTTTCAGACTAATTTTAGTTATTAAGAGTAGTATGGTTTCAGGTTGGTTAGTACGTCCAAGTGGGAGTAGCAGAAGATATATTTTATGTTCTCCAATCTGTGAGTCGAGTGGGAAGGGTGGAGGACACCGTATGCTTCATGTTAACGAATATCGAAGTCAATTGCATCAAATGACAAATGGCGGAATCAGTCACTGTTCTAACGTGCCCAATCATAATCATCATCATCATCAGCAGCAGCAGCAGCAACAACAACAACAGCAGTAGTATTATTATTATTATTATAATGTGCTTATCCGGTAAATCAACACAACCATTGGCCGGGAATATTTCAATGTCCTTTCGGCTTTATCGTCATCTTCTACTGCCCCCTGGAAAATCGGTGGCTTGCCAACCCTTCTTCCGCGGTAGTCAAGGAAAACTACACGGCTGTAACGTAGAAGCCTCGCATTCGGCATAACGCGGGTTGAATTCCCGTAAATCGTCAATCTGTTCTAGGGTATTTTGTAGTTTTCCTTGCTTGGTAGGCGCATGCTGGAATGGTTTCTCATCTATCACGATTTCCTTTGCACAATGTTTATGTGTGTATTTATTCTCTGCAATTGATACTGCCCGGTAGCAGAGTGTACAAAATTCGCTTACAGTAATAATCTTACAGTTAATAATAGAAATATACATTAATAAACTTAACATACTATATACACATGTGTTTTATTTATTATTCAGTATAGCTTTAATTATGTCAATTACCAGAATGTTTATAAAGAGTTACTATGAAGCCTCAACGTTAACAGTAATAGAACAGTTTTTGAGATCCATAATTACTTCACACACAATATTTACTTAAATTAATCTTCTAACATTTACTCTCTTTAAATTAACCCTTAATTTCTTTAAGGTCAGAGGGCAGAACTGAAAGGCTGCTACAGGAAATTTATTACATTCTTCAATGGTCCTATTAACAAAATATTTTTTTCTACGTCGGTTATTTTCCTTCTACACTTAATTTTTACACAATAATGTTTCGTCCGTGTATGCCGGGTTTTCTATTGTCCACCCGTGAATTTAAACAAGTGTAAGATTTAATCATTGCGCCTAACCTTTGTCCTTTACGCCTAACTTTTAGGACTTCCACGCGTCCTTGTGGGCCTGCCAGCCTGCAACCTATAGTCTCCTGTGGTTCCTTTACTTCATTTCTTCCTCCTGGGAGGATAATTCACAAAGTATCTTACGTACGTCACATTGCATGAAATGTTTCCATCCATTCAATATCCTATAGTTTCACTAGTACGAAGGTGCAAAACATGGCGTCTGTAAACATCTGACACAAATTTGATAATACGCATATCTCATATTGAAATTTGATGATACACTGCATTATGGGGATGCAGACATTTATACGTATAGAATTTTAAAGCCACATTTTAGGTAATGGGATTATTTTAACAAGTTGAGATGATATATGCGAATAATCATATGGTATGCGTTATTTCAAAACACAGTATATAATTTGTTTATAAGTATTGTTGGTATTGAACAAGAGTCAAGTCCGGTTATAATAAAAGCTTTAATGAATCACTGTTTACGAAGGAGAAAATGCAAACCGCTTAAAACAAAGTCACCTGCATTTTAATTTCTTAGCAACAAGTGAAAAAGTGTGCAGAGTGACCTCTTGTGGTTCTGTGTAAACTATGTTGCTGATTATTACATTTTGCTTTGCTTTATCACTGCCGGATGTTTTTGTAGCTCGGCGAAACCTCAATCAAGAGCATTTAATCAACATCGTGCTGTCACAAATAAATAGCAATCCATCTAATGCAAAAAGGACGTGAAGGGACTTCAGTGAAACTCCCAGAGTGAATTTAGTTTCACAAAATAAACAGAGCAGTAAATGCTGTTAATTTATTCCAGCGAGGATTCTCTAGGTCAACATAGTCCATTTTGTACTGCCCCGTGTTTCGTTCTATTTTTCAGGACTTTTTCATGAACGAGCTAAGTGGTACATTGGTTGCGGTGTCAAAAAGTAATTTAGTAATTAGAAGTTAGTGGTTATCTTAGATAATGACTCTTTTACAAAACAAACTAAGAGTTTCCTTCCATCTGAGAATATTTAATTTCTTGAGATAGTTTCACTTGAGGATTCGAAGTTTCTCTAATATACGCGGTTGCCTTTCAAGAGAAATAAGGACAGAATTTAGTCCATTAGCGACAAAGCCACGTTCATTTTTTAAATCAGTCTACATACTAGCAATGCGTTTAGCTCAATGTACAGGGTATGCCGAGTTTTAATTCCGAATATATGGCAATTGAATTTCTTAGGACCAAAATTTTTATAACTAAATAACATATTAACTTTCACTTGAGCTTGATTTCACCAATGAGTCATTGCCGCAAGGGGGCTAAATAGCGCATCATTTTAAAATCCCAAATTGGAGAGGGCACCATTACACAGAGGTCTTCAAACAGAAACAATTTCTATGAAACGTTTTCATTAATTTGTACTACTGTTTCAGGCATGGATCGGCCCGGTATGAATCAAACCTGAGTTTGAATCAGACATGATAATAATAAAACTATTTCCTGCATAAATCCCTGACTTATAGCTTTTCGGGAAAACAAATTTATACAGATCTCATTTCCCAATTGTATTACTCTCTGACTTGTGGGATATTTTCAAATTATATATATGGAACGCTAAGCACACTGAAGTTTCCTTTTAAAATCAGTTTTGCAAACAAACAAGAAACTTGAATTTCGAAGTTCTTTTTTTAAATCAGCGATTCATTTGTGAAAACCATCACTATTTTTAGTAGAAAAAATTTATTTTAAATCACCTATGAGCACGTATGACTGAAATTTCATGAAAATATCACAAAAGTAGTCTTTTCTAATTGTAATTCCATAAAATAACTTAAAGATTCCTGAATATAAAAAAGATGTATTTGAATACCAGGCGCCACTTGTAAAGTCAAATCATTAGTGTTTCCTGGACTTGGCAAGAAAAACTGAAGAAAACCAGCAATGCAAGAACAAAAGGACAGAAAAAATCTGATGTGTACCATTCACAGGACTTTCTCCATATCCCTGCAACAAATAATTCTTAAAAAGCTTATACTTCTATTTACTTTATGCTAATCAGAAAAAAATAGCAGAAATAGGTTAATTACTCCCTTCCTTGTAAGTAGAAGCGAAATAAAGGACAACCGAGGTTAAAGTGATAGTCAAAAGCTAGTTGCTATGTCAATGAAGTTCCTTTGTTTATATGGATAGGAGTTGACAAGTTCCTGTATGAGAAAAGTATACGTTTTTCATAGCAGAAACCAAAAATAAGGAATGTCACAAAAACGACGAATTCCACGAAAAAAATGTATATAACATAAATTGTGTGTTTTAATGTGCTCTACATTTTTTGTGTAGTAAGTTTTTGTCCATCTCTTACAGTTTAGCAGCTATTCAGAATTTAGTAAAATTCATCCAGAATAAACTACTCTTCAGAGGCTATTCCCAGAAAATTCAAGATATACATTTTATTTGTCAGGTAAATATGTTCCATATACGAAATTTTAATCAACGTAAGAGCCATTTTTGAGAAAATCAAAATTTTCGAAAAAAGTACCAAGTAAAGGGTAGTTTGGAGTGGGGGGATTTTTCTCAAGATCTTCGTGTCGCATCCCTGGAAGATACTAAACTTAAATACCAAGTTTGGTATTTTACCGACTTTTTGTTTTTGAGTTATCGTGTTCACACGGACACACACACACACACACACACACACAGACACACACACACACGGACCTTTTTGTGAAAATGCTTTTTTTTTTGGATATTGGGGACCCTAAAACATATATTTCCGGTGATATCTCGGTATCGAATTTTTGGGTGGAGTGCAATACTTTCTCTATACACTATGTACTTAGTGCGTATGGAGAAAGTAAAAACAGCAGCATAGGAAAGGAAAAGGAAAGCTAGGTCCAACCTAGCAACATACAACATTTAAGTGTGAGGCATCCAAAAAATCTTTCCTAGTTTTCCCACAATTGATATTTTCAGCATTTTACTCCCCGTAGAATGCTCCTTATAGAGCAGTTTTGTTACACAAATAACATTTTCTGCACATGTTCACAGAGTGACAAGGAATAATAATTGCTCTAGGTTTTACTGTCGGATGCATTTAAGCATATTTTTTCAATTCTCAAACACAAACATTATATTTTAATGACAAAAAAAGAAGATTCATAGCTTTGGTGCCTAAACCAAAGAATACAAAGAGAAACCTAAGGCAGTTTTAAAAAGTAGATATATTTTGAACCTAGAATTAAAGTATTATACCATAAGTTTAATGCTTTTGTCAAAAAGGAGGTTTTTTTGTGACGTGACAAAAACATATTTATATATTTGACCATAACTTCCTAACCATTAGAGCAACATTGATGAAAGTTGCACGGTAACTTATTTTCCTTCCATTACACATGTGATATAAACTTCAAAAGGTTAGTTTGGATTCTCAAATTTTCAGTCATACGTTTCCTTAACTGTTATATTTATTTCATTAGTCGCAAAAATAAAGAAAACAAAACATTCGATTATCACGGTGTTGTGAAAGGCTCTCTCAGCATTTATACATATCTGAAACTTTAATTTTCTGTTAATAACATTTCACAGACTGTCCTTGTCATCGGTATCTCAGGGCTCTAATGCGCTGTTTCTCTTTTGCTTTTCTCCTTAAAACTGTGGCATTATTAGAAAATATTCTTATGAAAGTTATTTGGTAGCTCATTTGACCCTTACGACGATTTGATGTTTAAAAATTATTGGCTACTGACCCATCTTCCTGATTCATGAAATCAAACTCAGTGCAGATTAACATATTCTATAAGCATTTTTTTTTGTCTTAAGAGCTTAATGTCATAGATTCCAAAATAAAGGACTTAGAGTGCTCGGAACCACCGGTATAGAATGACAAGTAATTTTCGTACCTTAAGGTTTATTCGGTGTCTTTTCCTCTACATATAAGTATATTTCAGGCAACTAACAATTAAGATCGTGTTCACAATACAAGAAACTTCATTGTAAGAAGCCCTACAGTAACATGGCGTTTCATATTCTCTTAGTTTAGGACATTGAGCACACAAATAGTGATACGCAAAATCTATTTAAGTGTATTAAATAAATTTATCTTCACAATTAGATGGGTACACTAATTCTCTTCACATTTGGCAAAATGAGTTCACATTCTCACTCTCTCTCTCCCCCTCTCCCTCTCGCCCAAAAGCTTTTTACGTTACTAGTAACTTCGTTTTATAGCAATCTGTTTGCAGTTTTTGGTTAAATTAACTTTCAGACTAAAATATTGCATTAAAATCGTATTCAGGATTATTCTTATCTGATGAACTATAACCAGCATGTATTAGCATAATGTGTTGAATATTTTTCCAAAAATTTGAGCTAATTCAGCCCAATATTAAAAAATACATTATTTTAGAAATTTATACATATATATTTTACTTTACTTTGTATTAAAATGTGAAAATTGGAACTCTTGCTCTTTTATTAGATAAACTACCTTAAAATTTAGTAAAATATAGTAAATTTAGGATTACGACATTTCATCACCATGAACACCACCAAGAACACCATAATCTTGAATATACGAGATGACCCCAATACAGAGCCCCTATTATGTGACGTAATAACTGCCTGTATTTCATACTGAATGCAAACTATAATACAAAGTATATTTGGAAATTAGAAATTTTAGTTCATACTGCATCCAATATGAAAAATAATGAAGTTTTACACTCTTGTATAAGATGGTAGGAAATTGGGAACATTTTGTGTATATTAAGATTATGGTGTTCATGGTGCTGAAGCGTCATAATCCCAAAAATTAGCATATTTCTCCAAATTTTGAGTTACTCTATTATAATATCTAGCAATTGTTCCAATTTTCACTTGAGTTACAACTTAAAATATATGTTTGTATATATGAAAAATAGTATATTTTCAAAATTTGAGCCTAATTAGTCCATTTGGTAAAATATTTAGTAATGTGCTATGTTAGCACTACTTGGCCATAATTTATCAGATAAAGAGTATTCTCTGCGGATATCTTTTATGCATGTCACGTACAGACTCTGAGGGTTTTAAGTGCAGAGTAATAGTAACTGAGCACAATTTTTTGAACAACATTACATTCACATTTGCTTTCTTGGCAGACAAATAATTTTAGTTACTAAGACTAGTATGTTTTCAAGTTAGTGCCTCCAAGCGTGAGTGCCTCACACGTTTATTTTCTCCGAGAGTGGGAGCGTAACGTTAAGTTGGCAGGACTTGCGATAACGATAAAGAGGGTACCTACACGAAGCTAATAACAGATGAAAGATTCAGTCACGGGTTTTACGTGCTCAAATGTTCATTATTTGGGCGCTTATATTTTAATGGAGAAAGAAACGAGAATGGTAGTTTCAATTAGTTTCATTGAGAGTTATTGCTTATACCTGCATTTCCAACATCTTCAATACTTACTTTAATGTTTAAATGACTTCCAATGCTTTTGAAGGGATAATGACACCGGCCTGAACCAAAATTAAATTTCGAAGCGTGAACACGTTAAAGCAAAACGGATATTCTATGCTGACAGGTGTTGTAAATGTTGCGGTGCAGTTACGATCGTGCAGAATATATAAGGTAGTAAATTATGTGTTCGTGGGAAAACAACTACCGGCCGAAGATAAAAAAATGAACAACTAACACACTGTATTGGATACTTGAGGTGCCAATTATCAAAATATATGTACCTATATGTCTAACAACTTGTTTATAGCAATACAATTGTTTTGTTCACGATTCACGAAGAATTGGCTGAGACATTGTGTTTCTCAGAAATTCAAACACCGAATACCAAACTTCTTTGTGAGTACATTTTATTGTTTTCAAGTTTTGACTGAGCTTTGTGCTAGGTGTCTGGTAAAGGGCAAGAGTAGAAAACACCAGAAAAACAGAAAGCGAAAGGCTATCGCTCTGAAAGTGGCTGTTGGGGATTAGTAAACGCCGATTACTCAAAACCAAAATGTTTGAAAACAGCTCCTTAATATTACTTTGGAATAAAATTGTGTGAATTACTGCAAAATCAACACCTTAATCAGCTGCCCTTAAGAGACAAACTTAATCCAGTTTCGACGAGCGGAATATCGATTGTGCCGTTAGGAAAGATTTCTCTAGAAGAGTAAGCGTCGAGAGATAAGGATATCAGTATGTGTGGAAGATCCAGTCTAGAATACGAGTTAAGACTCGAGTGGTTACCAATTAGGCTTGCTCCATTACTTTCTCGTAATTATATCTGACCCCTGCATAACAAGTTTGAAGCCACTTCCGGAGTAGTTAACGTCGAAGTTCTTTGTCTGGTACTGGAACCTAACTTGCATGAAGGACGGATTATAATGACGGCATTAGAGCTAGTGCTTATTAAGCAATAATTCTGTAAAGCTAAATAAAATATCTAACATTAAATCTGAAATTTAAGAAATAATGGTTTACAAAGTTAAATGTTACCAATAATATGATATTAAATAAAGTCCGTGGAGAGACTGTTCTAAAATTTATACAATGATGGTCCGACCAACCATATTACATGGTGTTGAAAACAGGACACTAACGGAAAAAAGGCTGATGTGTTCCATTCACATAACTCTCTCTAGCTGTTCAATATGCGACCTTTCTAACAAAATATTATTCTTTTACTTACTTCATGCTAATCGAGATAAATATTAGCAGAATTGGCCTTATTGTTTGCTTCCTTGAAAGCAGAAGGGAAATAAAGGTATACATTAGACTAAAGCGATAGTCAACGTTTTTAAAAGCTCATTGCTATGTGAAACAATTGGGGTTCGGTTCATTTGCAAGGTCCTGTTTGAGAAAATTTGGATATTTAAAATTAAGATTCATAACAAAAATATTTCTAAAACGGTCAACTGTACCAGAAAAACGTATATGATATAAATTTTGCATTTCAACGAGAGCTACATTTTTTGTAGTAATCATTAAGGTTTAATCGTTATGCAAAATTTTGCAAACCTATGCCAAAATAAAGAGGTTCTTCAGAGGCTATCCCCAGAAAATTCAAAATATTATTTTATTTTTGATATACGGTATTTTATTCAAAATCGTTAGAGCCGTTTTTGAAAAAAGCAAAATTTTTAATTTCATTCCATTTAAAGAGTAGTTTGTGCTGGCGAAATTTACTTGAAAATCTTCGTCCTGTATCCTTAGAAGATAATAAACTTAAATTCCAAGTTTATTATTTAACGGGTTTTTTTTTTCATTTGTGAGCTATGCTGCTCACAAACACAAAACCACACAGACACACAGGGACCTTTTTCTAAAATGCTTTTTTTTTGCACTTCGGTGACCTCAAATCATATATGCCGGCGAAATCTTGGCATTTTTGGGCGGAATACAGCATCTTCTCTAGCTAATATGTACATTATTACGTGCTCATGGCCTAGAAAAGCTAAAAAGAGGTGTTGAAACACTATAAATGAAATTATTAAGACCAGTAGCTGGGTACTTGCTAATCGACTATAAGAGCAACGACACCAAGAGAGAACAAAATATAGCAAACATGTCAGCTATAACAGAGAAATAAAAGAAACAATGGAATGAATATCTATTTATAATGGATTCTAACCGTATTCTGCTCAACATATAGAAATATAAGCCCAGAGGGAAAAGAGAGGTACAAAGGCCGAAAAAACTTTTAAAAGACCAGTTTTAACTTGCTAAAGACGGAACGGCCAGAACGGGTCAAACTATGCAGTATGTGATGATGAAAATAGGAAGAAAGGAGAAATAAAACGATGGGCAAGTATGAATGGTATATATACAACAACAACAACAACAACAACAACAACAAAACACCTGCTCGTGTTTAGTATAGCATTCAGATTTAGAGGCCATGCACAGTGGAGTATGAGACGGTCCATGTCGTGTCACGGGATTAAAAGGTCTCTAAGTGAGACACAGATTATATTCATACACTATATAAATTATATTAAAAAGGGACAAATATACGTCGGAAATGGCCATGGGAGAAACACATCTAATAGAGCAAAGAAAAGTTACTTAAATCTGTCAAACGACCTACGTAGAAGAATATCGTTAAGGGCTAGACAATGAACCGAAGAGGTTGGAAGTTCCACTGCCCGAGTGTGGACATAACAAAACAAATAGAAACGGTTTTCTTGTTGGTCGAGCGACGCGAATTCACTTGCTATGAAAGACTCGTTGAATAAAGACGTGATATTTGAATTCGCGGTGGAAACGAACGGACTACATATGGCCGTGACAGAAACAGTGTTTATTTAATACACCTGAAAACGGTCAAAAATAATAAGGAATGATAGGCGCGGTCGCGTAAAGTTATTTGGAGAGGCTAAAGTGTTGTGTGTTCGACGGAAGAAAATGTCTAAGAAAATGAGTTCAATAACAATCCAGAACTCAAAGGAAATCATTTGTGTCGTACCGCAACTGATAAAGATTCCAGGCCAAGACATCCTGAGCTAGGGCACTCCACACCATTCCATAAATATCCTAAACCTTCATTCAGGATTCGAACCCGGGACCCCCACATATTGGGGAACCGCCGCAGGTAATAGATGTAAACATAGTAACTTAAGACTTAACATGAAAACTTAGCAGTAAGTGCACATTTACAATAGAAGATATAATGTAAGCATTAGTCAACCTGTGCGAGAGAGCAAGCGAAGGTCTACTCACAGCTGAATGAAAATTCCCATTTTGAACAGACATCAATAACTTTCACTCATATGCAAACTGCAGTAACATTTAAAAAGTGGATCCTCTTGACGAAATGGAAGGTACGTTCATCCCCCAAATCAAAGAAGAATTGGTCAATTGGACGCCCATACTCTATTGCGCGAAATTCGTAAATTCTAAATACAACATCAAAGTGGGATTTACTGGTTTGTTTCGTGTCAAAATGAACACAATCTAGCAGCCCGGTTCAACGAAAACTCACAAACAAAACACCATATACTATTAAAGCTTATTTTGCTGTTTATAGTTCTGGCCCGTTATGTTGCACATGGCGAGTCAACAGTTGATGTGAGATGGCGAAGTAGTCATGTGATGAAAACCGCTTTCTCATTGGTTAAGTTTCTTATTATGACGTTGCGTGGATCTGAATTGGTGCTAAGTTTACTTCCAATTCAATGTTTTACATGTTTATATGGTTGTGAAAGGTTCCAATACAACACATAGCATTTAGCTTATAAGTTCACGTTAACCTTAATTTCATTGTGAGTGGGGCCTTAATTTCTGTAATTTGTAAAGAATATTGGCATTTCCATATTTATACGGTATTTATTTTTAACTAAATTTTTTCTGCTCAAAAAATAAAAATGCTTGTAATTACTATATTTATAAAATAATGACAAAGTAATGCACAGAATGAAGTCGTATTTTTTTAGCATATTTTGTAATTTACTGGCTTTAAATTCTGTAGAAAATACCGTTCCTTAAGTGATACTTAATTGAAGTTATTATTTATCTAATTCATTTATCATCATCTTGCCAAAAATTTTTTCAGCTGAGGCTAATGAACCTTGAATTAAAACATTTGTTTACTATGACGTCAGTGAAGTATAAATTGGAGTTCATTCTACAGTTTAAAATTCTATTTTATCACCACGGATTGCCATCTGCATCACTGAAAGAGAAACGCATACTTCAAATACAGGTTACAGGTTAGCTTAACTTATTTTCTAGTAGTTGATTTATCCCTAATACTGCGCAGTGGCTCAGAGTAGCCATGGACAATTAATGTACTGCTAATCATCTGCGCCAGCAGACAAACACATGGCCCAGTCTCTCTCCAAATGCCACGATGAGGGACATGACACACTCAGAGTTTTTATACCGCCACTCTGTTTCCCAGCTCTGCAGCCGCTGATCCAGGTTTAGTCTAGTTCGGATTAGGATTTCTTTTTCCTCAAAACCAATCCTTTAACATTCTCTATATTGAGGATTCGTTGCCATGTTGCTTCAACAAGCAAAGCACATTTAATTTACCGCATGTTTAAGTCTCAAGAGTAGGTTTTTTACTGCTGGAAACGACCAGATTGATCAGCAATCAATATTTTGTAACCGTATAATTATTTTAACCGTTTATCCAAATATAGACTTGTGCTCAATGTAGCTATAATCAACTTCTCATAGGTAGGCCTTCTTCATTCTAACCAGCACTGCGAAACTTCCCCAGAATCAGAATCTATATTTTTTGGAGAGTTTAATATTTTCACATGCCTAATCATAATTACAATTATTTCTCAGGAGCACTGTTTCTGAACACTTCACAAAGCACTTGCATTTATTCATCTGTAAAAAAAACTTCCATAGCAACCGAAACATTCATTTTTCGATATATTTCAGGGTGTTTGTACCATAGTTTTTCTCGTGGTGAAATTTGCCGATGTCGGTGGAAAGGTGCACAAGTCCAAAAATGTAATTCTTCAGTGTATAATTTGAAACACTAATCTGAAATTGCTGCTTCACATTTTAGTTACCTTTTTGCCACCAAGACTTAGGTTAACTATCAATGTCATAATTGAAAGTTGTCCAAAACCAAGAATGGACTTGGCTTGATTCTGAGTAGATATATAATTGAAGTGTAAAATACAATTGATAATTGAGGAGTTAGTTCCAATAAGGGCAAACCAAGTAAATGCCCCTTTTATGTAGAACGTTTAAGAAGATTGACCATATTGTTCCACAGCACTAAAATTTTTGGGAATATATTAATTCTGCAGTATGGTAGTAGCTTTTGTATGAACAAATCAGTAGTAGTCATCTTAAGTTCATATTTCTGTGTAATTTTGAGCATCACAGAAGTAAAATAACATTGTTTCTTAATATCAGGGTGCTATAAATGTGTTATAATGAATAACTCTCCAATTTGTTTAAGAAGTGAGTGATGGACATTACTTCTCAACAATACGGACCACAAAAATTGGTACATAAAATGTCAATACACTGTCCTGATCTTTCATGTATCCTTCGTTGTGAAGTTACGTTTTGAAGGAATCGTGCCTTCATGGTTACTGTTCATAAAATGGCATTTATTTGCATATAAATAAGTGTAGCTTAGAATTCAAAACTTAATTATGAAGCAAGTTCTATGCATTACTGGTTTAGGAGGTACTTTTATTGGGTTAAGAGCAGTTTTGTAACAAAATATAGTTATTAAATCTTCTAAGCCTAATTCCACATATGTGCAGTTTTGTGTGTGTGTGTTGTTATTAGAACTAACTCCTCAATTTTGGACGTAAATCTCTCTCTTCAGGCACCGGCAAATTACATAGCGACGTAGGAATTTGCATCCCCATATAGTTACTAGTTTCCTTCGCACCAACATATAGCCTGTTAGAAAAGGTTCCTGGTATTAAATATTTAAAGAACATACATAAAGAATGATTCAAAAATACTTTTACAAAATTTGGGAACAGTTTTCTTGCATCAAAATAAGAAAACAATAAATATAAACGCATGTAATGAAACCCACCGTTCTCAATTTATCGAGGTTCAAAATCTATTAATCAGAATATCTTAAAGTGACACCTTATTCTATATTTGACGTTTTCAGATTTTTAGGGGGTGTTCCAAACAAAGAGCATTTATAGCAAATGATGCCTCTTACTTATAGGCACGCATGTACTCGTCGAAGCACTGAATATCCTATACTCCCAGTCGGTGTCGCCTGATTTCGAAGGCTTCCATGACACGTAATTTAAGAATTTCTTCATCCGAGATGTCTGCTGCATAAACTAATAGTTTAAGGTGCTCCCAAAGGATTGAGGTTAGGGAAACGTGAAGGACACGAAACTGGTCCTCCTCTACCTATCCATTTGTCATGCTAGATACCAGCCAATGCATCTAAAATAACGAGAGCATTATGCATAAATTACATATTTCTTCTTATTTGCAGAGGCACATCTTCTAGTAAGCCTGGCAAAGTGTGTTGAATGAAGTTCCTGTAGACAGCGCTTGTAAGGCGTGCTGGGGGAATGTATCAAACATCTGATAAATGACAAATGTTAACAAGCAGACATGGCAACACAAGACCAACTCTGCAGGGTAGAATGGCTCAAAGCTTTCTATGAATGAGTGCATAAAGAAATGAAGTTATTATTTGGACAAGGAAAGCCGTTGAACGTGACTTTCCTTAAAACGTTTATAAAGCGAAAACGAAGCGTTTTAAAGCATATGTTTATATGAACCTATTTTCTTGTTTCGATGTCAGGAATCCATCCCCAATCGCTGTAAAAGTATTTTTGAATAATTCTAAATATTAGATGTGCATTGTCCATGTTGTTATGTCTTCATTCATGGTCTAGGGGTAACAAGCTAGCCTGTGGTTCCCTAAGTCGCGGGTTCAAATCTGGCAGAATGTGGTGGATTTTTTCAGGTGCAAAAATCCTTAGCATGGTTTCCTTCGTAAGGGAAGTAGATTTGTAGGACGTAAAAGACCCTCAAGCCTGATGAAGATACCTCTGGGTAAATTGTTTACACCCAATGCAGAATGGCACGCTAATAACCACAGCAGTTAAACAGCGTCCATAAAAACTCAGTTAATATTACTGCTGTCTATAAAATGCATATGGATGTAAAACGCAAGAATATGGTCAATGTTATACTTAAAATAACATTATTGCAATATAATGAAGCAACACTGGTCAGCAGTGCCTATCATCAACATTATCTTACTCTAGTTTCATTATCGTTAAGGTACCAATTCAAATAAGAATCAACCGTCGTTCATTCAAAGGCATTCTTGTTTGCTATTCGCTTCCCAAAACGAGCTGTAATAAAGGAGTATTTCTGTCCATTGTTACAAAATGCCTAAAGGACTGTAATGTAAACTCGACTATGGATTAAAACAACACATTTATAACGTTATGAATTATTGAACGGTAAATTAGTGCTGACACGCCACTCCCTTGTGTTTAGATGATAAATATTTAAGATGGGAATTTTTATCCATTTTAATGTAGCTTTGCTGTACTCCTCTTCGAAGCTGATATTTACAACTGACGCGCTCCTCCCCTCTCAAAAAGAATTTCATTATTTTGAGAGGAAGCTTTCTGTCGTGCAACATCCTCCAATTCTTGCTTCTACTAATTCTCTTCCTTGAAAGAATACTGCGTCAATATTTAACTCAATATTACTTTATTGCGAGTTTCATTTCAGCTTTGTTAGTTTTTCGGTCGACTTATACTCGGAACCTCCGGTGCTGGTGTCCATCCTAGTGGTTTCTTCTATCTGGTATGAAAAAAAAAAACACTTTTACAAAACAGTATTCTTTATATATAAACTCTTTTCAAAGCTGTCGCTATGAGATTGTCATTGAAATATTATGACCAAGAGTAACACAACGATTAACAGCTTCCCGTTTGAGAAAACTTTTATATATTTTAAAATTAAATTCAAATACAGGGAATATTTCGGTAATGGTTTACCCTACAAAAACAGTATATGACATAAATCGTGTATTTTAACTAGATCTACATCTATTTGAGTAGTTGGTGTTTGTCTATCTTTTACGCTTTACCAGTTATACAAATATTATTTAGAAAGCAGAGGACTCCATGGCCTATACCCCAGAAACTCAGGATAAGCATTTGATTTCCATGTAAGCAACTCTATTATACGACATTTTAAACAAAATTTTTAAGCGTATTTCTTAGAAAATCGAACATTTTGAGAAACGTTCAATGTAAAGGGTAATTTGGGATGGGGGATTTTTCTGAAAATCTTAGTGACGCATTGTTAAAAAATACTAAACATAAACAAATACCAAAATTTGTAGTTTTGAGTTATGCTGTTGACATACACACGGATATTTTTAAAACGCCTTAGCTTTTTTATCAGAGGTCCTCCAAACGCGTATATCCTGGACTATCTCGGTATCGAGTTTCCAGTGAAATACAATACTTTCTATACCTATATACTATATACACTGAATACACGTGGTCCAGAAAGCATTAACATTGACGCTTTAGTGGTCGTTTTGACTAAAATTCCATCTTTAATTTGAAATACGCTTTATTACTTAGGACACAATACCCGAGATCAAATCTGCCATGATATTAAATGCCAACATTAATACTTATTAATAAAAGTGGTTCAAGCCAAGCCTCTTCTTTTGTGAAGAGCGCTATTTACCGACTAGTAATTTTGCTTATTAAAAGTTGTATGCTTTCTGGTTGTTTAGTGCCTCCAAGTAAGCGTGGTATGCCAAGTAATACGTGTTTATTTTCACCGATAGTGCGGGGTGGGACTGTTGGTAGGCGTAAAGCTGAGTGGGCAGGCTTCGCGATGCTGAATGTTTTGGCCAATTGCACGAAACTAATACAAATGGAGGGATTAGTGACCGTGGTTTTGAGCCCAAATTTTATTATATTTGACATCCAAAACTTACATTTTTATAAGGAAACGGATGATATGGAAGTTTAAATACTTTAGTTGAGGATTAAATACTTTGCCTTATAGTTCCAAAACATTCCTTAGAAATGTAATGTGTAAATCAGTTAGAATGCTTTCTTTAAGGCTAAAGACTCCTGTTTGGACCAGCATTGATGTGTGGTCACGTGAAAGTTAGACGGATAATCTGTAATGGCAGGTGGTGTACATTTCACGGCGCTTCGTCCGTACAGAAAATAACAAGTAGTAAATTATCTGATATGTTTGTGAAAATAGTAGTAGAAAGAGAGGAAGCAACAAATAATGCTGAAGTCGGATATAAATTAAGTAAGGTACGAATTGTCAAAATATTTGTACCTATAACCCTAACGCTCTACAAGGACGTAGGTCTGTCTGTCTGCCACGAAGAAAGGCAGATATAGAAAGATGGGGTGGACAATCTTTATTGATATCAGATTATTAAAGTTGTATAAATTTATATAAATTTACTGCATTGGTCGTTGTTCGTGCATTCCAATTTCAGATACTACATAAAGATCACAAAGAGAAACAAAACAGAAAATTAAACAAAAAGGAGAAATGTATTGAGATAAATTTACTAGGACTGATTTAACAAATTTAATCTGCTTTGCGCACTTTTATTAATGAAGTCGTTTAGATACATGATGCTGAAACAGGTAAATAACTTTAAGAAAGGGAAGGATATTTTTTCACTTATCTTTATTTTAAAAGTATATAAAAAGTTCCATTTCAGAGTTCTATATTCTAGTCTGCTTGTGAAACTGTATGCCTACAGAATCCGAGTTTCATGGAATTCATTATTGATTTAAGTACTAAAGAATAATTGCAAGCAATTGTGTGCTTTAATATTCCAAAATAATGTGCACTAAAGTACTTTTATATTAATTGAGAGTGTACGTGCCTATTGCAGTTTATTTTTAGATCCTAATTGAAAACTAGTTGCTTAGTAGTTTATCTATTCTACTACTTCAAGTTTTTTTGCGAAAATAAATATATTTAAATCCGAATGAAAAACCGAATAATTCCATCATAATTTTTCACTGTCGTAGTACATTCGATATCCCACAGTGACCATCACTAGTCTATCATTGCGCTAGATTGTAGCACATCCAGAATAGGTAATTAGCCCAATAGCCGGTTGGTATGGTGGTGAAGAAGTGAATTTTAATACACTAAAATGAACTTTGTTATTTATCCGACTTATCGTTGTATAAGTTATTCCTCTACTTTCCTCCACCTCCTCTCCCCAGATATATACGTAAACCTTTTTCTAAAGATGTTTTGGGTTAAAAAGATCTGAAAAGATGTATTGCCAATGATACTGAACTTTTGGGTAGAATATAATATTTTCTGTGCCTTTCATAGGAAAGTGGTTGAGAACTTAATAACGAAAGAAATTCTAATTAGAAGAAGTTTTGAAGAGCTTAGCCCTATAGCACCAACGTCATTATGTGTACAAAGGAAATGAAAAATAAGAAGATCAAAACTTTTGTAGAGAATTTCTTTGTTGCCTACCTCAAACGAAAAGAAGCCAATGCAGCAGTCATGAAATTAAAGAAGAAAACACGTTGCTGATATAATAAATGCAACTTACTTTTAAAAGTTCTAATGCAATATCATAAAGATAGAACGGTGAGTGTGTTTTTGTGTGTGTGTTTGCTGACATATCCGGCAAATCACTCAAATGATTTTAAGAATTAATTCAAGATCTTTTATCTAAGAACATGCCCATTTCCAAAAAATTAAACCTCTGGAATTTAAGAGAACATTTACATACATGGCATCAAGTCCATTTCGTTGAATGTAAACATCAGAATTATTTGTGAATTTTTTTGTGAATATAGTGCATTTTTAATCACTTCTATTCCAAGTGGGTAGATAGGGAGGCTTCAAATTATTTTAAATGAAATATTGTATATTTTGTTTATAGCAAATGTTGTCCCTACTTTTGTGAATCATAAAAACTTTTGTTGCGACTTTGGGAAAGATTAGACTGTCGGATTTTAGAATCTTTCAGAAGTAATTATGTTCCTACAACTTCCATATCATACTTCCGATACACTTTTGCAATATCTCTTTTCAACCACTGCCATACAAGCTAACACGTAAAAATAATTAAAATTTTCTCCACAACATCCAAAACTACTCGTACCGTATTTTTAATACCTAATATGTAAGTTTACACTCTTTGGTCCAACTGGTCGAAATGCTACAAAACCCACCGAAAAACTCTAAGGTACCCCTTAACTTCAGTAACTATCAAACCCATTCTTTTACTTATTTCATACCTTGAAATTTTCAGAAACCGTCCAAAGTGACACCGTGGTAACGTGAGTGCCTTCATTCGGGAGGTCCATGTTCAAACTCCGGGGCCAACCCACCTGACGAAGGTTTTACACGGCTTTCTTCGGTTGCTAAGCGAATACTGCGTTGAATCATTTCATACGGGAATTTCCCGAAATAATTGCTTTCACTACATTTGATTAGCTTCTTCACGCCATACTAGCCACTGGGCTGATCACCCATACGGGATATGCTGTTATCCAGAGTTTCTTGCTTCTCGTCAGGCTACTAACTCCTTTAGGGATTTAAGTCCTCCAACTAGGAATACGAGAAACTTCCAGAGAT
Organism: Hymenopus coronatus; assembly: GCA_030762935.1. Lineage (NCBI taxonomy): Eukaryota > Metazoa > Arthropoda > Insecta > Mantodea > Hymenopodidae > Hymenopus > Hymenopus coronatus. Next base: position 40,547,826 of record CM060900.1, read on the forward strand.
TACCCTTTCATTTAGGTCAACCACTTATAAACTCTTCGGTCAAACAATGTCCAAAATTTTGAACTTGAGCTACAAGTTCCGTGAAAACTATACATCCTTACAACCATAAGACTTGCACATATTCTATTTGCAATCCCTTATATACACATCTACATAATTTGCAAAACCCTAGCAAAGTTACTTAGATACGAATAAAACTCCAGAGCTAATTATAAAAAAGGAACGCCTATTTTAATTTGAACCCCTTACTTACAGTTAGTACTTATGGTATAAAAGAGTGACATTGGATGCAGGATTACTGTTGCTTTTCCTTGTTATACAGGTTGTTAGGAGTATGCGTGTAGATGTTTGTATTATTAATTAATGACAGTGTAATGAACAACATTACATCAATATTTGTTCATTTTCAGACTAATAATGTTAGTTATCAAGAGCAAAACTTTTCAGGTCATTTAGTAACTCCAAGTTGGCGCCACACACAAACCATACTATGTGTCTATTTTCCCCTGGAGCGCGGGACAAGATTGTTGCAAGGCGGAAAGCAGAGTGGGCAGGCCTCGAATAAGGGATGGAGAAATCACTTGCACGAAACTAATATGGAAGAAGCAGTCTAATTCTTACGTGCCCAAATGTTCATTATTTGTGCTAGTAAAACTTGCATTTTCATAAATAAATAGAAACTTAAGTTTAAATACGTTAAATTGAGAATTTAATACCTATGGGTGCCTTTCCAATACTTCAGTTATATATGCTAATGTTTAAGTTAGTTCAAATACTTTCCGCAATCCCATCAACCCCTGCCTAGAGCTGCATCAGGTAATGAAATTTGAGCAGCTGAAAGCAAACTGTATAGTATATATGATAGGCGTTGATGATTTTGCTGGAAGTTACAACTGTGCAGGAAACACAAGGTAGTAAAACCACGTGATGTGTTTATGGGAAAAAAGTTAGACGAAGAGAAACTATCTAATGTGTTCTGTTCACATATCTGTCTCTACCTGTTCTACAAACAAACTTCTTACAAAGATTATTCTTTTTCTACTCCATGCTAATCGAGATAAGTATTAGGAAATGGTATTATTACTTAGTTTCATATAAGTAGAAGCAAGTAAGGGAATATACAGCTAGAGTTATAGTCAAATGCTTTAAAAGCTGTTGCTATGCGATTGCGATTGCAATTTGCCTCCTCACATGGCTAACAGTAGCAGGAAAGAAATACGAACGACTTCCTGTTTGAAAAAATTCTCAGTCAAGTCAACAACAAAAACGTAAAGGACATACATAAATTGTATGTCTTGGCGAGATCAACATATTTAGTGTGATAAGATTTTATCTACTACTTACAGTTTCTGACTAAAGTACCGGAATTAAGAGGACTATAGATGTTATTTCTAGGAAATTCAATAATTACATTTTATTCCTCGCGTAAATATCATTAATATACGTTATTATCATCAAAATCATTACATACATTTTTAAGAAAATCAAAATTGTTGAAAATTTTTCCACTGAAAGCGTCGTTTGGATGGGCGATTTTCTTGAGAATATTTGTGTCGTATCCTTGGGAGATACCTAACTTAAATACCAACTTTGGTATTTATCGGAGTTATGCTATCCACAGGCTCGCGTGCACACACACATACACATACACACACACACACTGATCTTTCTCTTAAAATATATTTTAATTCAGGGGGTCTCAAAACATATATTTCCGGTGAAATCTCGGTATCGAGTTTTGGGTGGAATACAATACTTTCGGTAAAGAAGGTGGTATTACCAGTTAGTGTTAAGACATTGAGAGAGGTTAGTAAATGTTAGACAAGATATTAATTATTATCAAAATATCCGTATCGATAGCCCTAACACCTGTATATGTCCAGGATACTTACTCTGTTGTTGTCAACACAACGAAGGTGAACCCCAACACCCATTTGATTCACATTGTATTGCAAATAAGAGCCATTAACGTGTCTTGATGGACCGCTAAGGCATTCACTCAACAACAATCTATTTAATGAGGTAATTTACTCCAACCTAAACACCATTATTGTTGTTACGACATATTTATCATTCATGTTTTATTTCTAAAAGAGGTGGCTCGTCGACTAATTACAAATATTGATTATATTATAGCCACCGTATGTATACTAAATCTGAGAATAAGCATAAATGCAGTCATTAATTTAGTTAGTGACGCATAGATACAGAGATCGATTAGACAATAATTACCAGCATTAGTAACGTTACAAAACCATTAACTTGAAATGACAATATACATTCAAGTGTGTGTTATCGCAGGACATTTGTTGCTAACACTACTACAGCACCTTCGCGTTGTTGGCCTGCTAATAATGAGGTATAAATTACGAAGTTTATGCCTCAGTTGCCTCTATGTATGCAGAATGGCTTTGCTGTGTGCAAACCAACAGAACCATTTGAGCCGCAAGAGGTAGAAGGACTTCAACCTAAGCCACGCGAGGGTAAGAGCTGATCGTTTTCAATTTTGATGCTCAGATTATGGGAGATACTTGCTGGACAGACCAGGCGACGAACGGAACAAATGATATTAAATGGATCGGCATGCTTGAGCGCTTCCTCCTGTCGCTCAGTGTTTATTAACTGAATGTGATCAACAGGAACGGACACTTCATCTCTCTTGGGTAACGCGTCCGAACATAGTCATCATTAACCAGAGTGTTAAATGGACTCGCTATCGGGCTTAGAATGAAGTAAACACAATCTATAAAAAACACCATTCCTTTACAATAAAATGGCACTTAAACTAATTATGTACTGCTTTCTATCTTCTCTACATGCATTTCAGCTTTCCACGCTCACGACTATGGAGTCGAGATAGGAGTAATCCTGAAACGCTAAAAAAACAACTTGCAATATAAGGAGCCGTGTGTCAATTTTGCAAGCATTAGGTAAATCAGCTCTTCCCACATTCATGGCTCCACCTGGTTCTAACCAGGCAGTTGATTGCCATGGCGTTTTTCCGCTACCTGGAAAGGTAGAATCAGAATGAAAATTTTGCGTTACTAATGGGATATGTTACCTAAAAGAAATGAAGAGTCGGACGTTTGCAGTAAAGATTCGAGTTAAACGGAAATTTCACGATTTCCCAAAATCGATTTCATAGCTCACATGGAAGAGTTGAGAACAGAATATTTGTGTTGCGGATACCGACTATACCTTTTTTATTCCGATTCAATTTTTCTAAAATCACTTGGGAATTTTAATAATCCTTATCGGAGTTTGGCAATAAAATGGCTATAAAGAAGGTTGTCAAATTTATCTACTAATGCGAAACAGCGACGTTTTTGTAATCGTTTTACATGGTTCATATGTGTACAATTCAGTTATTTGACACATTTTTACTTCTGTTTGTAGAACCGGCAATTGGGCTTGTAGGTCCCGGGAGGAAAATCCTCTATACGAAGAGTGTAAATACCAAAGAAGTAGCAGAACTTTATAATATCAAACTTATCCAGTAACTTCGTTCATTGTATTTCTTCCACCTATTTGATGTTGTTGTTGGAAATGCCCCATACAGTACCGCAGTCCTATATTCTTACTCAGTAAGGGCAATTATGTTTGGTTTATTGTACAAGTCCTGGTTCCTAAAATTACACAAACAATAAATAGAGCAATTGTGATAATTTAATTGTTTTCTCACAGAAACAGAGTGTAGGACAGGAGTTGGTTAGGTAGAATCAGAGCATATAATTCACAATTAACCATAATAGTTGGATATACTTTGATTTCTGGGACTTAAAGTACTTACAACATTGTAAGTCGCCATTGGGGTTGTCATCTCAAAATAATTTGAGATCACCCTTTAATTTACCGGGAAACATGCGAGTCAGTTAAGAAATTCAATGCCATGGTAGCTCAGTGATAGAGCAACCGGCTAGAGACCGGGATATCCGTGGTTCAAAGCCCGTCTATGGCATTGAATTTATCAGTCTGACTCTGCCTATCCAAATAGGGCAATGTTTAAAATGAAACTAGATATAAATTTAGAAGGGCTGTATTAAAATCTTGCAGAAATTGTGAAGTCTGTGCCCTAACTAGTTTTTGAGAAACGGATAATGACTTTTGAAGATTTAAGATTGGGGGGTTGGGCATTTGAATCAGCCCTTAAAACAATAATCAGACCTAAAAATCCATAACAGTTTTACATTGGCTGCTGTCTGAAGCATCCACCCACACGTACTCTGTTTCGTAAATGCACGGATATATTCGGAATTAAATTTATTTTAGGAAGACACCAATCGTCAAAAGGATTAAAGAAATGCTTGAAACAATGTTAAAACACAGTCACTTAAAGCTAAAGTGTTTTAAACCGATACCAAGAAATAGCCAAAATACATACAAAATATTAAATCCTTTAGGTTTAACTTGTGAACTTGAGAACAAGGAAGTTCATTGGGATTTATGAATTACAAAGGCAAGAAAAATCTATGGCAATAACCATTTGGCGAAGTGGACATTTAACACCTCGTTCCGCAAAGGATCTGTTGTCTTTACACCCGCGGGAGGAACGGATGAGGTGAAGGAAACATAGGAGACGAATAGAGTGGAGGTCGACACAGACAACAGAGACGCGCAGATAATTTTAATTGTTTTCTCACAGAAACCGTGTGTAAGACAGAAGTTGGATAGGTAGAGTCAGACTGAAAAACGCAATGCCATAGCCAGGATTTGAGCCACGGGAGACACCAGGCTTAACCATCCGACTATGAGAGGGTTGCACCAAGATATCTGTCTAGCGGGTTTGGGGGACATGACCTTGCAGTGTCGGCTCGACAGATTTCCCTGGACAGAGCTGGGAAGAATTTTCAAATCGCAAGCTTCTGCGTCAACTGCCCACCAACGACCGAAAAGTATCCCAGGGACCAACCTGAAAGGTAGAAGTAAATGAAATAAGGTACTGAGAGTAAGGTAAAAGAACCCGGTACCTACCGAGTTCGAGCCTCACACGTCATGGTGGAAACCTTCTCCCTCAGGAGAGATTTAAGGTGTGTTTGAGTAAGAACCCTGGAGAGAGCGGTGGCAGGGAGAGCAGATTTATGGCTAGTGTCCTTGTCATTGCATTAAATTTACCAAAGCGGATTCCGTTTTCCAAAGAAACCTACATTTAGCCTCTGTGAAAAACAAAATGGTTAGATCTTTCGAAGTCCCCTGAAATGTTTATTTAAAAGGTTATGTGTTCACATTTTGTTTCACGTTAATTTCATGAATGATACATTTTTAAGTGGGATTGAAATCTCTATCCCACAAAAGTTAAATTTACTAAATTTACGTTTAATTATATCAGTAACTTTCACCCAGTAATTGTATTACGGAAGATTGGGTTTTTCACCATAACACCAGAGTTTGATTTAAATTCATTTGGAACTATTCTCAAAACGCCACAAAACATCTCATTATTAATAACTGCACTTGAAAGTTTTATTTTATCATCCTAAAGCAGGGCCTCTCAGGGTGTATGCACTGGGGCATTGCACGGCGTGGAGTGCAAAATACCACTTGGCTAAGTTGATGACAGTGCAAACTTCAAATCCTCGATTGTTACCACTGGCGCTGTCTCTTTTCTTAGCTTTACGCTATCTCCATCTGTCGCTCCATTCCTCAGCTACCCCTGATTTTTTAAAATATATATTGGCCTTCAAGCGTAATCCACTTGGCCATCGGGAGTAGAGAATACTTAAATAACACACAACACTAACACCAATGCCCATATAGGGGGGATTTGAACCCGCTGCCCTTTCGCGACCACGGTTACCGGAACTCGATCTTCCACACTGTGAATTGTCCTAAGCCGAGCCGAGTTGAAGTTCTACAGCTCGGTTTGCAAAGGTGCAAATTTAAGCGCTGAGAAGCCCTGTCCTAAAACCTGATTTGTCTATCCTCAACCTTTTGAAAAAATAAATAATGGCATCATTTATATAGGAAATGCCATTTCTTTGAAGAAGCTCTTCAAAGCAACAATGAGGCATAAAAACACCGATATATTTTTATACAGAGAAACTACATGGCTTGAACTGTTCCATATAAAGTTTATTACCAATTCGTGTGCTAAATTCCATTTAAAATATACTCTATACCTCAAAAATTAAATGAGTATGATTTATTTTCTTTGATGTGTTGCAGAGTTCACAGTGCTAAATGGTATACGCATTTCCATTTTACTTCCTCTACTTAGAACATAGATAAAGAAGGTACTGCATTCCACCCAAAAACTTGATACCAAATTTTCACTACTAATTATCTCTTAATTTTTGTCTCAATTTCTCAGATATATTTGTAGTCTATCCTCGGGACAAGCCCACTACTGTTATTTTTGAGGCGATAATGTTTTTTAAGTATGGTATGATGGCTCTATATTTTTTTTTTTTTTTTTTTTGGTAGTGTTTAACGCCCGCTTTAACTACTAATGGCACCGCAGGCGGTGACACTGATGATACATGAATGATGATGGAGCACCGGTGGAATGCGATGGCGGGGGAAACCGGAGTACCCGGAGAAAACCCGCCCCAGCGCCGTTTTGTCCACCACAAATCTCACATGCGGTCGCTTGGGATCGAACCCCGGCCGTCTAGGTGAGAGTCGAGTGGTCTAACCACTCGGCCACGGCGCGGCCCCCATATGATGGCTCTATATATTTTCAACTCCTCTAAAGGGACTTCTTGAGGTCGGATTTTATTCATCTTAAAATGGATGGTTGGGTCGATTATCCTTACTTTGGATTTTCTTCTGTTTATCGCAACTATGTCTATATTTTGATTCTCAAGTGCGTTTGCCAAGATGGATCTTATAGTGTTGTATCTATTAACTGAAAGAAGCATTCTCTAAGCACATGGCTAAGGGTTTCGCTACCTCTGTGATCCTGGACAGGCTTTGTTTCCTCTAACATGTTTGTCGAAGCAACAAAAAAGACGTCTGTGTACGTGACATAGGGGTAATCTTTAAGAGAAACAACTACGGGACGATTACTTGCACGGCAAAAAACAAAGAAAAATACAAAAGTGGTCCTCTGTGCGACTAGCCTTAGAAATACAAACAATTTTAAGCCACCCTTTAGTCATGTCGCCTGTCTTCGTCGATAAACTTTCGAAGAGCTTCTAAGTTTTAAGGTGCATCTCTGGTCCTTTTCTCAGCTGGAGTTGGACTGCAAAGATTGGAAATTTCTTCAGCCGCGGTTAACAAATGGACTTGAAGTGCCGTTTACTTCTTTATATATATATGGCGGCGCCTTGGCCAAGTGGCTCCCATCGACTCCCATCTAGGCGGCCCGGGTTCAATCCCAAGCGCCCGCATGTGGGATTTGTGGTGAACGAAGCGGCGTTTGGGCGGGTTTTCTCCAAGTTCTCCAGTTTCCCCGCCAATCATTCCACCAATTGCTCTATCACCACCTTTCCTGCCAATCATTTCGCTTGCATTTCGTATCATCCACTTCCTCACGCTCATGCCTGGCTTGGTTGCCGAACACTCGTTCCAGGTTCTCCATTTTGTAGTTTCGTGTCGTTTATCTTGTACGTCCTAGGGGCGTGTTATAGGTAATTGGAAACTATGTTTACAATATAGGAAAGATTACTATTTTTTTCGCTGGTATAGGAGGATTGACTTTCGGGCAGGTCCAAGAAGATTTCACGAGGAAGTTCAGGAAACCAGGTCCTAGCAGACAGGCTATTAGAGATCTGGTACTGAAACTGAAATGGACGGGATCTGTTGCTGAAGAGGCGAACATTGTTCGTGACCACCTCAACCAAGTCTTTCCTGGTAGGTGGATCGGTTGTGGTTCACCGGGTATTTGGGCGGCTCGTTCTCCGGATCTGATGACACTAGACTTCTTTGTCTGGGGTTTCGTGAGTTCAAAGTGTATGCAGTGAAGATTAACACCTTACAGCAAAATTGAGAAAGCAAATAGCTGCAGTGGTAGCTGTAATCACGCCAGCTCTGTTGGCAAAAGGGTTTCGGTCTACACAACAAAAATAGAGTCTATGCCGTGCCTTATAGGACCTCAATATTGAAATTTACTGGATGTGTCAATACTTTCCATATGTAATAAAAGATTTGACATAAAACATTGTTTTGACGAAAATGTCAAGAGACTTTCGAATCATTCTGTGTATAATCAAATAAGAATATGTACGCACCGACACACTCAAATTCGCAGGAAATCAAACTTCCTGAATTTGTAGACAAATTATATAGGTAGTGTTTCTTCCAAGGTCCCCAAAGGTATACACAATTACTCTTAACAAATTAATTGGAAGTGTCTAACTCCTATAAGCTTTAGCACTCTTGTAGTATTAACAGTATACTTCTCAATATTCATGTAAAGTACTCAAGCATATTTTTATGGGGACACCAAAGTGATAGTGATTTTCTTAGGTATTTAAGACAGAGCTTTGATCCTTTTTCTGGAATTACTGTCAACAGAAGGAGTATTTGTAATACATTCTATTAAAATATGTATTGTCTTCCTGGATATATAAATAAATGTATTTGATTTAATTAGTTAAAAACAAAATATATTCTCTCATAGACGTTCAGCTACGTGCACATTTGTTTAAAAAATTACATTTCTTATACCTCTTTGACATATTACCTGGTTAAAGTTGTCCTATACTGGATTGTCTCTTTAGTTGTTTTATATAACAAGGTGGAAAAAATTAAAAAATAAACTGCATAATTGAGCTAATTAATTGTTGCACGCCAATCTGTGGCCAATACCAAAACTCCAACTCTATATTTTATTAAGTTTATTCTGCACTTCTTTGGGATGTTTTTCAGTTATTTATATAGATTCTTTTAGGAGAAGAAAGTTTGTGAACATGAGTAAAAGCCTGTGAAGAGTAGATTTATGACCTGGTTTGTAGAGTCATTTAACCAGTGCAATGCTTTAAAATGGCGTCAAAAACATTTGTTACATCAGTCCTAGGTCAATAAAAATTGTAAATATCACTTTAAAGTATGGTGTCTCTTTTAAGTCCAAAAATTCAAAACATTAAAATTTTTGACCAAAATTCCTGAAAAAAGTTCTTCTCTGTCCCCTTAACTGACATACTATATATTTATTAACGTCTAACTTTTTTAAATATTTAAAACGAATACATGTATGTACTCTACCTATAAAGAAATGCTTAACGCCACCATTATATTTGACTCGCTATTTAACCCTATTGACCGCTCAAAAGTGATCATGCATTTTAAAACCTATTGTGCTTTGAATGGCAGTGGCATAAAATTGTCTTCTTTACATCAGGGTACATGTATTTTGATTTTTCTGAAAGCTCCATTTATCTGACTTTTGGGTGGGACTAATGGCTGACTGTTGAAGACGATGACCCGAGTAACAAACTTATTATGCACACTTCCCCGCAGTTAGAGTAGTTACTTCCCCAGAATTCCTTTAGGCAGGTTCTAGTAGCATCTATTTCAGTAACATTCTATTTTGGATACGGAGTTTACATAAGGAACTGACTAGTGCGCGGTTGTACACTTCATTTAAACGGCCAAAACACACTTGCGAATGGGCAGTGCCGAGTGCACTTCAGTTCTGAGTGTGACAGTAGTTCAGTTGTGACTTTTGATTCGAAGAACTGTTATTTTCAGTGTGTATCAATAGTGACTCAAGTATAAAGTGTTGTGCTATCTCAGTGTCTAAATAATAAGTGAAGTGTTTCTTAAACTCTGAAGTTATTATTTGTTTCAACGTTGAGTAGACAGGTAATTAGAGCGTTTTATAGTCATGCATTATGGGAGTCTTAACACAAAAATCTTCTACTTTCTAAAAAAATCACTTAATATGAAATTCAAGGAATTGTAAATTATATAGGCAAATACAGATTAACATCTTCAGAAACAGATTTTGCAATATATGTTTACTCCTTTCAAAAGAGCTTCCAAAATATTTTTGCATCATGGCATGGGCAAGTTTAAGGAGTGCCAAGCTCAGCAAATACTTGGTCCTCATTTACCAGAAGTTTTATTTTCAAGATGCGCCTCTCTGAAAATTCAAAAACTACTAAAGGTGTCTCTCTGAATAGTTTTCCATGTGATATTTTTATGTACAATATCATGAAAAATTGAATTCCCTTTTAGAACAGTTTTTCCAAATATTTAAACATGGCCTTCACCACTAAACTGAAAATATTATTTTCTGTTATATATTACTAAAAGTGGATGGCACTGCATCTATAAAAAAGATATTTAAACGTTTTAAAAATAGCAGAGATATTAGGAAAACGCTGAATTTTGCATGAAAGGAGCCGCCATTTGGAACATTAAAAAATAATTAAAAATGTTTTATTTATATTAAAATACTTTGGTGATATACACTGAAGTATGTATTTTTATTATAATATATTTTTCTTGTAAATATACTTTTTATAAAAAGTTTGACATTATCAAAATGCCATTACCGTAAGGTTTATGTGCCCCTCGATAACTGTACGCATAAACTACTCGGAAAAGTATTCAAAGCCTATATTTTCCCGTTATCACACCGGATAAGTTGACAGTATATACCACAGGTAGAAACGTAGAGGCATATTTTCTAACTCCGAATTGTTCAGCAACCATTCTATCTTTGGTACAATTTTTAATTTGATTTAATTGTCACGTAAACGAGGAGCCAGCAGCATCATGTACAGTTTATTAACGTTTCTATGTTTACTTTGCTAATGTTACATGCACACACAGCTCGGTTGACTATTTTGCACACCGGAGCACAACCAGTGACGCTCCCAATTACACATATTTATTTAGTTTTCAGCGATGGAACATTAAAGAGCCATTACTTGGATATTATAAAAGTCCTTATGAACTCGGCTCTACAGATGTAGAGAACTTCTGTAGATTCTGAAGCACCCAATTTTGAAAACACTGTCAGATTAACATTAAAGATGAGAGAGAAGCTGTCCTTGTCAGTTTCCTTGACTTCATTCATTCAAACACATTGATTTTGTTTACGATTCACATATATTAGTTGTTAAGGATATACATACTGATGTCATTGTAATCATCTACTTCTGTGTGTTGGACGTTTGTTCTCTTCGCTTTCAGTATAGACTATCCGATTTTTTTTCCACGTGTTCACACTTCGATACGTGACCTGCAGGCCGAAGTAGTGTGGGTTCATTGACCTTGCAGAAAGCACTTGGACTCAGTTCAGCAACAACATTAGTTATGGCGAGACCTACCCACTCTACGTTACGTCTTCGCAACATTCCCGCCCAGCGCTCTTGGGGAGAATAACCACGTACCTATGGTTTGTGTGTGCTGCGCCAACTTGGAGGTTGTAACTAACTAGAACATGTGCTACGCTAAATAAGAAAATATATTTGTACAGAATGAAGCAAATATTGATGTGATATTGTTTATGACACTGTCCTCAACTGTCATTATAGATGCCGGCACTTACACTCCTAACAACCTATATATAGCCAAGGAGAGGTACAAGGGCATGTGTGTATGTGAGTGCGTGTAATCCTGAACTGAATAACTCTTTGCATCTGGAGGGAAATAGATTCCGTGTTGATAAATAATAATTACTGCGAATGGACTGACACTTGTCAGAGTTGAGCCACTCTCCCTGTAATGGATCGGAGCTGTTAAATGTGGGTATTGGTGAACCCGTCTCATCGTCCACAAACTTGACCGCCTCGTTTTCCCGAGCATAATTTTATGCCACTGGATTAGAAGAGTTGCCTTACCTTACATACTCGTAAAATATAGGCGAATATCCAACCTATTATTTTCATGCTGCACAACTTTTTTATTAATATCGGTTTGATTATTTCCGTTCTATTAAGACAACCATTTTAACCATTGTCTTCTTGTTGTTGATTAAGTATTATGGCTGTTGTCGAGGTTAACGACACCTGCAAATAATCCACTCCTTCCATTGACATTCTAAAGATTTTTGTAATTGGTTTATCCCTACCAATTCTAGCGAGACTCGTTCATAGAGACGGTGTGCGATACACTCTTATATTTCATAACGATTATAACTTCGTTCATTGCTTACTTCTAATGTCACCATTTGTTTTTAAGACCAGGCATATAGAGAACTGATACCAGGTGGGTGGAGACAAGTTGGTTACCTGAAGGTGAAAACTTCAAGGAGAGAAGAACATTTTGCAATCTATAGGAATGGGCTCACTTTTATGCACGCGAATGTACATATTTATTAAAAGATCGTATCGCAATGACAAATGGGTAACTGTATTATTAATTTAAGTCGAACCTGCACCTATTTCTATGCCAAGTCTGACTCAACAGAAAAAAAACAACACCAGAAAAATCACGTGGATTTTAAATGCATGCTAGATAACGGGAATGTAACTTTAAGATTAACTTACGGATAATGGAGCTTGAAAACAGTTTAACAGTACTAGGTGATCAGCATAGAGCAGAACAGGTTCTTAGTCAGCTGAAGGTGCTATTTGCTATGCCTGCTGAGCGGTTGATAGCACGGCCGCAGTAAGTATTCTACAGTCTTTAGCTGAAGTTATTTCTAACAAAGAAGTAACATTTAAACAGTTATAGATAAAGCTATTCATGTATACGAAGCCAGGAGATATTGGAAGTGCCTCCCTTCGTTGTTGAAGTGGTTCCGGCACTTGGTTAGGAAATTGGCATTTACACGGTGCAATTTTTCTGAAAAATGGTAGCAGTTTTTGTCGTATATTATTTTAAGTACCTATAAACAATGTGGATTTTTTGTTTGTGAACTTCCTCTTTTAATCTTGTCAAGAGATAAAAATCTCAGGGTGTTAAACCGGGGTAACGCGGGGACCACTCGTAGAGTATGTACGCTCGTATGAATCATAAATGTAAGCCTTCAATGTAACAGATTACGGTATTACGGTACTTGAATAATTTACTTAATTCGCCGTGGTTTGCGTCAACTCAAACACGTGTCACATGTTCTAGTGTTCAAAACACAATGAAACCCGCACTTCAGCGCCGGCCGTCTAAGAGCCGTGAAACCCGTTCTGCTCTAGGCCGCTCACTCAGTATCTATTGATATTGTGTCGTCTGACAGTCCAGTTATCCTCTGCTGTCAGCTAATACAACAAGTAGAGTAGCGGGGTATGTTTGTTATTTGAAGAATTTGAAGCACTATTTAGAAATAAGTAAGCACATTATTTTAACAGCACATCCAGTGGGATGTTACAAAAGCAAACGAAAGCAGGCGCGCTCATACTGTATCTCATACTTAGAAAAATCTGACGTGTTCCTTCACATGACTTTCTCTATATCTCTGTAACAAATTATTGTTAGTAAGCTTATTCTTCTACTTACTTCACACTAATCAAGAAAATATTAGCAGAAATAGTATTATTACTTGCTTCCTTGTAAGTAGAAGCGAAATCAGGGAGTACCTTTGGTTAAAGTGATAGTTAAAACCTAGTTGATATGTGACTGAAGTTCCTTTGTTTGTATGAACAGGAGTTGATAAATCCCTGTATAAGAAATGTGTAAGTTTTTCAAAGCTGAAACCAATAACAAGGAAAACCTCAAAAAAGATCAACTCCAAGCAAAAAATGCATATAACATAAATTGTGTATTTTAATGTAATCTACATTTCTGTGTGGTAAGCTTTTTGTTCATCTCTTACAGTTTAGCAGTTATGCAAAAGTCCGTAAAATTTATCCAGAGGCTATTCCCAGAACATTCAAAATATACATTCTATTTGTGAGGTAAATATCCTTAATATACGCTATTCTTTAGCAAATTAAAATTTTCGAAAAAAGTTCTATGTAAAGGGTAGTTAGTGGTGGGGAATTTTCTTGCAAATCTTCGTGTTGCATCCTTAAAACATACCAAAGTTAAATACTAAGTTTCGTATTTAACGGCCTTTTCGTTTTTGAGCTATTCTGTCCACACACACATACACTTTGGGTGGTATAGAATACCTTCTCTATCCCTATGTACAATTTACATACGGAGTTAGAGAAAGTAAGAAAAATTGATGCGCGGACGCATTGACACAGCTGAAACCTACATAGGTATTCGTAGAACTCGCCGAAAAAAATAATAGCTGAAACATTCACTGTTGAAAGCTAAATGCAACGACATGAGTTTGTGTTGACAGTGCAGTCTGGTGCAAAGGTTGAGCCAATCTATTAAATAAAACTGAAGACCAATACCAGTATGAGATAATAAATATCTACCTGTTAGCAATGAAGACGCCATTTCTTCAAACACAAATTCTTTACTTCTTTTTTAGGAATATACAATTTTCTTTTAACCCTTCCAAAAATAGGAATTGGGTAGTTCTGTAAAATAGAGCTCCGTTCTGACGATGACCTCATTTGATTTAAATTTTACTCCCGCGAGTTATTTAAAAATCTTTGGGAACAAGAACTCGCAGGGAGTCATATCCGCAAATAGGAGATTGCGGCAGAAATTCATATAGCTTGGCAGCAGCAACTCCGGATGAATGTGTTGGTGGGTTATCGTGGTGACACACCGCCACCTTCTAGTGTTTTTCCTTCTATACCAAATCGACGAGCATGACACCCTTCGTATCCCAGAAATCGTCCCTATCACTTTTCTGACCGATAAAAACGTCTGTGCTTTCTTTAGAGCAGCTTAAACTGAATCAACCGATTTCTTTCTTCATTGTTGGAGTATAATGATGAATCCAGGTCTCAGTGACGACAATGACACAAAACGTTGTTGGGATTTACACAAATATAAACCAAACATAATTTCGAAGTTGACCTATTTGTTACCGGCTAAGAGCAATCGCGGAGCACATCGGTTCATTTGTTATTTCTAACTTATCAGAAAAATATGATTTACCGTGGATACAGCTATGGATTCTGCCACTTGGTGAACTTTCGTTAGACAATCAGCGAGAATCATATTGTGGACTTTATCAACAATGTTGCCTAAACAATACCAGTGTTCTTTGCGTTTGAGGACATATGCTCTTAGTAGGAGTCACTTTAGTAAACAGTAAACGTATACAATTTGTTGCTTCGATACTAGTCGCAATCAAATTTTAGATTGGTTATCAATCATGAATTGCTTAAATTATGGCAATGGCTGGTTAAGGACAATAAACCCGTATAGGTGTTACACCAAGTTTTATCAAATCTTATGGGTAACATTTTATTTCCAGGTTGGAACCAATTATTTACCACACCTAAATCAATTAAGAAACACAAGTTCGTGAATATAAGTTCTTTTTACCAAAACTCTCTTATGATTTGACTGTAGTGGTGTTTACAGGATTAGAAGAGCTAGGTCTTTCAGGACCCCTGCGAGGAATACGTAAGAATACTACGTCATAATTCGAACACCCTCAGGGCCTTACAAGCACTGGACGCTGCAGCTATTGGCGGGTTGACGCTGTAGAGGCAGTGTTTTACAGTTAGCAATGACATACACAGTTTAATCGCAAACATCAAAAATATGTTTTTGAAGGCTCCAAACACAAAAACCAAATTTTAAAGAAATGGCATCTAATATATGTTTACCTTCTGAACCTGTTTACATTCTGGCCAAATGCGGTTCCATATTATGAGCATCTTGATAACATAGTTACCAAAATTCTTAGCATGTTAGAGAGCCATCATAGTTGTGTAGTATGAGTCCCAGAATCCCTCATTTCAAACTCATTACACGAAGATTTGATACTCATTAAAACATTTTTAGACATGTTTTATAAAATGCTTAATTCGATATGGCTCGTAAACTAACTAGCGCAATATATTGAAATATAAGCGGTTCGATATGGATAAAGCATAGTAGAAAATGAGAATTATCAATGAGAAAAATCCAATTTAGTAGAAAATGGTAAATATAAACATCTTTATAAGGTCATCATAAGATTATGCTTACAACGCAATATCACGTGTCTGCCCCTAAAACATGAGAAATGTAGAAAAGGTTTTCAAACTACGAACATTATTTAAGTAACAGAAACAAGTGCTTCAAATGTGAAAGGTTCAAAACGTATGTGGCTATAAATTTTAATGAGTTCGAAAACTAAGCAGACGTTGAGCCTGTAGACATATACTTTTGAATTGCATAAATTTATTTTGTGAAGCTATTGTAATTATTTATACTTCCAGTTCTACAGAACGATTCTCAAAGACACCGTATTATGAAAACAGTTTGTTGGCACGTTTGTATATCCCTGTGACGGCTGGCCTTGTTAGCTCATGCTGGTCTCCTATGGTCACAGCGTGCACACATTGTATGTCATCTCCTGAGAGTCTGGTCATTAGTGGTCGTGGAGTCGTGATGTAATTCTTAGGTTCACAAGCAGTGTTGATTTCCAACTGAAGAATACGCAAATCACTTCACTGCTTCACTAGCATCAAGAATGCAGTAAGTAGCCTGTGTTTTGTGTGCGTCACGACTTTGTTTCCGGGTATGAAGAGGCAGGGCTATTCAAATGCGGAGCTAACAGATGCTCATTTGAGATATGCTACCGCCGGTAATAGCTGTGTCGCTTAGCAGAGAGATTTACGAAACGACGGTGCCCAGACAGGAGGACATTTTAAGCCATTGACCATCGACATGAAACGTTCAAGCCTGCTAGTCACGACTGGTGGAGGCCTAGAAGCTCGCCAAACAGCAGTTACAAGTAATGTTGATCAAAACCTGACGTAAAACCCCAGGAAACAGACACGGGGAACTATTTATCAAAGGACCATGTGAGGGAAGAGCTGAGAGCCTGCTAAAATGTAGCAGACTTCAGCTGAGAACAATTACTGCTTTCTTCACAGGGTGTGCCGTGGTGAAAAAAGCACCTCAACACTATTGGAGTGCTTCAGGGAAACTTAGACGGCTGATTATGCAGAAAGGAGACAAACAGCCCAGCATATTTTTGTGCTCCAGTGAAGCTTTGGTTCGCAGGAGACACAAAGCTTTTGGGAAAATGTTCATAGAACCAGAAGCAGTATCATCCATACCCATTACAAGGCTGCACTCCTTTTTAGGGGATGCAGGTGTAATTGGTTAGCTCTAAACGATACAGATAGCACAATAAGCCCCAGGCTGAAGTGCGCCCGGAGAAATGACGGGAATCTGTATTGTAAATGAAGAAGGATGTTACTAAATTGATGTCTGGAGAGTGTTACAAAAGTGCCGCATCCTATCACTTGTGACGTATTCAGACACTCACACGGGCTGATTTTCCTGCACATGTCCGAAAACCATTTCTACAGTAATACGTTAATGTCAGATTTAGCGCAAGCTGCAATGTTTACAAATAAGACTTCGTTTGAATGGGATCAGCTTACGAGTTTTTGTAGCCAGCAGGTGTGGGTAAACGAAAATGTTTAGGTGAATTATTCAATTACATAATTAACAAAGTTCCTTTGGCGAAGATAGAACCGGTATTGTTGAAATTTGTTGGTCCTCTGTTCTTCCGAATAGTTTCAACGGAACAGCAAAGCAAAAATTCTTAAAGAAAACTTTTTTGAGTTTTGCAAGTTATGTCATTAAAATTCAACAAAACACATAGGTAAACCATGTCAGGATGGCTCAGGCAAGTTCGTATGTGGACCGCATTCGGGAGGTAGCGGGTTCTTTTCCCGTGGCCACCCTATCTACCCAATGGGATTTTTGGGGGTTTCACCGGTTCACCAGGCGAATGCTGTGTAGGTTCCCTTCATCTCTAGAATTTCCGGTCCCTCCATGTGTTTCTATTGTCATTTCATTCATCATTCATCCCGTTGGTTTCTTTCACGGTTGGAAGTGTCACCGTTGGTGCTCGGTGCGGCGTAGCCAAGGAAAAGGATGCTAAAGTTGTGTGTCTCCGATCTCCCACTTAGGATGGTTGCTGGGATGAGTACCGCTCCTGGTGGGGGCATTTGACCGTATGTGGGAGGGAGGACCCGGTCTGCCTTTTCGACTGTCGGAGTGCTTCGGTATGAAAATTGTAGGGATACATATTTCTGTGCTCCTGATTCCGGTCGCCTGGTGCATCCTTTCACCTCATTCCTCCATGCCCCTTCTTGGGGCGTATCTACAATAACCTCAGGTTCGGTGCAGAGTTCACTCCGACCATATTCTACCCTATTCCGTGTAAGAGGGTGCTTGCTCATTTCGATGTCAAGTGTTCGCCGGTTGCTATATCACTGCTTCCAGAACAAAACGGTAGAGAAAGTTGCACTTAGTCCAGGGTCTTAAATTCATTTTACGTTCACTATATAATTAAAAACTATTGCTTTCTTGTTTTTTGTATTTTTAACTATTTAACCTTGTAGGTCATATTGGATGGTTGAATGAAATAGTTGGAAATGATGCTCAAATTATTCCGGTATGCATAGAGTTGAAACGTGCCCGACATTCGCCTTATGAGAATAAGGGAAAACCCCGGGAAAATACTTATGTGGATAACATAGATTAGAATTTCGGACCTTTTGAATGTGAGCCAAACACGCTACAACCGCTGGCGGGCTAAAAACCAACTACTCTTGTTTATAATGTAAGCTTAATGAAAAATATGCGTCCTTGCAAAGTAATGTAAAAGACTGCGAAACAAGACAGCGTCTTCCTAGGAATTATAAGGAATGCCTTAGGACGGCGAACTGGAATATTTCTTGCAAAACAGAGTTTTATATGGTATATTTTTGTGTGTTCCCCAAGATTAGCGTTCGCAAATCTGTATGAAATGATCTATAAAACAAATAAATCCTTTTCGGATACATGTCTCATATTTTTAGCATCTATATTGACAAGTATTTTCGTCAAATCTTCTCAGACGTTTTTGTTACACCCTATAGTAATGCAGAATGTAGTAATGTATGCTACGAAAGGTAGGTCTATTGCAGTTAGTAGATATAAGTGGAAAATCCCGTATAACTGTCACAGGGTGGGGAAGAAATTCCGCAGGTGGACAGCTGCAAATATTTGGAAGTTTACCTGGAGAGTAATGCTAGATGGGACGACGAGGTGAATTCTGTATCTAGGAAAACGTGGAAAATATTGTATTTTAATGAGAATTTTAAAAAGCGGGAGTACAAAGTCCAGGAAAATTGCCTAAAAATCCTTAGTGCGGCCGGCTATGGAGTAGCGTGTTGGAACCCGTATAGAGTTCATCAAATTGAGTTGTTAGAAAAGATTCAGCGAAGGGCTACAAAGTTCACAAAAGGGGTTAAATATTTTGAGCCCTCAAAAGGTGAGGAGATTAAATGAGGGCCGTTGAAAGTTAGGCGTAAGAAACGAGGTTATTCATATTACATAAAGCGTATGCTGGTATAAATGCATGGGTGGACGTTACTCATAGAATAAAGAACCCAGCATATTACGCACGAAGGATCATTTGCTCAAAATTAAGATTAGAAGGTACAGAAATAAGTAGGAAAATTCCCTTTTGTTAATAGAGTAATAAAATATTGGAACGATTTGCCTGTATTAGCCTTTCAGCGCCGTCTTTTAACTTTGAAAAACTTTATGGTAAGTATTTTCAATAAGTTGTGAGTGTATATGATACTTAAATTTATTTTTGTGATTTCATATTTTGTAAAAACTAATGGTAATGGGGACACCTATTAACCAGTTAATTAATGAATGGAAATAGAAAAATAATTGTTTATTTCATAAGTGTCTGTAATTAACTATATTATCCAGTTATACAAAGTCATAAATGCTAACTGTTTCGACATTCTAGATTCATATAATTTTCATTAATTTTTATAGAAAATGTAATTAAAAGATTAAATTACCTTAGAGATAACATCATAACTTTTGAGAGTTCTTATCGAAAGAGAAGATTGTAATTATAGTCGTAGTTGGATCTTTTTATTCATATACTTATTTATTTTACATTGTATTATCCTTTGTGACCTTATTTAGAACATATACTTGACATTGCCACCGAATATTACCAATTACAGAGGAAATAATTATATACATAGGGCCAATTTTGTTATGTGGAACGAAATTTGGGAGTGGGAAACAGCAGAGCATTTTGGAAAAGAGATCTTGGTGTTTCACAAAGCACATTTAATTCTGGAGTTTTCTGGGAGGCGAGATGTTATGAAGACATAAGATGATGATGATGATAATAATGATGATAATAATTAAATAATAATAATAATAATAATAATAATAATAATAATAAGTGCTGGTCGAGGCTGATGCAGAGAGATAATTCCACTCAAGGTTCTATATGTTATAAATGCCAGCGAGAAATCTTGTCTCCCAAGTCTTGGGCTGATGAATTAGAAAGAGGTCTGAGAAGAATAGGCCTGGGTTTAGTATGCCAAAGAGGCGAAACAAACGAGAAAAAACATGTAGAAAGTATAAAAAAAAGGCTAACAGACATCAGCCGGCAATAAAATGAATCTAGTAAAATTAAACCCTCTCTAGCTCTGGCAAACGAAATAAAACTGATTTGGGGTAAAAAGGCATGCATATTTCACTTACAAGAAAGGAAAGATCAAGGGAGGCTGGAGGGCACAGACCATTCTGGTAGCAGAATGTGCCCATTCTGTGGTATAGATGAAGACTGGAGACATATTTAGGCGGAATATGCACAGTGGAAGAACTAGCGAGCAATTAAACTCAAAGAAAAATGTCTAAGTTACATTAGAAGGAAATTGGCATGTTGGGATCTACTGCCTGACCGGAGGAACTGGCAACACATGCACAAATTCCTGGCTAAAGTGCGCAAAGCCAGATCAAATTTGTTCAGGTAGTCAAACTTAATATATCTATATGCTTTTGTATTTCTTGTTATTAATTTTTTTCTTTTATTTCCTTTTGTCACGTTTAATTTGTTTTTGAAATTGCCCTCACGGTCAACGACACATGCAGTAAGCGATTGTGTAATAACTTTGATAATTTGAGATCAACAACATATATATTCCGTTGGTCAGTCACTCGGTATTCAAAGTTTTAAGACCTTATTTTCACAGAAATGTGTTGTTTCAGCTTTGTTTGTGACAATCACACATGAAAATCCTAGGCTTATACACCAGTCGTTAATGAAAATATCTCAACGTAGAGGTAGTGTTGTTAATTCTGCGCAAACAGCGACCGAACTAAATTACGTCTCCCTAACCCGCAAAGCATTAAACTCCCATTAAAACCTGAAACGAAGAGGAAACCGCAGTCTGTAATATCAATCTACAAGGGTTACACTGTTCGGGAGTGTAGTTAGGTGTGTAGCACCCCTCAGTAATCCATTCTGTCTCTAACACATGGAGTAATCATTTGGACACAAATGTGAAGAGAAAACATGGACTCGCAATTTTTCATAGAGAGAATGAAGCACACAAAACAGTAATATCCAATACAAACTTGCAGCTTATTGCAACTCCTAACTTTTAGCTGTTCGTTCTGTAGAAGTTTGCAAATTATTAAGAATTAACAAACTAAGTTTAAACTACCGACAAACATTTCGACGAAAATATCTGTGAGAAAAAATATTTGAATTAATAATCTTGATGTGTGATTTTCTCTACCTGAAACAAACTTTTCTTACAAAAGAGTATTTTATGTACTTCATATAATGGAGATAAACGTTGGCAGAAATTGTCTTATTATTTGCTTCCTTGTAATTAGAGGCGAAATAAGTGAATATACAAGGCTAAAGAGATAGTTCAGTTGTTCTAACAAAGTTGATCGCTATGTGGAGCAATTGGAATTCGTTTTTCTTTGTATGGCTAGCAGTAAAACAAAATAGGAGAAATGTTTAAGAGGGTTAAAATAGAAACCAACTACAAAGAATATCACGAAAACGGTTAAATCTACAACAAATGCACACGGCATAAATTGGGGGTTTTAACGAGATCTTCATATTTCGTGTAAAATTTTATTTACCAGTTATGCAGCAGTCATCCAGTATGAAGAAACCTTCAGAGGCTATTCTCAGAAAATTCCATATATATTTCGTTTAGATCACATTAGTGCAAATGCTTACATGTTTGATTGAGTTACGCATTAAAAAATGAAATGTAAATATTGCATTATGTCAGTGTTTTCAATAATTTTAAGTTTAATCCTAAATAGATTGTGAACCCAAATCAGATAATATTGTCAGAAAACAAAAACGCATAGTTACATAGATTGAAGTTTCAGTGTAACAATCTTCCCTTTTATCGCACCACCTAAAGTTGGGCAGGGCAGAGGAAAGTCAACTGTGTGACCTGTTACTTAAACAATCACCGAGTGGCTGAGATGGAAGTAGTGGCCACCAGAAAGCATCGTGAAGTGTTCCCCGTGAACATAGCTTTGTAAAATAGCGTAAAAGCCGCAAATACTGAACTATCAGATCGTCCTTAAGCGCTGATATATATGTTTCACTTACTCGCCATGTATATATTACAGTTTTCCCATGCATGAAGGAAAACGGAACAGTTTATAACCTATAAAACTTCACACAACATCAAAAGTAGTAGCGAAACAACTAAAAACTTTTCATATATCAGTTCAGTGGCAAAATTTCTGAAAATATTTAGCTTTAACAAACTATGTCTATGATATTGCCATAAAACCAACGATGATTTCCAAATAAAATGATTAACTTCAAGCAAAATCATCTTCCTATTTTCTGTTCCTATAGAGTATGATAGTTGCTTTTTAGTGTCTTATTTTCGTTACTTACAGCTTCCTTAAAATGTTTTGTTGGATAACGGAAATAAAAATGATAAACCCGGCAATAAATACAAGAGAGAGATATCACAAACGAAGCCTCATATTTATTTATGATCAACTTTGAAAGTCTAGAGAACAGCTTCATTATTTCTGAAAACAAATACAAGCAGGTTTTCAGAGAGACAAGCTGGAAATCTCTACATAAAACATTAAGCAACATTAGATATTTAAAAGAGCTATTACGTTTACACTTTTCTTGTTTTTGAGTAACCTAAACTACACATTAACAACGGAAATTGATTCTTAGAGATTCATAAACACTGATAGCACACATATAAAGGCTGTTAGAGGTAAAGTACAAATATTCAAATTGGCTATTTAAGACAATGCGGTCAACATCAATGTTTTATGCACTTGTGGACTAATACTTTTACTTAATAAGAGTAGTATGTTTTCAGGTTGGTTGTTACCTCCAAAGAAGGCGTGGTATACACGAATCATACGTGTAGGTATATATTCCCCAAGAGCTCGTAACACAGCGTGCGACTTCGCGGTACCACATACTGTATCGGAACTGAATTCGAATGATTTTTGTAAGTCCAACGACCCCACACTACCTAAGCCAGCAGATCAGGTACTGAAGAGTGTAAACGGATAACAAAACGGGTAGTGTAAATTGACAGGCGTTGTTCATTTACGGAAGCATTAATTACTGAAACATTTTTTAAATATTTTAACATAGACACTTACTAAAACAGTTTCTCATAAAAATAGCCTGACACTTTTTAAATGGTGTACACTTTTACTTAAAGAAGGTATTTGATATATGTGCTGCAAACTTCGCTAAATAAGTTCAGTAAGATTTGGAAAAGATGTGAAAATATCAGAAAAAGGCTCAAATGCGCAACCACGCCTCCAGTTGTAATTATTTAAATTGTCACTCCATTAACAAAAATAATTTAAAGAAGATCTTTCTACAGAATCGAACATAACTATAAATGAAGATGCCAAAAGTGTAATATTGAATCATTTTTGCCTAATTTTCAACGTTCGATCACAGTTAGTATTGCGCAGGTTTATCTTATGTTTGACTAGTGTTGGAGGTTAGAGCCATTATCGTCCCGTTTTGTAAAGCACTGCATGTGTGCAAGGAACGAGATCTCCAAATAGAACAGAAGCTCAAAGCTGCCAGTAAAATGAACTGAGTTGCTCTGGGCCATGACCACGTGAGCCCCATTTACTAACAAACCTGAACAAACTGCTGACAGAGTATGCCCTAGGTAATAGCCACTACAAATGTATGCAGGCAAGAGAGCCGCGTCATCGAATAGTAGATGGCGTGCTTCTCCACCGTCCTGAATCACAAGCTTAATATCCCTTTGGGGTGCTGCCAACGTCTAGAAATACCATTAAGCTTTGAATTTGCGGCAAGATAACTAGGAATCTACGTAGAGTGATTTTAATTGCTATCTTATTCTCCAAAACATTTTCATACATTTTTGAATGTACTTGGCGTAAACAAAATCGTTTAAATCACAATTAGATAGAGAGTTCAACTCAATCATTATAGCACCAATGGAATGACCGAGTTAAGGCAATTTTAACCAATCGCGGTCAATTGACTGGACCGATATTGTCGAAAAATCTTATCGCAGCTGATGTTCATTTCTTTGAAATCTTGTTGCACCTGACGTTCGTATTTTGATCTCCTGTCTTGGTTATTGGCGACAAGGTGACAATCCAGGCAGCCAACCGTCACATTCAATAACTGCCATTTCCACAATTGAACTATCAATTAATTCAATTTCAATGTTGTTTTATCCCGTTCATAATGTATTTTGTTAAAAAGAGGAGTGAAAATAATCATTATTTCTATTTCTAATGTATGAGAGGTGTGCAATGACTTCAAATAAAATAACGTTTGTTTCCATTTCATGTCTTACTTATTAAAAGCTGCAATAAAATAATTTTCCCCGTTTATATTGTTGCTATCAATACTCGTACATTGGGTGTAGACACGGTCGGCCATATCTTAATTCAGCAGGGAAAAAAAAAAAAAAAACATTCGGTAAATAAAAATCGTCCAATGCGTCATCTACCATTTGAGAACAAATATAAGTATTGCAGTCATATCCTGATAAAATCTCCGTTCCTGTATACTATAAACTATTAATACTCTATTTTGCTGAAGTGCCTTATCAAATACAATCCGTGTTTTCATCTCTTGGGACAATTTGTCTACAAGATAAAAACACTCGCGGTATTACTTATGATAACTTATTTCATCTTTTCAAGTTACAAACATCATATATATCTCTGATTAAAATACTTTTACAAGTTCAGGGATAGCTTTCCAACATCTAAATAAGAAAATAGGTTCATATAAACATATGCTCAAAAACATTTCATCTTCTCATTATCAATTTTTTAATGAAAGTCACCTTCAACGGCTTTTCGGATCCAACTTAATAACTTCATTTATTTTTGCACTCTTTCATAAAAGGTTTTGACCCATTTTAGCCTGTGGAGTTGACACTGCGTTGCCGTGGCTACTTGTTAACATTTGTCGTTTATCAGATGTATAATACATTCCCCCAGCACGCCTCAAACTTCATTCAGAACACTCTCTCAGGCTTATTAGAAAATGTTCCCCTGCAAAGAAGTAGCAATATGCACGATGATCTAGCACATTTTAGTCCCATTATTCAAGATGCACTAGCTGGTATCTAGCATTACAAATGGATAGCTACAGGAGGACCAGTTCCATGGCCTGCACGTTCCCCCGACTTCAATTCATTGGATTTTTATCTTTTGGGGGCACCTTAAACCATTGCTTTATACAGCAGACATTCCAGATGAAGAAACTCTTAATCTATGAAATCATGTTATGCCGCCTGGGAGTATTTGACATTTCATGCTTTGACGAGTACATGCGTATCTAGAGGTAAGAGGAAAACAGTTGAAACATTTGTTATAAGCATTTTTGTGCAACAGCTCGTAACAAGCTGAAAACTGCAAAAATAGAGTAATGTGTCACTTGAAGATGTTTTGATTAATAGTACTTTGAGCCTCAATAAATCGAGAACGAATAGTTTTGATACATGTGTTTATATGAACACTTTTTCTTGTTTGCATGTAAGGATTCTCAAACTTTGTAAAGGTATTTTTGAATTATACTGTATAGTTACTTTCCTGAAGTTGCCGAGTTGGTATCATAAACAGTTAACACCATGGTTATTTATGTATATGTACCCTTCTCTCTGTTTGTACATCTTATATCCCAACAATTTAATCTATTTACCTCTTTTCTAAATGACAGCTTCTTCAGGTCTATTCTTATGAATCTCTCTTTCTTTGGCATATTTCCGCTTCCATTTCTCTCTTAATTTACCTGTATACTTACCTAGTTGTTTCAGAAATTACTTCCTATTGTTTGCAATAAGTTTGAAGTAGAATATCTCTGGCGGGACTTTTCCCAGTTTTTATTTCATATTATCTCTCTCGACAGTTTGGTTTCCTCTCATTCAATTTTACAGTGCAAACTGTTATCGACATAACGACTAGTGGGCAGAGATCTTTATCAACTAGTAGACCTTTTAATAACATTGTTTCTGTTCTTGCCCCTGCCATACCCTCGTTTTCCATTTTTTCAAGACATCAGTGTATTTTTCTCTTGCCCATTCTTTTGTAATACTCCTATATAATATTAAAATACTATTATCCCTTAAGCTACCTATTATTTCTTGTTTCTCTATATCATTTATCCTAGCTTTCACTTTATTCCATAGTTTTAGTTCCCCTAATGTCTATTGATTGGCTAGCTCGCTCATTCCAACTTTTCTTACAACTTCCTTTAATTGACATATCCAATTTATATAAAATTTTCCTGATTCTTGCGTCCTAAAACAGTTTTTGAGAACATTTCCTTCCTCTAATACTTGGACTCTGTTACAATATTTCACTATCCTCCCAGCTCCTCCCAATTCAACTAATGCTACCCCAATAGGAGCTATTCTTGGTAATCCCAATGTCATTCTATAAAAGGACCTATGAATTTGACGTACACATTCCCACGCTTTTCGATCCCGTTTCCCTAGATTGAAGAAGTGGTTTTCCTCTCCGCAAAGTTTTCACCTTCAGGTAAACAAACTTTGGATCCTCCTGACAGTAGCAGTTCTCTAACTGCCTGGCTTGAAAAACAAACAGGGCACAAATGCTAACCAATACATTACGTTATAATCTTGGCGATAAGGAGTGGGTCACACAACATCTCTATGAAAGGGTTTTGCTGCGATTGGTACACAACATAGAAAGGCTAAATCAATTAAAATTTAATGCGGCATTCTAGAGAAAGGGGTGAAGAATTATGCGCAAGTGGCGTTAAACTGAACAGCAGCTACGACACTTATATATTGTCACATATTGGCTGTGTGCACAGCATGTGGTAGCATTGTAATTTATAATTATCAGAATGTTGGCAACATTGCCAACTTTAACAGTTATTAAAACCATGGTAAGCGTGGCAATTGGTCTCTTTGATAATGTGAACTTCATAAGGTAATAGTTGTGAAAGCGGAGCTTCGGCTCCTCCGGGAAGCCAAGCTTGGCCTCGCGCCAAGATGTTGGGATGTATTCAGTAAAAGTTAACAATATATTTGCTATTGATTTTAAGTGTTTGTTTTTGTATTAGTAGCCTAGTTAACCTATATACGTCCTTTTTATTAGTGAATTATATTTTTCCCTGTTGTATAGGATTTAGCCTATACGGGTGCGTCCCTTTATGTCCACCCATAGTAAAAAGTAGAGTTCCCTAGTCATACCTCTCAGCAACCAGCGGGTCCCTTGTTTAACATATAACGTGGGGGGTGACATATTTGGTGAAAACTTTCATCAATGAAGCTCTTGCCGTTATCGAACAGCAATAATCAAACCGATATTAGTGGTCCCCTGTGATCTATGAATAACATGTTATCCTCAAGTTCTCGAGTTTAAACTGGGTGTAAAATTCCCTAGCATGACTTCCTTCGGAAATGAAGTAAAGCCGGTGATCCCGTTTAGTAATTTACAGAAAAAAAACGAACTGGCCTATATCTGAAGTGTGGGGATAACATGTCTGCTTCACATTCAATAGGTCGCGAGTTTGAATCTTGCCGGATAACCCGAATATGTTTTTTTCTGGATTTTTCCTTATCCTGAGTACACAGTTGTCGAGCAACTTTAAGCTCCATGCACTCCGAGATCGTTTGGATATCATTTCACCGATTTCATTCATTGTCCGATATGACTATCCAGGTTAGAAGATGCTAAACTACAAAAATAAACCTCACGCTTAATAAAAAGGCATCTGAGCCAAAATAACTGGTCGTTCATGTCCAATAGAGAATCATGTTGGACTTTGTTTTATGGGTATACTGCTTCTTACAGTAAAACACATATCTTTGGTACGGTTTCAATATAACACTACCGATATAAAAATAAAATTGCCTAATAGATAGCATAAATATGTGAATATCTCCCGCATTCTAGGTACCTACGGTATTTATGTCGCCATTAAGGTATTCTCTCAAGCTCTGAGACTTATCGGTAGGCTCACCGGATAAAGGACACGAATCAGTTGGAGGATTGAATGTCATACCGACATTTTGTCTCAACAGCTCAACGGTTAGAGCAGCTGCACAAGAGCAGGAGAACCGTGTTTAAATCCTCGCTGTAGCATTGCATTTTATTTGGTTATAAAAGTTCAAAAATGTTGCCTTAAATGATAAATCCTATATAAAGTTGAGAAGGAAATTCTAATTAATTAAAAAGCACAAAACATTGAATAGGAATTTTTTGGAAACCTTCAGCAACAGAATGCGGTACTTGTTGGCGAGAATCTAGTAGGTTGGGAAGGGGTAATCGTACTTAAGTAACGGTATCTAAACATATAATTGGGATACTAATTACATAATACTGGTATAATGTATTTCCGTATACCTAACCTACGAAAAATTCTAAACGGTTAACGTTTTTTAATTATAGGTTAGAAAACAAATTCTAGCACGTCCCCTTGAATACGGTAAGGCAGTATATAAAGAATGTTTAACCTTATTTTCAGTGGTTTGGTTACAAAGCTTTGTTTCAAATACCATGTATTAGCATCGAAATTACTTCCGATATGTCGATACTTAAACTCTACAAAGCAGACAAACTTTCAGAGAGATAGCTTAGGAACACCATGATATAATACATCTGTGGTCTGTGAGTTGAATTTTGAGTGTTCGTAATGCTTTATCATTTGAATATTTGAAATCATAAATGCAAATAAAAAGATAATAAAATAGTTTCTCTTCTCTTTGCTGTATTTTAAAAGCATGAAAATTCCCTTTTCTTTAAAAATGTTTCGTCAGCAAACCCAAGTGCATCAGTGATACCTTACATTTTCATGGAGTGCCATACACAACAGAGAGAAAAACAACATTTAGGTGTAATAATAAATCACCAATTACAGGCTTCACTGTAAAAGAAAAACAATATTTGTATAAACAATTTACAATTGCTCTCACACAAAACAACGAAAATTGTGAATGAATGTGAACGAACATCGCAATGTGAGTCTGAACTTCTCACCTAGGTGGCCCGGGTTCGATCCCAAGCGGCCGGATGTGGGATTTGTGGTGGACAAAGCAACGCTTTCCCCGGGTACCCGCTTTCCCCCGCCATTCATTCCGCCGGTGCTCCATCTTCATTCCATGTATTAACAGTGCCATCGCTTGCGATGTCAACTGGAGTAAAAGCGGGCGTTAAATACACTAATTCCTACTTCTACATTTGTCGAGTATTATAATTTGATAAACTAAGTTTATATGCAGAATATCTGAATTATGTGCTGATTCTCACGGAGCACACTACGCAAATTAATAAAAATGCCACCGCGGTAGAAAAATAACGTAATAAGGTATGAAAATGCCAAGTCTTCTGTATTAATTTACCTTTGAGTAAGAAAATGAGATTTGCCCGGCTGTAAATAAGGCAAGAGAGACGACAGACTTGCAGATGAAGAAAACGCTATAATGTTGAAGTAAATAACACGTTTATTAAATACGCTAGAAATGAAACAAACAAAGTAGTCTAGCACATGCAGAATAAAAAGGAGCTGCTGAAATACGGCTATGAATTTCTACAGCTAGATAAATCCCGCAGCTAATGAGAATCTTTAGTTTACCTTTCCCACTGACCTACTTCTCGCAACTTCGTCTCTGACTGAGAAGGTTCCCACACCATCCCAGACAACACATTTTCTTTCTCATAAATATGCCTCATCAAATCCCAGCTCGGCCACTAAATGCCTCGCACAATCGTTCTGATTCTTAACCAGGCACATAACTGACGATTTTTTTTAAAAGTCATTAAAATTAAAATCAAGACATAACCAGATTAAGAATTATCCGTAGCAAGATCACTCGTTTGTAGCTCATATCCAGTAACCCTGCGTCACGTGACAAACAATTTTTAAGCTCCGCTCATGTTATCTATAAATCTTTCGGATACACAAAACAAAAGGAGAAGAATAATATTCCAACAATACTGCAATTTGTGAAACACAGATTACCAACTAATACCAGGCGGTCCAACTGCCCCATATTTGATATGTGCAGATACGCCTTTGTGCGTTAAGGGGAGACAGTCGCAAAATTAATGAAAATAAATGAACAGAAAAACCATTATTGCTTTAATAAAAAGTAGATACTCTTGTGCACAGTATACTATATTTTTCTTCTGTAAGGCACGTAACTGAGATCTAAAATTGAGATACTAAAGCTTGGTGCATGTAGAATGCCCTACCTTTTGATCTTTAAACTGTGTTTTCCTAAACATATAAGTTTCAATATAAATGCACTTTTTATTCAAAACTAATTGTGAATACAAGCACAACATTTTACACACAGCTTTTAGAATGCTAATATCTTTGCAAATTTAATTTCAAAATATAGAGTTTTAGGAGCTTTATATGTCTAAATTTTGGCGGGAAAAGGATGATAACATTTACTATATATTCAATATTTTTTTAAAATAAAATAAAAAATAAGCTGAAATAACTGCAGCTTACTTCTATTTTAAATATGCTTAACACATATACAAAGTTTCAAGTGTAGTGCCCAGGTATAAATTTAGAAAAAGGTACATCATTATTTTTAAAAATTGGGAAATTTAGAAATTACAAACTAGCAGCAAGTTAATAAAGTTTTCTGAATAATACACAAAACAATTAAACACGTTTTATATAAATTTGCCAAATTGCAATGCACATTAGTGAGTGCCCCCTTAAAAGAATTGCAGAATTCAACGGGTTTATTTCAAGTTGAAACCCGCCAGTGGGGAACTAAAACGTTTTACTCGTCTCAGAGTAAAGACGGAATGGCTTTTGTGGTGCCCATTCGCGCTACTGTTAAACGAGCAGAGGTGGTCAGGCAGCGGCCTCTCGGCTGGCCGGACGGCTGTCGTCTAATTTTGTTAAATACATTGTAAATAATCCCTTTAGGACCATTCAACTAGCTGACTTTAATCGAGTTAAATAAACAAAAAAATATACCAAGCGAATCCCCTAATACATAAGCGGTCGTCTGTGTGGAACATTTCGTATAGAATCAGCACACTGCATTTGACACGGTGTTAAATTCTTTTTTACTGAAGCATTTTATCAATTTGCATTAATCAAGCATTTAATATAACGAATCTTCGATACAAATTTGGATATCAATTTTTATTCCTATAACGTTAACTGAAGTTTTAGTGATTTATTAACAATCTAAGGAATTGCATTCTTAAGAAGTGAAACAAAAGAACAGTAACAAAAAATGCGCTCACCAGGCAAAGAAAAATATTCTCTTCCATCAAGACAGTGTAAGGGTGTGCAGCTGCGCAGTTTCGATTCAGAAAATGTTATAATAAAGGCTCGAATTACAACATCCACCGTATTAACCATATTTGAGCCCCGGTGACTTTTTGGTTTCACCTCCAAACTTGAAAAAGTGGCTGGGCGGAAAACGATTCACGTCCAATGAAAAAACCGAGCTAAAAGGAGATTATTGTTCAAAAATAAAAATAAATCTACCAACAATAATTTGTTTTTCTATATTTTTCTAAGGACCTATTGAATGCCCTACGTGTAAGTTAACATTTAGCAGTGTTTACACCATTTTGTCAAGGAAAAGTGATATTTTCAGTAAAATCTGAACTTCAAATTAAAACATTCATTTTAACGTCAATACATATCTGAAAAGTTATATGATTATCAAAATTGTTTTAAAAGCACTACATTGGGCGAAGAATTGGATAACTTGTAAAAGTTTTAGAGGAATGCTTATTTCTACAACAGCTTTCTAACAATAGGTACTAAAAATAAAAATGTTATGTGCTCCATGCCCACGACCTTCCGTACCTGCTCTGTAAACAAACTTCTTAAAAAAGATATATACCCAATCTTGCGGGTTCAAACTCACGGAGGTCGATGGATTTTTAGGGCTTAAAAATCCTTAGCATGACTCCCAATGAAAGGGAAGTAATGTCGTTGGTCCAGTATCTTCGTAAAAGAACCAGGTCTAATAAAGAAGCCTCTGAGAAAACTTAAGAGGGTTTTTCACGCCCAGTATAGAATGGGAAGCTGAGTGTCCATAAAATAGCTCCATTTGTTTATTTCTTTTTTTACAAAAGATAGTTGTTTCTACTTCATGCTAATTACGACAAATATTAACAGAAAGTTTTGTTACTCAGTATACCTTATAAGTATAAGTGAATTGGGGTAATCCACTAGGCTAAAGCGATTGCTCAAAGGCTTCTAAATATGACTTTATGCGACTGTCATTGAAATCCTCTCCCCTTTACAAATAGGAGTAAACCAAAAGAAACAGACGACTTGTTTGAGAAAGGTAAAAGTATTTTAAACTTGAAACCAATAACAAAGAATATATTGGAAATCCTTAGCTACACCAAAAAATGAATAGGACATAAATGTGTGTTTTTGACGAGATTTACGTTCTTGTCCGGTAAGGTTTTGTGGATATTTTAAGGTTTAATAGTTATAGAAAGGTAATTCAGAGTGAACAACACTTCAAAAACCATTCCCAGCACATTAAAGTATGCGCTTTACTTGTTATATAAACTTGTTTAGTATGCGGTATTTATAAAAATCTGCATTTTTTTTAAAAATAAAAATTTTCGTTCGAAAATTTTTCCATGTGAAAGGTAGTTTGGGGCGGGGGATATTCTAGAAAATCTTGGTGTCGTATCCTTAGAAGGTATTTAACTTAGGTACTAAGTTTGGTGTTTACCCAACTTTTTTTTTTTTGAGTTATGCTGTCCATAGGCACACAAAACACACGCGGACAGGGGTCCTAAAAGCACGTTTTTCCCTTGAAATGTCGGCATCTAATTTTCCGGTGGAATATAACACCTTCTATACCTGCTATGTACATGCATACGTGCTAGAAAAACTAAAACGGTTGGCAAATTTGAGTCCCTCTCGTATTCATTGCTTCGAATCACTGCAAACCTCTCGATAAAATGAGTTGCATTCATTCGTAATAACCGAATGTGATAGGAACAATCTGCGTATTTAACAACTATCATTCGTGGTTTAGGAAATGTTGGTCTTTTTCGTACTTCAGCTCTAGTTGTAGGTTGCCAAGGAACTGAAATGTATTTCATTAACAGCGTACGTGCGCGGATTTGCGGAACATGCGTTGAGAACCACCTCGGTAACGCAAGTTGCATACGAATACGGCGCGATGCCAACTCTACGGTGCGCCATGAGCTCTTTTAAAGGCGAGATTCTGTTCCAAAATATGCTCCAACATCCCGAGCTTAAACCACTGCGAAGTTACTAATGTGTAGGTTGCTGCGTGTAAGAGTAGAATCACATTTCAAAGGCCGAAAATCCTACATTTTCGTGGGGCATGCACCAGTAATGCATATCCATTATCATTAAAAAGCTGCTTCATATTAAGCACTAGCTGAAATACCCGGTCTTGCCCGTGTTTTGACTGATTTTTCTTTTCACATTTAGCCTTAAGCTTCTTGCTGAATAGCCCTAAGTTTCTACGGATGTATTTAGAAATTATTAAACAATACAAATAAATAGTTAATTAAAACTCGGGAAAAGATCAGTTTTTAATGATAGTTTCTCGTGATTGTAGCTATGGCTTACGTGTTCTCACATTTGGGGAGCCTCGTCGTTATTTACAGAGAAAATGTCAGTTAACAAGAAGTAATACCAGTCCAAGTAACGTCAATATATCCTTGTTTATTCTTAGTGACCAGCATACATAAGACTAAGAAAACAAAGGAAGAGAAAATGAAAATGGAGACCAACAAAATTAGCATATTAAAGAGAAAAAAAAGAAGAAGTTGTACTTCGTCTGGTTTGATGCTATTGCTGTTGCCTTCACACACTTAATTGTTTTTATATGTCATCACCTTTGTTTTTCTGCTTCTAAGACATTCAAGCTTGCAACAGAGACAGAAATCCGATGATTATAACAATTTAGAAACTAAACATTATAAGTGTATGTCCGAACATCCGAATATGCTCACAGAATATGTGAATGTAAATACCGACTTATGTACTACTGCACGTTAGTAATGTTTGAGTGCCACAGGACTTTTGTAATCGATGCGATAATGCTGAATAATTTTGTATTATTTTATATCAACATACAATAATCATACGAAGATATAAAAGGTGATAATGATAAAGAAGAACCATTTTGTCTGGTTTGATGCTTTTACCCATATCATAATTTAATATAATGCAGTTCAAAATTTTGTTAATCTTACGACCATATGATTATATCGCCTTTGCTTTAGTTTAAGTATCAAATTTGTTGTAATTATTTGTTGTTTATTGCTCCATGACCAATTGCAGATGTCAGATTAACGAATAATATGTTAACTCATTGATACTTTGTTACTTTTTGAGGCCATGAAAGTCAATGTAGAGTTTCTTATTAGGTAAAAACAGGAATTAAAATAAATATTTATTCATCTGCAGCCGTATTACTGAAAACTATATGTACTTTTGAAGCCTTTCAAATGAAAACCTCATTCTACGTTCCGACAAACAAAATTTATAATGTGAAACATTTGATTCCATTTCGCATGGTGTGATCGGGGCATATTTGAAATATATCAGTTCCCTTTCAGTATCATCAAGCAAATGACATTCGTTGGGATCTAAAAGTGCAGTTATGATACATCACACTGAATACTACATTTTTTTTTTCAATTAAACTTTTCATTTTCATCTTTATTTCAGGTATGATGGGCTTGGATTGGTGGATCCATCTCGACAGTTCTTCTACATGCCAAACAGTTTCAGCTTAGCTCCATATCTCTGGACTGTAACAGTGATAGTTGTAGGTTAACTATTTGAATAAATTTGCAACTAATAATATACTTCTGTGTAGCTGTTCTGTTAATAGACGTTTGACAGTTTGTCTACTAGAACTGCCATCGGTTTCTAAATAAGTGCATTAAAAAGTACACTGCTAGAAAACTTACTATGGTTGTAAAACAAATTTTTCTCACATTTGAGCAGAACAAGATGTTATTCGAACGCCCTCCTACCAACGTAGTTCTGTGTTATGCAGTGATACCTGTTTTGCAGTAATGGATTACACTCTACGTTGACCTTTGCTCGCTCCGCATGGTATTGCCAAACCAGGCCGCTCTTACTCTGCATAAGGAATTTGATACGAACTTCCTAGCTCTGGTTATCAGATAAGATAAGCTATGAAGATTAAACCAAATCGCAAAATCCCTTCCGAATTCCCTGTGACTAAGATAATCTGTAGTTAAACTCTCACTTTTCATATTAATCTACTGATAGATACAGAATGACATTTTTGGGGGGGCTTAGTGTCATTCTGGCTTCATACGGCACAACAGGCATTGGAGACTGATAAAAAATGGAGGTTAATTTTACCTCCTGCACCGTTTAACCGGATAGGTAGGATTCCGGTGGGCAGGCAGGCGGTTTTCTTCAAAACTGGGCAGATCAAGAACGAATATGATCTGTTCCATTCACACAACTTCAGCTACCTGTTCCGCAAACAAACTATTCTTCCAAAAGATTATTATTTTATCTACATCATGCTAACCGAAATAAACACTAGCAAAATTGGTCTTATTGCTTACTTCCTTGTGAGTTGAAGGCAATGCGCTATGCTAAATCGACAATCAAAATTTTCAAAAACTGGTTGCTATGCGAACAATTGAAATTTGGTTCTCTTTGCAAGGCCAGGAATAAAACAAGAGATATGAAGCTACAGATGGCTTCCCGTTTCAGAAAAGCATAAGTACTTTAAAACTGAAACCAGTAACAAAGCATAGCTCCAAAAAATTTAATTCTACATGGTCTACAAACAGACTCTTTTTACAAAGGAGTATTCCTTACCTACGCAATGTTAATCTATAAACATTGAAATAAATGGTTGTATTACTTGTTTTATTGTAACTAGAAGGGATACAAGTGAATAGAATATCCCATGGCCGCGCACGCTGAAGCGTCCAACTTCGGTGTTTTGTAGCGCAGAGGATCGCAGGTTTGAGACCCGCCTTAGGCAGGAGTGTTTCTACTTTTGTGTTCTATATAATTAATTCTCTTTCCCCGATAGCCAATTAGGCTAACCCAACAAGACTAAAATAGTAAAAACCTTTCAAAGTTGGTTGCTATTTGAACCAATTGAAATTCGGTTCTCTTTGCAGGCCCAGGAGTAAAATAAAACATATGTAACGGATGTATGTTTCCCGTTTGAAGAATATCTCGAAAACGGTTAACTGTACGAAATAATGAATGTGACATAAGTTGTGTGTTTTTACATGTTCTGTGCAGTAAGCTTTTGTTTATCTCTTACGGCTTATCAGTTATGCAATAGGAATGAAAGGCTATTCCAAGAAATTCAGGATATACATATTATTGCCATCTTTAAAAAAACATATTTCAATCAAAACCATTAGAGTATCTTTTTTATAAAATCAAACATTTAGAAAAATGTTCAATGTAAAGAGTAGCATGGGGTAGGAATTTTTATGAAAATCTTTGTATCCTTGTTATACACTAAGCTTAAATATCAAGTTTGGTATTTAACCGACTTTTTCGTTTCTGAGCTATGCTGTCCAAAGACACACACACACACACACACACACACACACACACACACACACACACGGGCAGACAAACATGGACAACTTTCTATTTTTTTTGCATGGATCTCCAAAACATATATTTCCGGTGAAATGTCAGTATCGAATTTTTGGGTGCAGTAAAATATCTTCTCTACCTACTATGCACATTGTGCTTACGTGCTAAAGAAAGTAAAACTGGTTATACTAACTGCCGGAAAGTGCGAAGGTTAATAGAGGCAGAGGCAGGACTGGGAAATCTTTCGCATACTCATATCTGCTTGTGGTAAACAGGTTAACCATTACAATGCACGTAGACATTCCATAGGCATTATCAAACTCACTCCATATGATCTACAGGGTTTACAAGGTTGTTGCGAATCACCAGCGTCTAGTCAGAACTGCCTTCGACTCGCTTACATTAGTGCTCGTGTATTAATAGTTTAAAACAATCTTCAAATTTGTTAAATATAATGAAAATAAACGAACAATAATGTACGAAAAAGGATTGTGGTTTTAGCTTAAGCTAAGTTTTCGAGGCTGTCTCAAAAGTGCCTCCGCAATGAGCTTGAACGCTTATGTTTATGGTTAGGTTGGGAACGGAACTCTGGAGGAGCTACATTTCTTTAAGTAGACAGTGTGTTCCCTTCTTCTGTTTAATGTGCGCTTGTGGTTGTGGTTATGGTTATGAAGTGAAGTCCAAATGCTGGTTATTCAAGAGAGAACGTTTTAGTCGAGGACGTACGCATTAATGTACGTACATTTCTGAACCGAGTTGCATACTCGACATTTCCTCACTGTGATATTGTGATACTAAATTCCGTGAAACTTTATCTCTTGATGCTCCGAAATGCAGTACGCGTATACGTTTAAGAGGCTAAACTGGACGAAAATTCAGATGTAATGTTAAGGAAGGTGCACCATGGTAGAATATTTACACCGCTCGCCTCCCACTTAACCGGTCTGGGTTCGACCCCAAGCACCCGCACGTGGGATTTGTGGTGAACGAAACGGCGTCCAAGCGGGTTTTCTCCGGGTCTTCTAGTTTCCCCCGCCACTCATTGCATCAACTGCTCCATCTTCACCTTTCCTTTCATGTGTTTCACTTTCATGCTCATGCCTGGTTACGGATCGACCAGTCGTTGCAGGTTTTCCATTCTGTGGTTGTGAGCCCTTTGCTCCCCAACAGGCTTCTGACACTTGGGCACCCGTTTATAAGTCCTAGGGGGACAGACAGCCTCAAAATAAATGCGGAAATTAGCATAGGAAACAACTTTTCTGTGCAGTCAGAATCGCGTATCTCCAAATGTATAGTGTTCCCAAAAGCAAAATGATGACCTAAAGGCAAACATCACAAATCACTTGCTTGATTATGTCGGAAATTGTACACGAAGTGTTCCAAACCAAGCCAGAATGGTCCAACTCAGACTACAGGAATGAGAACAGCAGTCCTAACATCACATGGGGCAGTGGCTAGTAACAATCTTATTTTGAAGGCAGTTCAACTTCATTGCCACTAACAATAATTAGCATGATTCGATGTCAAAGGAAGTATCATGAGTGAGCGTGCTGGTGCGTTCATCTCACTGCGGAGACACTTTTGAGGCATCCTCCGATATTTTAATGGTAGTTTGTCAGGAATGGAGCAAATCTTCAGTTACAATAGAGAGTGTTTCCAAAAGAGATGTCAAGAACCTTCATTAATAAATGTACCGTTATGCCGCTCCCTTTTTTTCCTAGTACACCCCAAAACACTCTGACCAGAAGACAGGACAGGCAGTTTTTGCCAAGTTCTACGCATTTGTAGAAGCTTGCAACATTTCGCAGAGTAAAGTAAATTGTGGTGTTAATGAAAGACTGGAAAACATATGCGTACTCAGCCGAAAGCTCAGCACGTAGATATTTCGGTCAAACCAGACAAAGGATTGCCAAAATGAAATTACAGCTTACATATTTTGATTGAATTTTAACATATTTATCAATTACTTGGAGGAAATCAGCTTAATTATAATTCATATTAAAAGCCACCATTCAGTGATAGCGATTTATTTATTAATCCGTTCAGTATATGTTTTGTTACAGAATACGACCGTATAACAATGCCAATTACCTAAAAGCAAATGTAATAATAAACTAGTTTTTTACACTGTATATATTATGGTTGGGTAGTTTCTCTTCAATAAGTGCTTTGAATGCAGCACAGCAAAATACTCATATTCTTAACATGATTTTTAATATTTATAACGCAACAAGTACAATTCGAGAAAGGTAAAACAAAACGGATTACAACTTTTGCCGATTAAAACAAAACGAAAGTTGCTGCGGCTTATTGCTGTTCAAAAACCAAGAAAGAGTATACGAGGTCGATCAACTTGCTAAAAAAAACAATACAATTGCCTCCCTATCATTGTTATAACAATCCGAGTGAACTTCAGAGAGTTCAAGTTCCTCTCAAAAACAATACATTTTTAACTTGTGACCGCCGAAAGTCTTCTTAATGAAGAACTTGACAATGTAAAGGGAACAATGCTCTCTGTGTTAAACACGTAGAAGAGCCACAGGAAAGTAATCTTATTAACTCACTTCTTATTAAAGAAGTAGATCAAAAAGAAATGTTGGGTCCCATTGTGGTAAATTTAATACGCAGTGGCACAGAGGACGAAAGCAGTTCAGGAAGTGACAGTGACGGTGACGATGATCACGGTGACTTTCATTGTAGTGATGGTAAGCGTCTGGACATCCGTCGGGAATAATCAGATAGTTTGTCATTTATTTAGTTTTAATGAATATGCAAATGTTTCCCGTTTGATAACGGCAACAGCTTTAACCTTCTTCTCCATGTCACTGATGAAAGCTCTCATGTATATGAGTGCAATAGCTGTTGTTTAATTGCATTCCTTGCTTTAGAATGTCGAAAATTGTTTTAGTTGTATTATCCTTTCCTTGAAATGCCTAATGGTGCTATTTTAGGTCTCTATTCCAATGACAAAATAGGTATTGAGAATAATTATCTTAGCACATAATAAATACAAATGACTGAAGCTAAGAGCTCTGTAACCCAACATTTTAATAAATTAAACTTATTTGTTCATGAAAAAAAAAGAACATACAATTTTTATGTTAAAAATCCACCTTGAACCTCAGCTGAGTTTGTAAAATAACATTATCTTACGTGTTGCAATGGTTAACATACTGGGTTTAAATGGCGATAGCAAATACTAGTAAGATTGAAACAAAATTCTGATCCGCACATTTTTTGCGTAGTATATCCAAGTTTATACCGGCTGTAATTGCAGAGATAGTTTACTTTTCACTAATTTATTCAACAATCACATACAGTATGGAACTGTAACATTTAAAGTTAATTTCCATAGAATCTTTATTTTCAGAAACCAACTGTCAGAAACATTGAAAAGTTGTGGATAATAGCTGGTTATGGGGAACTTATAAAATTCTATCATTGCTGTTCCCAGCATATTTATATTGAAATCCATTCTGTATATACAACATAGCAAGAAACTTACTAAGCCATAACTACACAGAAGAGGAAAACAGTAATGGAAACGTAACTCCATGGCACGACAATCCACATTGGATGTTGGTCTAACGCCCGGACGCTGCATCCCCCATCTCGGCCCGAAAAAGTCATGAATGGGGTGCAGTGCTGGAGGATGAGACGTAATCAGTGCCTCGAGTCCCTCCCGGCTGGTTAATGCGTTCTTCTTGATCTGAAGCCGCTACTCCTCAATTACCCCCCTCCCGGGACCCCACGAGGCTGAGTGCTTCCCGGACAAGGTCTCCCAGCGGGGGAAAATTCCCTAAGCCTGTACCAGGAATCGAACCCAGTCTCTCGCTTGGCAAGCAGCCGCAACAGTGATGGTATTCAAAGGGATTTAAGAGTGTCCGATCAAACATTGTAAAAGAAAGTACTATTCTGAAATAAGTTACAGAATTTAAATATTTAGAATGCAAAAGATCGCACCAAAAATAATCTGTTCTAATTAAACGAATTAGAGGTATTTAAGCACCTAAACGCCACCACAAAAAGATTTTGAAGCAATAAGATACACGATATTCAAGTTCTATAAACTAATGTCGGTGCCAACACTATTATATTGGAGCAAAACTTGGATTATCACACAGAAAAAAGGACTTTCTGCAGCTTCGCTTCTACAAAATGTCTTATTACATATAATTGTTATATCCACTTCGTGCTAATCGAGATAAACATAGCTTACTTAGTGCTTTATAGGTAGATTGGAACTAACGGAGTACACTGGGCTAGGGTAATAATCAAAGCCTTAAAAATCTGTCGCTATGCGATTGTCATTAAGATTCTTCTTTGCATAGCCAGAACTAAAAATGTGGAGACACGGATGACTATTTCCTGTTTTAGAAAGGTATAAGTATCTTTGAAACGGAAACATATAACAAGAAATATGTTGAAATGGTTTGCTCCACTACAACATTTTATGGAGCATAAATTGTGCGTTTTCACAAGATCTACGCGTTTTTGTGTAGGACGTTTTGGTTTATTTCTTACCGTTTACCAGTTATGCAAAAGTCGTTTAGAATGAACAGGCTATTCTAGAAAATAAAACATGTTTTATTGGTGAAGTAATTATGTTTAATATACGGTATTTTAATCAAAATCGTTAGAGTTATTTTTGATAAAGTCAAAATTTTCGAAAATTTTCATGTAAAGGCTTGTTTAGGTTGGAGAAGTTTTCTTGAAAATCTTCTTGTGGCATTCCTGGGTTAAACTAAACTTAAATATCAAGTTTCTGTTTAACGGACTTTTCGTTTTTGAGTTATGCTGCACACAGATACACCTATATCTTCACATACTCACATTTTTCTAAAATGCTTTGTATAGATTCAAGTGACCTCAAAGCATGAATTTATAGCACAATATCAGTATCTAAATTTTGGGGTGACTTGCAATACCTTCTCTATCTGCTATGTAAGTTTATATACGTGCCAGAGAAAGTAACCACATTTAACTTGTAGCAAATGAAATGAGATTTTCAAGAGCAGTTGCTGGTTATAGGAAAATAGACCACCAAAAAGTGAAGATAAACGGATAGGCAAAAGAAGCACCTGAAAAGGTTGTCATGAGTAGGATTATGTTGATTGTTGCAGCTGCTTGAAGGAAGAAGAAGCTATACAATGCCAACAAAACGGATTCAATAAATTATTTAAAGCCTTCAATGTTCTCATGAGTTACTTTTAGAAACATATTACATAATCACAGATGAAATTGAAAACGGACGTACATTACGAAACATTCCCAATGTTCACCAGAAACAGTAGAACG
The DNA here is from genome assembly GCA_030762935.1 of Hymenopus coronatus. Classification (NCBI taxonomy): domain Eukaryota; kingdom Metazoa; phylum Arthropoda; class Insecta; order Mantodea; family Hymenopodidae; genus Hymenopus; species Hymenopus coronatus. The sequence goes on from CM060900.1 coordinate 40,589,893, forward strand.
ACATTTTTCCATTTCACCGAGACAGTCTCTTAGGTGACCTAGAGTGAGAGTAGCCAACTGAAAAAAGAAGAGAAAGGAGATAACTCGGAGAAAAGAGCAGAAAGATCGACGAGCAGGCAGCATTTTCCCAAAGGAAAGAAAACAGCGCTGGGCGGTAGAAAATACCGGAAAGGCTTCCGTAAACTTCCATACGGAAATCGCGCAGAACGAGCAATGCCGGGGTAAACATGCTGTCAGTTTCTGAGTACGTGGTTGTAAAAATAGCCAAGTCCCATGGCAATATCCACATGTAGTATAGCCACCTTCAATAACACTTTATTTTGACATAAGCGCGCTGAGAACTCCTGACGTTCTTCAAAGTAACAGCAAGAGAATAATCAATTAATACTTTTAAACTATATTCATGTGCATTAGGTGAGACTTCATGAACAGACACGCAATATAGTTGTGGGTTTGAATCTAGGCGGAGGCACCTCTCAATTCTATGCATAGTATAGAGGTTATAGTGATTCAAAGGGGAATTGCATCGATCCAGTGAGAACATTGTACCTACGCCCCACGAAAGGGCACACCAGGTGCCAGGACTGAAGCGAGAGGAGACACCGGGCGGCCGAAACCAGGTATGATGGTACAGCAATGACAGGGTCCCTACAGTTTCCAGATTAAAACGTCTTGGAAGACGCACAGGTACAACGTTCACCACCAACAACAACTCTAGTAATTAGCCGAAAGTCGGGGACTTAGTTTCACAGAGTGCACCCTTTATCGGTGCTACGCTGCACCGAAATACCAATGCCGACGTTTCCAATCCTGAAAAATGCCAGAGGGGTTAAAAGATAAATTAATGATTAATGGAACGATACGGAGAAACAAAGATCTCGGAGGATGAGAGTAGTCACTCCAGAATTCCTCAGACAGCTCTTATAACACCGAAAAAATCCTATGGGTCAGAGGGGCGATCGAGGGGATTTGAACCCGGGTCCTCCAAATGCGCATTGTGTGCGCTGCCGCGGTGCCACCTTGCTCGTGTTGCCAAGCAGTAGATGAAATGTGTTCCACGTTTACATTAGCCTGACAATCTGGAAGGAGTATAGAGAGCAGATTGTTTGACAGATTGCAGGTTAAAAGCACAACGGGGACTGATAAAGTCAGAGACAGAAGCAGGCCGCGCCGTGGCCGAGTGGGTAGATCACTCACCTCTCAACTAGTTCGATCCCGAGCGACCGCATGCGAGATTTGTGAAGAGGGGTGGGTTTTCTCCGGTTTCCCCTGTCATCGCATTCCACCGGTGCTCTATCTTCATTCCATGTACCATTCATCGCCTGCGTAGGCACAGTAGTAAAAACGATCGTTACACAACACCTAATAGTAAAAGAGACTGGTTCAGGGTCGGCACACTCACGTCCGCTCACAACGAATCTTAGCTAGTGTTGCAACTTTTGATTTATTTTCAGCGGTGTGGCAAACGACTAGTAATTTTTCTGAAAACATCGAAAATGTGGGATTCGCAAATGCAGCCAATTTTGTTAGTAGTTTTATCTACTGATGATGCGGAATGAAGTTTTTTTTTAGTATAAACGCTGCTTAAAAGAAGTCGTAGAAACTCACTCTAAAATCTCTCAGTGTATATTGTTGTATCTTCCATTAAATGTGACCATGAGGGAAGAAACAAAAGTAGAACTATATAGATTGACTACTACATCTATAAATTATAGTTTGTGTACAAATACATATTGCAAATAATATGCATATGCGTTACTTATACATATCTTACATTGTAAACATATAAATTGTATTTCTTTGCAAATGTATAAATGTGTACAATAATATAAAATTGACTCTTCAGACATTTAATTCTGCAAATTCTGTACTGGTCTCGCTTGCCTTGGTTTTGTCGAAAAGACGACCTTAGCCACTCTAGTCCTGTCATTAAAACTCATTCTAATAGTTTATTCACTATTATTAGCAAACATAAACATTCCTGAGCAGTTGGCTTGAAGTTATCTATACTCTCATCATTGTAAATAACAGCGGCCGCGAGTCACTGATAGCCAGATAAACACGGTCTGGTGAGTGCTGTATTCAAACGCCGACATTCTGTGAGAGTAACCTTGTTGAGTCCGTTCATCCTTAGGTTCATTCGCGTCACAGGAGACGCAAGTGTCCAATGAATCGTGGTAAAACACAGTAGAATGTGCGCAGGAAAGTAGTCCCATACTAACAATCTAATTAAAAGTGAATTCATTAAAAGATATAATATTCTCCACAAATACCCAAGAGTTTAATTAACGCTAGTTTGTGACGCTAAGCAGAGCAAAAAGTCCCAACAAGCATTTCGTATCCGTCACGTTTTATCCGGAATAATGTTAACCACAGTTGCTGTTAGGAATCATGGAGGACGGCCGCCGTGAATTTGCTCTTGCGGCTATGTCAACTTACGTAAAACACGAGGCTGATGAAAAAACAGTAGTATTAAATGATGATTATAGGATTTGTGAGAAATATTCCACACTTCCAGTAAAATAAGTAGTGAAACTATTGTTTTAGTATAACTGTGTTTTAGCTGAAATTATAAACTGTCTCGTAAAAAAAACCGAAACCTTTAAAACGGCTATGCCCTCAAAAAAAAGAGAAGGTGTGAAAAATGCTATTCAAGAGTATGGTATTTTGTGAGGAATGCAATTCGCTTAACAACGCACAATTCCTTTCTTAAAAATAGCTATAAGTTGATAAAAGTGTTACAGCAACTTAAAGTTGATCCAAATATACCAACATCAGAAGAACCACAATTTTATAGCATTCTGTGTGAATTTGCAGTTTATTCAAACGTGTCAAAAAGGCAGAAAAAGTAGCTATAATTCATAGAGAGGATATTATCGCTGGTTTCTCTTAGAAATATTATATAACCAAGAAAGTACAATAGAATTTGTAGCGTAAATCACGGAAGGCTTCATTATGAGTAGTCGTCTATGTTTTGTTTTGATGCGGGTTAACTTAATAGTTATTGCGTCAAGTGCAGATAGTCATGCAACTTCATTTATTTTCGTCCCGTCCTTAATGCTCGGAAATTCCTATGCCTGATCATTGCTTTTACTAGTAACACAGCTTACCACACTGCTTACCAAGCGGGAGACCTGGGTTCGATCCCCAGTACCGGCGTGGGGATTTTTCCCCCTCTGGGGGACCTGGCCCGGGGTGCTCTCAGTCTCGTAAGGTCCCAGGGGGGGCCAATTGAGGAGCTACTTGATGGAGAAGTAGCGGCTCCAGGTCATGAGGACCGCATTAACCGGCCGGGAGTACTCGAGGCGCTGACCACGTCTCACCCTCCAATACTGCACCCCATCCATGAAGTCTGCAGTGGACCGAGATGGGGGACGCAGCAGCCGGGCGGTAGGCCAAGGGTCCCCGTGAGCTGTCGTGCCATGGAGTTACAGGAAACAGTGCATTTTCAATTTGCATTATAGCATAACGAAGACAATTAGTTGTGTAAGTAGAACAGGGGTGAGTAATATGATCAGTAGAGGCAAGCATTTTTGTTTTTTATGAGTTATGAGACAGATGTTTCATGAATTTTACATAATTTTGAAATAATATGTAGGTATATTTTTTTTTGTGTGTATTTTTCATGTTTTCGATAAGATATTTTAGCGATAAATGAACATTTTAAATGTTTTATTTTGCATAGAAATATGTTCATTTTTCAAGTTTGAAAAACCAAAAATTAATTAAACACTTGTGCCTTCATACCATGTGGTTCGAAGTTGTGAAACGTTGCTTAGAAATTCAACGTAAAACCGTTATTAGTTATAGTAGTTGCACGATTCAAAAAATTTGTAGCTTCTGAAAACTGTAGATTGGTAACAGATCCAATATTAGAACTTCAATCTAAATAAAAAGCTATAGCTTATTTTGTATTATACCGAATTTGATTGCGAGAGCCAAATGCGAAATATGAGTGGTCACTTTAGGACATATTTAGTGCATGTGTAGAGCGCGTGGATCCCAAAATTAGGGTTAGAGATACAGTAGAAGACCAAAAAATTGCTATTATATGACTTTAAATTAAGACTCTATTAGCAAAAGGAACCATGGTACTGATACTGACAATAGGACCTCTAGATCATTTTCTGGAGCTTTAAGGCTCGTTATTAAATCAAATATCGGCGATTTAAATAATGTAAATGCATTTAAAACTACTTGTATTCATTCTGATTTCCCACTTTGTGAGAAAGTACTTTATGCCATTCCGCTTATGGCTAATCCTTGATTAACACAGTAAATAAATTACATTTAGTAACAGCATTGAAAGAAAAAGGCGAGTCTTACCAAGTTTTCTATGAAAATTGTTTTGATTCCTTTGGCTACTGACACCGAGAGACTTGCCTCTAACAGACAGAAAGCAACTAAAACAATCTAATGTGCTCCATTAATATGACTTTCTCTAACGATTCCATAAATCAACTTTACTTACAAAAGATTATTTATTTATCTACATCATGATAATCGCATCAACATTACCAGATCTGGTTTATTACTTGCTTCTTTGTGAGTAGAGGGGGATATAAGAGAATGCGTACGCTAAAGCGCTAGTCAAATCTTTTAAAAGCCGGTTGATATGTCAACAAATTAAATTCGGTTCTCTTTGCTCGCCTGAAATTACTTCCCGTTTGAGAAAAGTTTTAGTTATCCTAAACTGAAAACAACAACTCAGAATATCTCTAAACCCATCAAATCTACAAAAAAGTATCTGGCGTAAATTGTGTGTTTTAACGAGATCTGCACTTTTTATGCAGTCCATCTCTTACGGTTTACCATTTACACAAATGAGCAGGTCTTTGGATCCCAGAAAATACAAGATATACAGCTCATTTGGTCTGGAAGTATCATAACATTTCAATCAAAATCGTTATATTGTTTAGAAAACCAAACTTTTAGAATAGTGTTACATGTAAACCGTAGTTAGGCCCGGGGGATTTTTTTGGAAAATCTTGGTGTCGCATCCTGGGAAGGGGTTTGGTGTTTAAACGACTTTTCGTTTTTGACATGTGCTGCCCCCCAACATACACACACACAAAAACACACGCGTAAACCACCCACAGACAGACCAACACACACACACACACACACAAACACGGACATGTTTATAAAAATGCTCTCTTCGGATTCAGGGGTTTCAAAACGTGTATTTCCGGTGAAATCTCGATATCCAATTTTTAGGTGCAGTACTATATTTTCTATATCCATATGTACATTGTACTTACGGTCTAGAGAAAGTAAAAACGGAAAACTGTTTTGTGTTGCAGTTTGGTGGTCTGGTACGTGATATTTGGCTCCATTCATGTAATTAGTTTTACATAAAATGTTTAGAATTTAGAAATTAATGTTAATGTAAACTTAGTTACCTGTAAATTTGCATTCCTTTAATCTCATTCAAATTAATAATGCTAAAAAATTGGCAGGAAATTAATGCAAATTTATGAACAACATTCAACATAATCACCAGTTATTAAAACTATTACTGCGAAATTTTAAGATAATTTACAACACAAAATTGTGCTAATGTGTAGTTAGTCAACTGCAAGGCAGATATCTTTTAAAAGTTCTTAAACATTTTACCCTCACTCCCTCAGCATTTGTTTAAATCAGGGCCGAAAATTAACAGCCATTGTAAATAACAGCTTCCTCATTTTTAGATATCAGTTTAATTGCCATCATTGGTACTGTAAAGCATCTAGATTTGAAAATAATTTCCAAGCTTTAAAGCCACTGTCAACTTCACCTTTCCAAATAAAGTTGATTACCACTCTAATTAGCATTTTGAATACGGAGCCTTACTTGGCAGGTAGTAATAAGAGGACTCTGCTTTTACGTAATATGAAATAAGGAATCTAAAGGAAATAACGAATAACTTGTTCATTAAGTTGAGAGGACTCGGGGCACTGTATACAGATTTGAAGGCTTATTCTTGAGTTAATTTTAATAGAAATTAAAAATGGTTGTTTGGAATTCGCGTAGCTAAAGATTCGAATATTTATTAATTAAGAGTTTGCAGCAAAAATACTTAGAGCTTGAACCAAATGCATACTCAACATTGGCATAATTCATAACTAATAATGAAGATAATATTATAAGAAATAAAATTATCTCTATACCAGGTTTCTAAACCAAGCGAGGTGGCGCTGTGGTAACGCGTACCACCGCCTACTCTGAACCATAGATTTTTTCGGGAATTTGCGCGTGGCGTCTGGCGAATTCTGGAGTGGTTGCTCTCATTCTTCGAATACCTTACCGCCTCAATTTCGCTTCATGAACGTGTCATTCATCCCTCTTTAAGCTTTAAGGTGTATGTGATGGTGTTTTTGGTGCAGCGTGACATTGAAAAAGGATAATCTTTGCGGAATGTTTTGCGTTCCTCAACCTTTGGCTGGTTGCCGGTGTATACAAACCGCAACCTTGACATCCGACTGCCGGGGGCTTTCAATCTGGAAATTCCAGTGATCCTGTTTATTGCTGTGCCGTCACTCCTAGTTTCAGCGGCTGGTGTCTCTTCTCAGCTCATCCCTCCATCCCGCTGAGGTAGGCACACGAGTCCCCCCCTGTCCTTGCAGAACAGTTCTAACCTACATTCTATGATTTGTAATGAATCCTCACTAAGAAAAATCCTAAAACATAAAATTATCTCTTCAGCATATTGTAATATTAGGACCACATGCTAAATTGCAATCAGCTTTGTAAACTTGTGGTTAAAATGTAAAAATTGCCTTACTAATTAAATAGTTTTAGTTCTTAGGCAGAGAAAATAACAATTTCTACACAAGAATATATTATGAAGTAGGTGATTTCATCAAGAAAAATTCACTACAGTTTGATAATACAGCGCAAGAATGACAACCGTCCCTTTTTATTTTGCACATAGTAGGTAGAAAGGATATTGTATTCCACCCAAAGATTCCAAAAATATATTTAATCGTAGATTTATGTTTTGAGGTCTCCTGAATTAATTAAAAGCATTTTTAAAAAAAGGTCTCTGTGTGTGTTTGTGGAGAGCATTAAACCGTCTTTTCGTTTTTGGGCTACGCTTTTCACAGATACACACGGCCCTTTTCTAAAAATGTTTTTCCGGAATCAGAACATATATTTTTGGTGAAATCCCTGCAACGAATTTTGAGTGGAACACAATACTTTCTCTATCCGCTATGTACATTGTACATACGGTCTAGGGAAAGTAAAAATTTAAAACATCTCTTAGCCGAGTGTTTTCCATTAGTTGCCTCCCACTTATAAAGATGTAAGTAATAAGCCCATTCTGCTAATGTTTGTTTTGGTTTGCAGAATTAGGAAAGGAATAATCTTTTGCAAATCGGGCAGAAACTCGTGCGAATGAAACACATGAGAATTTGTTTTCTCGTCCTCTACGAGTATAGTTGAGGAAATGGTTGAACCTGAAAGGATGTCACCTATGGGCTTTGGGAGTCTGGATTAATTAGCCCAGTTAGTAGGACTGCAGGGTATGGTCGATTCTGGACTTGTACATGAAGCTAGACCCTTTGACACGCCGACAGCGTGCAACGAAGCTGCATTTCCTGTAGAATCCCATCAATGGCAGCTGCATCAAAGCCATCTCAGGTGTCCTCAAAACGTATCCGTATTCACATTTACAGTGCATGCAACTCAGGAAGTGCTTTCTGCAATGCAGAAAGGTGCATTCAAAACAGATACTATGCAACGTGAATACCGAACTTCTGACCTACCTTTTGTTTCAAAATTCTATTACACGGAAGTTCACCTGTTAAATGCAATGTTTTTTCAATTAATGCATCTGTGAACTCTAAAAACTAGCAATATGAGGGGTATCTTATCGACATTTGTTATTACAAACAAAGACATCCAATGTATCAAAATTCTGCCTTTCATGGTAACTTAAATAATCATTTTTGTTTTCTAAATTCATTTTTATTATCATAAAAATTTCATGTTTTGCTGCAAATGAGCGTACTAATAGATATATAATATTACTTTCTCTACACAAACTATGCATATATTATATGGATAAAGTATTACATTTCACCCAAAAATTCGATGTCTACATTTTTTTTACGGTCTCTGAAATATATATATATATATATATATATATATATATAAAACTAACAACAATTTAACAAAAGTCTATGTGTGTCAGTAGGTATCAGAACTCAAAAACGAAAAGGCCGTTAAATACAAAACTTAGTATTCAAGCTTAATAGCTTTCAACGACGCATAACGAAGATTTTCAAGAAAATCTTCCAAATAAAAACTATCCTTAGCATGAATATTTTTTTCTGAAAATAGCTCTAACAAAAATAGCTCTTTTTCAAAGTACAGAATATTCAACATATTTACGTCACAAATGAACTGTTTATCTAGTAGGTATTCTTAGCTTCCTAAATTGGCTGCGGAAGATTATGCTTTCAAAATTACTTTTGCATAATTGGTAAAAGGAAAGAAGTAGGTAGAAGCTAATCACACAAAATTATAGATCACGTTAAAATACAAAATGTATGTAATTTACTTTATATTTATTTGTAGCTAACCATTTCAGAGATATCCCGATATTGATTTCAATTTTCTAATACTTACACTTTTCTCATACGGAAAGCTCTTATCTGTTTCATATCTCCTTTATTTTATACCTGGCCGTCGAAAGAGTATCCAATTTTAATTAAAATTGTATAACGACGGCTTTTAAAATATTGGACGACCGATTTAGCCTAATGTATTCCCTGATTTCCCTTCTACTTATAAGGGACTAACAACAAAACCAATTCTGATTACATTTATCTTGAATAGCATTATGTAAATTAAATAATAATGCTGTGTAAAAATAGCTTCTTTGCAGAATATTTTTAGAAAGTAATGTGAATGGAACACATCAAATGTTTTTATATTAACATATTTTCATTGTAGAAACATTACTTGTCCTACACTCCAAATTATTTACTTCTCAAAATTCAATAATTTATTTGTCAAGACTGGAGCATTATAACCAGAGCTAGAAAGATCGTACATTCATGGAAAAAAGATTGAGCGCTGTATCCTTTCAGTGTCGCTTCGGCCTCACAGAAGCACACAAAGTTACACAAGCTGAGTTCACACGTGCACGTGCATTATGCTACAAAACATGCTTCTATTCAGCAAGGTAAGGGGTAGTTTATTGCTTTATAACATAACATAGTAACCAAGGAACAATCAAAATAACTGTTTTTCGCTAATATGCGCAGAAACACTAAAAAATAAACCAAACCTTGATAGTTGAGCCGTCCACTATAGTTCTTTATAAACAGGCAAAAGAGTACTTCTATGTAGAAATGGCTGAGTGTTTACGTGCTCCGTTTGAAACTCAGTATGCTACCCAGCGTAGGTTCGAGGCCAGTAACCCACGTATTATCCTTTTATTATTATTTTGAATTTTAGTTCATATTAGCACGCTTTACATTGTATATAGATTAGGTTATATAAATCATTTACTCTGTGAAATGTGAAATCCTTTATTTGCTGTTCTCACAAACTAGAAAACAAAGAAAAACACTGCAATCTGATCTCCGGTTGCCTTTAGAGGCAAGAAAAAGTGAAAACTAATACTTTGTGTGATCGCCAATATTTGCTATTACTGCCCTCAATCTTCGGGGCATGAATCCACTAGCGTTTGAAAAAAATATCTTCTGCTAGTGAATTCCAAGTGTCTGTCATGGCACACCAGAATTGTGTAGCATTGTTCAATCTGGGACCTCGAGAAAGCAGATGCTTTCGTCCAAACATGTTCAATTGGGTTGAGATCTGCTGACATTGGAGGCCACGGTGTCTTAACTAAAATATTCGTATGCTTTGAAAACCACTTTTGAACTTTGGCCGACATGTGGACCGAATGATTATCCTGTTGGAATTTAATAATATTATCGTTCCAGCATACCTGTACAAGTTCTCGTACTGTATATACAGCAAATGCCAACCTGTCGATTTTGTGGGCTTCAGTTAGCACTTCTTTCACTGCCGCACATCTACGCCGAATTTCGCCATTTTTACAGGGGGTTGCTAACCGTCCGTGCTCTACCCAGGAAGTCTTATATTCAACGGCAGTCAGAAACGGATCTCTTTCGACCTCTGCCATTAGAGAACTGTCTTCATTCTCGGTAGATATACGCGGGTGACCAGTGCTCTTCCTTGCAGCAACCTGTCCCTCTTCACGATATAACTTTGCCCACCTCCTCGCAGTGGACTGTGGAAGATCACAAATGCTACCCGCTCTGGTGGGCGTACAACCCTTTGAAACCAGGGTCAAAACAGTAGAAAGTTATCAACGGCCTCTTCGATTGCTAAGGTATGAATTAGTGCGTCGTTGTAGTAGTAATTGACTAATTGAACTAAGCACAAACAGTTTACCAACACAGAAAGAAACATAATAACGACAAAGGAATCAAGCTTATCACCAGTAGTTGTAAAGCTTGGCTATTATACATAATATAGCTGCATGTTATCTATTATTCAAATTATAACTAATATAATTGAAACTCTGTATTAGTATAAATTAAGAATGTGAAATAGAAAATATGATAGAAGAGAGAACATAAATGGGGGAGAAAAAATTATGCTATTGCAGAGGTTTGAACTTAGATTCAGTAATTTTCAAAGCGCTTGCATTACCTCTGATCTATGTTTGTTTGGGGGGAAAAAACAGTCTGCTGCCACATTCATATAGGCGCTGTAATACTGTTCAATGGTTCTTATTATAACGTTATCCATTTATCGTATTCGGGTACTTCATGGCTTCTAAACCAGCTCATTGGTTCATTCAGTTGATTGGAAATTGGTTGCTGCTCCTATATGTATAACTACCAATGTGCATAGCACTTTTAGGTTTGTTTATAATTGGCTATTGAAATATGGGTAGCATGGCGGTTGATGTCGCATTCTTTATCAGGAACCAATACGAATGTGCAAGACACAGCCTGTTAATGTGTTCGACAGGCGATAAAGTATGTCCCAGACACTGTTAGATAAGTCTAGCTGCATATTGGAAATAGCGACTAGTGTAAACCTGGCTGCGATACGAAGTGGAACTTTGAAATATTCTGCTCTCAGATTGCGCTCAATCATTTTTTCCATGACTGTACCAATTTCCTTATGCAGGGTAAGAGCGGCCAGACTTGGCAATACCATGCCGTGCTACTTGCTTCAGCAAAGGTCAGCGCAGAGTGCAACCCATTACTTCAAAACAGCTATCACTGCATAACACAGAACCACGTCGATAGCAAAGAATGCGTTGGAATAACATCTTTGTTCTGCTCAAATGTGAACAAAATTAATTTGTTTTACAGTCATAGTAAGCCTTCTAGCAGTGTACTTTTTCCCTGTACTTATTTAGAAACCGATGACAGTTCTAGTATACAAGCTGTCATTCGTCTAGTAACAGAACAGTTTCACAGAAATATATTAGTGAATGCAAATTAATTCAAAAAGTTACACTCAACGAGCTCACTGTATACTCTACAGGCATGGAACTGAACTGAATCTATGCAACATGAAGAACTACTGTCAAGACGGATTTAGCAAACCACGAGCATCCTACCTGAAATAAAGATGAAAATGAAAAATATAATTGAGAAAAATGCAGGGTTCAGTGTACTAAATCGCATACAAGCTGCACTTTTAGTTCCCAACAAATGCCATTTGCTTGGTGATGCTGATGCGTAAATGATAACATATTTCACATATGCCCTGATCACATCTTTCGAGTGGAATGATTTTTTTTTGCACTACAAATCTTGTTTGTCGGAACGTACAATGAGTTTTTCATTTGAAAGGCTTCAGAAGTATATCATTGTTTTCAGTAATGTGGGCTGCAGTTGAGTAAAGATTTAGTTTAATTCCTAGTAAGGGTCTTATGATATTTAAGGAATTAATTTCATTTGGATATTATTTTACAACTGATCAGTAAATACCACAATCAGTGTTATAAATGCTTGTGCGTTTTCATAATGTACATATGTAAAGAAGCAAATCAGCCAGAGTCAGCCTGTATATATGAAACAATTTGCATGTTGTACATAATTAATTATCTAAATAGGTGTGCATTAATAAGTGTAAGTCATTTTTATTATCTAGAAACTGTACTGCTTAGTTCAAAAATCTTCTGTTTGCCTCCGTCCACTGAGCGTTCTTGTGTATGATTTGTTTTGATGCGTCGAGTAGGCCGGTCGGAACCTATATTGCGGAACGGCGAACGGTACAAACTTCCAAGCTCTGATTATTACGGAAAACTATATGACCATTTCCTTTAATACACTTTTGGGAAGTATAAAATTTGGAAAAAAAATTAGTTAACAATTGCATCATGTGGAATATGTTGAGCATGGCAAATTTTGGAAAGAACTTTATGGAGAGAACAGGATTTAGAGTTAGGACTTCTTTTAATGAGCAAGTGCCTGTTCATTTAAAGCTTCAGTTAA